>MNCI01011140.1:282206-369738 GCA_015680685.1 Gnetum montanum | reverse complement strand
CCCCCCCCCCCCCCCCCCCCCCCAACCAGCATGAATGTTTGGGTTTTGGTAGAAAATTCACAATAGTTGCTAGAAATTTTCTAGCAAAGCCAACATTGACACCCTACCAAAACCAAAATAAAACATTTGAAAAACAAACCAAAATTTCACTTTAATTTTTAGCAAAAAACTTGCCAAAAGGGTAACCCCCTAATGTTGTGTAGGAGGATGTAAGATTTCTAATGTTACCACTCCTTATTTCCTCCTCTCCATCTTCAGTGTGGGTGTTACTGCCCACCACCCCCCCACCCCCACACAAACACAATCCAAACTCCTTACTGTAAATGTTTTCTAGTAAGGTCAATGTTGTCAATTTCCTAAAATCCTCATGTTCAACAAAATCAATGTTCTCACTTTGGGTTTTCAGCTAAAATAAAACCTTCCACAAGTAAACCCTCACCCCCCTCCCCCCTACACCAATGTTGTGAAGAAAACTTAAGATTGTATATCTTACCCTCTTTCTTTTCCTTTTTTATTCTCCCAATGTTGGTGTAACTAGCTAGTCAAGCATGGTTGCAATTTGATATCAATATGTTGTCATTTTGGGTAAAGGAATATACCTTCCTTGACCTCTCACATACTATTTATATCCCACAAACCTTTTTTAGCTATTTTTTTACTCCTTTTAGCATTTTAAGAATTCCACTTGCTAGAATTTCATACCTTTGACATACCAATGAGACCTTCATTAGGACCCCAAGCAACACAAGCCCCTCATATACCATTTATCCCCTTTGTGCCTCAAGTTCTAGCATAAACATTCTTTTCCTTCTTTAGCCTGGCTATGACAACCATAACATAGCCTCTCCCTTTGATACCATATCCTATCATAAGGCCACAAGCCTCTCAATAATCAAGAAAAGTACCACAACCTACAAGGATGCCCCAAGACTTGGATCAAGCCTTCCAAATGATCCAAGACCTTACCAAAGAGCTATGGAAACTTAAGGCTAATACAACTTAGACAGTCAGGGTTTTAGATTTATAACAAGATGATCCTATAATCCCTATGGTGCCTCAAATAATATTTCTTGTAGGCTTGCTTATTCCAAACTTCACCAAATACAATGGTGAAGGGGATCCCAATGCACATCTAATCATCTTCCAATCTGAATGCCTCTTCTTGCAATCTTGGCCTCATATGATATTGAGCTTCCTCATGTCCCTTAAGTGAAAGGCTCTATATTGGTACCAAAACTTGCTTAGAGGTTCCATATCTTTCCTTGAGGGCTTGATTAACCAAATTTTCAACCACTTCAGATACAACTTGAAGCTAGATGCCACATTGGATCAATTGTTGAAGGTGAGGTAGGGGCCACTTGAATCAATCAAAAGGTTCATTCAAAGGTGGAACTTAACATTTAACAAGAATCTAGAGCCTATTGCTAAAACTCACCTCTTGGCCATCTACAAGGGAGCAATAAATGGCTTTATCAAGTCAAAGTTGTACTACCTAGAGTTATGATCACTAAACCAAGCCTTCTCACAAACTAAGAACATCATAGAGGCAACTGAAGTAGGTAATGATTTGGCCTACATAGCCTATAAAAACTAACATGCAAGGAGGAATATGGATAAAACCAAGTAAGAACATACAACTATGGCTACACTGAAAAAGGAGTCAAAGCAAGAAGAAAGACAAGGATCACCATTACACAACACATCCCAAGACTCATCACAACCATCCACTTCCTACAACCAAAATCAACCAAGACCAAACTTTGGGCAAAACGATAGGTCTCAATACACTAGGTTTCCTATGAAGTCCGCTGAACTTCTAGAACAGTTCCATAAAGAAGACCTTATACAACATAAGAAACTATCAAAGAGGCTCATAAGAGGCACAATCATCTTTGTGACATAGCTAGAGATCCAATGATAGCTACCAAAGATGATCCTAAGCTATTGAAGTAATTTAGACTAGATAGGTATTGCCATTATCATCAAATGGCTAGTCATGATACCAATTTTTACTAGCATTAAAGGATGACCTCCAAAAGATGATAAACCTTGGAGAGGTGGTAGTGAATGCGCCTTGCTCTCTAAGTGCTAACAAAAACTCCTATACCATAGCCTTGTTCATACAAGCCAAATGGTCTAATCCTCCTAGGGAACCATTTGTCATTAGAGTAGCATTGTAGCCCCAAAACACAATGCCAAGAGGGTCCTTCATCATACGAGTACCACCTCGTCTAGCCCTTAAGGACCCTTTCATCATACATGCCCTCCCTTCAGTGGCTTCAACATCATAACATAATCAATGAGTTACGAATCCTTCAAAGCCCAAAAACCATTTGTTATCTAAGTTCCTTCACCTTCAACAAGACTATAACAACCCATGACCAAATCCCACCTATAATGATCAATAACTCAAAGGTTAGCAAGAAACCATCATCACAATGATGGTGGAGGTAGCCTATCGCTATACCAATGAATAAGCCCACTGAAGGTAACCAACCAAGACCTACACCAAGACCAACTACATCCAAGGATAAGGGGCCCAAGGCACATGGACTGAAACCTAAGCTACCAACTCTAGGAAGGATGGAGAAGGTTAGAACCACTAGGGCTAAAACATCATGTGCCAAGAAAAAGAATTTCTTTGAAATAATGGAGCAAGCCAAATGATCATTGAAGCAAAAGAACATTTCACCAAACTTTTATGACTTAGTCATGATCTCTCCTACACATAAGGATGCACTAGCTCAAGTGTTGACCTCGATCCCTGTGAGCAAGAACATGCCCACCAACAAAGAGTCAATCTACTCTATCATTGAGCAAGCTTCACTTAGGGAAAATGGGCATCAACCAATGCTTAGCTTTCATGATAGTAAGGTAAAGATTGACTCTAGAAACAAAGAAGTTCTATCCGCTCCTCTCCTTAGTACTATACATGTTAGTAGATACAAGGTTCATCGTGTTCATGTGGATGATGAGGCGATCACAAATACGATACCATATTCCAGTGTTGACAAGTTAGGCTTAATTGAAAATATTCAAGTGACCACTACCTCAACACTCAAATCATTCAATGGATTATGAGTAGCAGTGTGAGGTTCTATCTCCTTGGATTTTGTACCCAAAGAATAGTTTCCAACATCCACTAATTTCCTAGTAGCTAAAGAGACACCTAGTTTCAACTTGATCCTAGGGAGGCCATGGTTAGCAAAGCTTCATGCAATCTCATCTCCTATACATTAGGAGATTCCCTTTCCATACAAAGGTGGGGAAATTATGATCCCTGGGAATAATGTGTCACTACCCTCAGTTAACTATGTCAACATTGATTGAGGTTCAGAAGTGGAGTTTCAAGAGGAATCTCCCGACACTCAAACTGGGGCCAACAACAATGAGAGCAAAAATGATGTGAGTAATGTCAACTTTGCAACATGAGACAATTAATGAAAATACCTATAACTTTCCATCTCAAATGAGAGAAATGGTGCTCATAGAATCATGCCAAAAAGATTCCTTAATCTCTTAAAGATTAAATAACAAGTTCATGGTAAACATCTCATCCACTCTTTTGCCAACCATTTGTTTACCTTTACAATGTTCTATCATGTTTCAATGTTGGCTTTAGCCTTATGTGCTCTTTTAAGGGCATCCCATACTTGCTAGACAACATACAGATAATGGCGCGCTATGGCCTTGAACTAGCGATATGGATTGCTATGGTCTTAAACTAGCAATATAGCCCATCAAGGCCTAAAATTGGCAACCTTATAGCTTGCCAAGGCCCAAAATGGGTAAGCATAATGGCCTATTATTTTCACCCCTATACCAATTAGGTAGCCAATCTACCTGATAGCATTGCCTACAAGCTCTACTTATATGCATATACCTTGCTTTATAATTACTACCGTAACATATTTTTATTTACCAGTTTCATTCTAGGACGTTGTTACATTTACCATTTCTATGAAACATGTAAAACATGAGATATTAAAATTGACATGAAGTTGAAGTCACACTATCTAACAATAAAATGTTTAAAACCATGGTTACATTGTGCAACATACACCAATGAAAGTAATACGTAGTTTTTATGACCATTATAGTCAAATGAAAGTAGCTTGAACAATGGTATGAAAAATTACAATATGCTCAATACTAAACAAAGTTAATTCATGGAGCTGGGAGAGAAGGCTCATTAAGTATATCATTACCAATTGCATCAATGTCATAGTGTGAAGCCTGCAAACAACAATAAACTGAGTAAACATTAGTGATCATTCTAATCATAATACATGACCGTTAAAACCATTTTAAAAATTAATTATTTCTCATTTTGACACTAGTAACCACAACCCTAGCGCCTATTGGTTTTTGAATGGGAAGTTACAGCTGCTGTTTCGGATTGGTGCTTTATCTATGCAGAAGAAATCAAAAGAGGAATGGCAGACGATCTTGGTGATAGTTTTTCACGAGTTGCTTTTATTATCATGTTGTTACTTTGTGCCCTGGCTTTAATTGCTTCGTTATTTCCACTATTTGATCCATTTTGGCAATAAGAAACTAGGATGAGCTGCAAGATGACATGTTGATGGGATATTAACAAGCTCTAGATTCTCCAATGAAGCACCCTTATCTCCTTTAAATTTAGAAAGCACGTCAAATACAAATTTTCATCTTACCGGGTTGTGCATTATCATAAATCGGAACAGTAATAGATGATTAGTCAAACTTAAAATCCAACAAACAAAGCTGAACTAAGAATCCAGCGCAATAATGCTCTAGAGATAAGGATAATTCAAAAAGCTTTGAAACCCTGCCAGCAACCGCTGGAGTGCCTGCTGGAAGTGCGGTCCTGCCACACTATTATGTGGAAGGGTTATGGCATAGCTCTGTGGCTAACCAGTATATGCGCGGGAGATTCACGATTCTGGCTAAATTTTGATGAACTGTTCGCAGTGGGTGTGTATTTCATAATTTCCAATGAAAATTTGTCTGGATTTGTAGATATACATTGAAATAGTCGCCTTGCCTTGCCTTGTATTGTTCTTGCCATGTCTGAATTTTGCATTAAAATCTTATGCATCTTCTCCTGTTCTTTCATTTCATTGTTAAGTGGCAAGCAAGCAATCAAGATTCATGGCAAATAGAAAACAAGGGAGTACAAATAAATAAACTGTTGTAAAAAACTAACTGTGAAACGGTAGATCACAGCAATGAATTAGTAGTTGCTTATTCATGAACTACACTTTCCGTTTCTATCATTGATAGTTTTAGAATTTTCCCTGAAGATAACATAAGACTTCTAAACGTGTTGTGAAGATCTATCTAAGTTAATTTTAGATGTTTTCAATTTTGTAACCCCAAATGTGGCTGGGATGGGTCATACACAAGAGTTAAGAGTTCTCCCATTGCATGATAAAGAGACTTCTTCTTGTTCTCTCCTTGTGATGAAGAGAGAAGCTTGTTATTTCCATTGCTGATAATAAGATTTTTCTGCAATTGTTTGTCGTTCAACTGCTCTTTATTTTCATCTCATTTCATATTTTGCTGCCAGATCTGCTAACAGTGGTATCAGAGGTCCCAGGTTCATAGTCAAAGCTCCGAGCTCCATACATACAAATTTTACAAAAATGGCTAGCAAATACGAAATAGAGAAGTTCAATGGAAACAACTTCACATTGTGGAATGAAAAGAAGAGTAATGAAAAGAATCCTCAAGGGAATGTGGCAAGTACCTCATATGATGGTGGCGTTCTATACAATGAGGCAACTATTGCTGAAGGTAGATAAAAGGTCATTGATGCTTGGATCTTGAATTCAGGAGCAACATGGCACATGACCTCTTGGAGAGAATGGTTTTATCACTACAAACCAATCTTAGAAGGATCTGTGTACATGGGAAATGATCATGCTTTGAAAATCGCTGGTATTGGTACGGTCAAGATAAAGATGTATGATGGCACTATTCACACCATACAAGAGGTACAACATGTGAAGGGCCAGAAGAAAAATCTACTGTCTTTAGGACAACTAGATGATATTGGGTGCAAAATTCGTATAGAGAATGGGATCTTGAAGATTACAAAAGGTGCACTTGTGGTAATGAAGGGAGAAAAGGTTGTTGCAAATCTGTACATGCTTATGGGGAACACACATCAAGTGGGAGAGTCTTTTGTTGCATCAACTAGTTTAGAAGAAGAATCGACGATGTTGTGGCATTGAAAACTTGGTCATATGTCAAAACAAGGTTTGCAAATTCTCTCTAAACAGATACTACTTCTTGGGCTCAATTCGGTATGTTTACCATTTTGTGAGCATTGTGTTACTAGTAAACAACACAGATTAAAGTTTAGCACATCAACTGCTAAGAGTAAAGGCATCTTGGACTTGCTGCACTCTGATATTCGGCAAGCACCAGTGACTTCCCTAGGAGGAGCAAGATACTTTGTATCTTTCATTGATGATTTCTCTATGAGATGTTCGGTGTAACCAATCAAAAAGAAGGCAGATGTTTTTTTTAGTCTTCCAAGTTTTTAGAGCGCAAGATAGAAGTTTGACTGGAGTAGATCCTTGTATGGCCTAGCAAAAGCATAAGCAACATAGAATGACAAGGTAGAAAGGATGGTGTGGAGATATGATTGATCCTCAATCAAAATCTCCAAGTGGAAGATTGTTGGAAAAAGCTAACTGTGAAGTGGTAACATAAGACTTCTAAACCTGTTGTAAAGATCTCTGTCAGTTAATTTTAGATGTTTCCAATTTTGTAACCCCAGATGTGGGCTGGGATGAGTCATACACAAGAGTTAAGAGGTCTCCCATTGCATGAGAGAGAGGCTTTTTCTTGTTCTCTCCTTGTGATGAAGACAGAAACTTGTTATTTTCATATTTTCATTGCTGATAATAAGATTTTTCTGCAATTGCTTGTCGTTCAACTGCTCTTTATTTTCATTTCATTTCATATTTTGCTGCCAAATCTGCTAACATAAACAAACACACGGAAATCACACGGAAATCAAGTTTTGGACGGGGCGTGCAAGTTAAACATTGCATTTGCATGGATTCGCCTGCCTTTGGGAGCGTTAAAGGTTCTGCCATGACTCACACATTCACGCGTGTTTATTGTTCATTGCTTGTTTTTGCCCTTTTTCTCGTATCTCTGCTGAGAAAAGAAAAAAAAAAACAGGTCATCGTCATGGGTCATGAGTCCTGAACATCATGATGACGGATGGAAGCTTGTTCAACTTTTTTTAAAATCTGTTTGCTTATAAAGCAACGAAGTCCACCCGCACATGGCTCTGTTTTTACTTTTCCCTTCATCATGACTAGGGCCGATTTTCCAGCGTTTGAAAGGTTTTGAATCATTGTAGGTGAGGTGAGTTACCAGGCTGTGCCTAGTTTAGTTAAGTTGTGTCTTCTTATAATGCGGTCATCTTCAACGTGGCCCTATGGTAGTCCTACGGTGAGTAACAAAAGGGTTTCATTTTATTGCTGTCATTTTGGTTGTTGCAGAAATTATATGTTTGGCCAGATTGTCATCTTCAACGTGGCCCTATGGTAGTCCTACGGTGAGTAACAAAAGGGTTTCATTTTATTGCTGTCATTTTGGTTGTTGCAGAAATTATATGTTTGGCCAGATTATGGCTCCTGAGTATCTTCTGTGCAATTTTTAATCATTAACAATATTTTCGATTTACATTGTTGTATATTTTATAATGTATTTTTATGATATATGAGATTTAATTTTTTTAAAAATTAATATATTTAAATTTTCTCTATCACGTCCCGGCTACGAACCCGTCGGTCCCCACTTTTTCTTGAGGCACACATACCCAAACACATTCAGAATCATGAATCCTCAATTCCTCGCTTCCAAGAATCGGATTCTTTTGATGCATTCGTGTTCTCCTTTGGTCGCATGTTGAACCAAGTGCTTCGTAGGGAAGCGCTTGCCAAAGATGTGGGAGATGGTGGAATCGGTTGCCAAAGATGTGATGTGCATGCAGAGAAAGCCCATCGGATTATGCGTGCAGCCCAAATGCTGGAACTACCAACTTTCTCCACTGGAACCAACTCTCATATGACTCTACTCTCATTCACGTTGCCATTTCCCAACACCATTGATGAGCACCATGTCGCCTTCTTTCACGGCAACCAACACACCCGTTGTCACTTGCTCAAGTAAAATCTTTTCGTTGCTGCCTTCCATGACAGCCGTTACCCGCACTAAATTTATCACTGACGTGATCGTCGCCCTCCCCTGCAAGTTCAAGAACAACAATCACCAACGCTATTGCGTTACGTTACGTTACATTATAGAACAGAACCAGCTACCCATGCTACGTTATGATAGGTGTACATCTCTGCTTGTGCAAATCGAGAACTCAAACTCAATGGCATTGATTGCAGGTAGACTATATCCATGAATCAAACCCAAAGCGTGGGTAGAGATGATCGTCGTTCATGGTGGTGTTTTCATCATGGATAAACATTGGGCAACCTAAAAATACACGCTCTGCCATCCTCTCGCTCTTCAATATGATCCGGTCTTTTGAAATTAATTTTTTTCTTTTTAGTCAACAGCCTTACTCCCACTATTTCTACTCTTGGTGCTCATCATCCCCAGCATTACCACCTTCGCCTACCACAACGTTGCGATAACCCTCACTCCTCTTCGCTACACCTTGCCTTTGTCATCTAATACCAAAGTAATATATATATAATAAAAAAGATAAATAAATTACATTAAATATCTATTAAATATAACACCATTCAATTTACCTCATTGCACTTAGTTTACCATGTTTTACTTTTTTTTTACTCAATTTTGTTTTACTAAGTCTTACCTTTGCCTAATGGTGATTCTATCAAATCAAATAGACCACATAACATGGCCCACCAAGGCCTTAAACTGGCAACCCCATGGCCTGCGAAGCCCTAAAACTAGCACTATGTAGCCCCATTTGACCACTCTTTGACCATCGTTTGACACCATGTAGCCATAGTCTACCAAGGCCTTAAACTGGCAATCCTATGGCCTTCCAAGGCCTTAAACTAGCACCATGGCCTACTAAGGCCTAAAACTAGCAAAATGTAACCATAGTTGACCATGTTTTACCTTACACTACCTTTAACTCATACCTCATAGCCTTTGTTAACCATGCATAGACCTTGTCTAATCATTTATATAATGTGTTGTGACTCATATATGTATTATCATTAATGTATTTTGCATTATTTACCAATTTTATTACATAAGTGCCATTTGATGTGCTTATGTTGTCATGCAAGATGAAGCTAGGAAGATGAGAGGGCAACTTTGATTAGCCTTAACACCTAAATGGATCCCTCTTGTGATATTAACCAAGTTAACCTTAAATATTAAAACCTTGAGCCTGAAACCATTACACTATATGGTCATAACATCCTGCAATAGCCTAATGATCATTGACCTTAAAGCTAGAAACATCACGAAGGCTCCCCTAGTCAAAATCTTCATCTAAATCATGATGGTGAAGAGAAATCACTTGAAACCAAGTTCCTCACCAGAACAGAAGCTTGCTTATGACCTCATTAAGCCCTTGCAATGTAGCATCAAAACCGCCACATATCCTTGACTACATCTAACACTCGTGTATGCTTGTAGTATTGTCTATCATTGTTGACAAGTTGCAACAAATGACTGATGTTGATGACTTGATGATTTACAAAAAGTGAGCTTGCATGCTCTATCTCTCTCTCCTTGTTTGGTGTAATAAACAAACTATAGAACTTTATAAATTTTATGCATATCACAAAAATTTCCCTATGTTATAATAATGGTAACGTGTTGTGGTCTAGTTTGCTGGTTTTCTAATGTAGTCCTATGCATTACTTTGTAGCAACATGCTTTCTTTGGCTAGTTTTCTAGTCCTCTTGAAGTTGTGCTTATAGGATGAAGCTTGGAGTCATTGCAAAGATGCAACTCATTATGGTAGCAAGTCACCACATGACCTTAACGCATAAGATTCAGTGAGTTGATGTTGCTATGTCAAGAGTGCTTATGTCATTTCCATTCCATTACCTCTCCTTGAGCCCAACCCCATAGCCTAAATATAATCTTCCTCATCCTAAAAAGCAATGTTGACTAATGTCTGTTACTTATGCATTGTAGCCATGTGACATCTACTTTGTCATGTGCCACCATCAAGACTATTGAATGCAAGACATCTCATTCAATGAGAAAACCAAATCAAACTAGCCTTGGCAAAGAAACCTAATGAAGGTTTCATTCCACAAAAAAAAAAAAAAACAATGGGGAAACAAATTACTAAGAATCTAGAATGGAAAATGAAGATCAAAATAACAAATTAACAACTCCAAATATGCAATGAAGAGGATACTAATGGCTAAAGAAACCTTGGAGTGAGATGATGTTTCCTCAAACACATTTGTTGAGTGAATCATACTTCAAAGCATGAAGTGACAATACCATTGATTGACCAACATGTTGACGATCATTGAACTTAGAAAGGGGGATGAATAAGTTTCCCAAATTAAAATTGTTAAAACAAAGCACAATTAACATGGTTCCCCAACTTGGGTAGTCCACACTGGAAGGGTGGTTTGCAAGCATACCTCTAGATTTTATTTCTTCCAAAATGTGATTTGAAGGATACTACCACACCCTATATAAGCTCTAAGATCTTCTCTAGAGTGATTCAATGCTATGAATCCACTCAACCTCGCAAGGTCCCGACAACCTTAGAATGTGGTTTCTAGGATGCTACAACCTTTACAACTTGATATCTGCTCTAGAGTATTATGGCACTACACCAACACTTAATCCCATAGGATCCCAATAAACTCAATCAAGATGCCTTCCCACAAGAAGCACAACACCCCCATAGGGCAACAAAAGAGAACAATAGCCACAAGGAAAGAATGCAACTAAATTTGCTAATTCTTGTACTTTGAGGGATAATACACTTTGACCAATTACAACAGACAAAAGATGTTAAACCGAGGAACAATAATAAGAGAATGATGTATACAATGATTGTTTGACAATGACACTTGATAGTATACAAATCCTATACATTTCCAATGAGAGTGAAGTCTTCTTATAGCCAATATGTTTTTGAGGTCACCTTGAAATTCATGCAATGACTATCTAATGGACACTAGAGATGTTTTCTTTGATACTGAGATGCCTTTTTGTATCAAGACTTCATTCTAGAAAGAAATCTTCTTTTCATGAAAGACATCTTTCTCACTAGAAATACATCTACTATTTTTGGAAAACGTCTCTTCTATGGGGACCAAAAATGAAACTACTCATTTTAATTCAGGGATCCTCTAGATGCCTCCAAATAAGTCCCCATAGATCTTATAACCTCCTAGACTCATTAAAATGAGTAAAAAACACTATGAAACATGCCAAAACATTCAAGAATCTTTGTCAATAAAAATCAACACAAATAAACACATTTTTCTTGAATTCTTCATATTCATCCATGCTCCCTTGAGTTCTTGTGATCCCGAATTTTCTTGTGAGTCATTGAAGCCTTTGCTCTTGCTCCTATAAACACAATAATCACAAAAAAATCCTTGTCCTCCAATGGCTATGGAATCACTAAATTTGGTTATGTTGTTAATTTTTAATGAATTTTTTAGTGAACTAGTATCAAAGTGTTGTTTTTTGGTTGTTACAATTTACCCCTATGAAGATGGGCAATGTTGGCACTTTGGAAAAATTTTTCAACCAATGTCCTAGGCTCCTAGGGATGCTTTGAGGTGTTTGGGATGGTTTTCAAGTGGTTTCAGCCAAGTTAAAAATTTTTTATATTTTTTATGGGTTGTTTACTATGGCCATTTTCTATAGTTTGATGTTGTTGTGAAGTTTTTGGTTGAATGTTGTTATGGTTTTGGTTTGAATTTCAAATTTTTCCTAGACTTGGAATTTAAACATAGATATCAAATTCTATTGAATTTTTAATGCCCACACCACTTCTAGACTTAGAAAAAAATTTTGGCTTTAATTTGTCATTTTTATCTTAGTGTGAACTACCTTGTATAGTTGCAGTTTTGGCCATGAAAGCTACAAACCTCCATGTCTATATAGGAGGCATTGGTGTTGGTGTTGGTATTGGTATATAAATTTTTCTACATATTGTGTTTTTAGTTCCAAATAGTCTTTTTGAATTTTTAACAAATTTTAACTAGCCTTCATAGAGTTTTTACTATGAATATTTCACCATTAACTAGGGTACTTAGTAAAAGTTTTTCAAATTCAAATTGGTGTTTGACTACTGTAGTAGGTACAAGCTAGTTTTTCATATATTTTGATGTTTCTACATAAACATTTTCACAACCTTTATGCATATCTTAGCATAAAAACTACCATTAGTTGTTGGTAGGTCACTTGGTTGTACATAGTTTTCAATTTTGAGTCTAAGTGTTGAAACTATGATTTAGGTTGTGAAGTGGCAACATTGACATTAAGGTTGTTGTAATTTTGGCTATCTAAAGTATGTTTATATTTGGTTATGGATATTTATGGTTTTCACTATTGTTATTGTTGTGTGAAGGGCCTTCCTTAAGCCCATACTAGTGGTGATAGAGCTAGTGGAATTGCTATGTTACATCCACCTAGGGCTTAACACCCCACCTCCACACATGACTTTGGAGCATGGCTTCATATGGTTATGGCCTGGGGCATACGAGTTCTTGGCCTTCTTATTGTAGAACTTTAGTGTGATGATATGGTCACACTTGTCAGCCCACACAACCACCATCATTGTTGAGACCTTGCTACCTTGGTCATCACCCTTGATTGTCAAGTTCATAGAAGATGATCCTAAGACACATACAAAGGATGAGGTGCTTGATAACACTCATACAAGGGGAACTCCTAAGCTATACAAGATTTGGGACATGCTAGAGTTCAACTTATACAATGCTAACAACACTTTGCTAGTTGGACATTAGGCCCACAAACTATTTTAGAACCCTCTTAGTACTATCTACCATGTGGAATGGTAAGCATGATTTTAATTTTTTGTTTTTGGCTACTTTAATTATTGGTTTCACTAATTCTATTAGGCTATTTGGTTTTAACTTTTTTATTGGTGTACTTATAGGTAAGGATGGATGGCAAAGGGTTCATCAAGCAAGACCAACTCCTACCTTTATCCTAAACATTGTTGGAGGTTTTTGCCAAAAGCATCCTAGTGAGGCTTATGGTGGTGAAGCAACTAAGAGGTGACCTAGGCAAGTACACCACATGTTATGCTAAATCATACCAACATTATGTAGCCAATGGGACAACACATGATTGGTGAGACAAATCAAATTTGGTCCACATACCCATTGAATGCTCCTTGCCATCCTCCTCTAGTAAGAAAGGTAAGAGCTATTATTTTGTTTTATTTTATTTCCATGTCAACATTTTCATGGTTATAGGATTGTAGGCTACTTAGGCTTTAAGTGTCCAAATAGTTTAATTGGCTATGTTTGGCTATAAATTTGGTTTTTATGTTGGTTATGCTTGTTGTATTTTGATTTTACATGTCTATGTCTAAGCTAATTAGCCTTTTTTTTGTATTGTAGGTGCTAACACCTTCTCCACCATCACACTTGTTATTTCAAGATGCTCCAAGAAGACTTTGATCCTCAAGTATGGGGAGGTAAATTCAACACAGTAGTGGTTGGTTAGCAGGGTGCCTAAACATATCTAATCAAACATTGATAATTCAAGTCTTCTTGATCTATTCATGGCCCCTAGCCCTACTCTCCCTATCCTCGAGATGGTGAACATCATTGACTCCTTTGACTAAGTAGTTAGGAAGTTTATTACCCAAGTTCATGATGTGCCGATTACCCTGGCCATTAATGAATCCATCTTTAGTGATGAAACACCACCCAATTTGCATGTTGTGATCTTTGGGATCCCTTCCCATGAAACCCAAGGCAAAGTATATGATTCCATAGCCATTGGAATTAAGTGCAAAGAGGGAACGTTGGTGATAGATCTACAGTGGTGTTTTGTATTCTTTATCAATGTCTCTCAAGTCAATCCTCCAAAAATTAATAAAAGGGGCCAATGAAGCACCACCAAGAAAATTCATGTTGCAAATTGTAACTTTCATCTTACAACTTATTGTAAGATTTTATTGTAAATGTAAGATTTGTAGTTCATGAGCTGAAATCTTGCATACTTTAACTTTTTGATGCTAAAATATGCCTCAAAAGTTACTATTGCCTTACTTTTCAAGTGGAAAAAGTTACCTCATGTCTATATTTGGGCTTCGGA
Source organism: Gnetum montanum (assembly GCA_015680685.1). Lineage (NCBI taxonomy): Eukaryota > Viridiplantae > Streptophyta > Gnetopsida > Gnetales > Gnetaceae > Gnetum > Gnetum montanum. Next base: position 355,452 of record MNCI01011140.1, on the reverse strand, counting down.
AGGCTAAAAATGCCTTGGAAATTGCCAAATTTATCATTTGCATGGGTTTTGTAGGGATATAGCCTCAACTATGTTGGAACCATCTACCCCTAGCATAGATGGTGTTGGATCTTCATTTTCCACAAAAACCTAGCATAGATGCACATATTATTGGAATTAATGGGATTTTCCATTTTCCCAATAGTGGCCAATGTAGTCATCATATGCCTTCAGTAGTTACAACATGGCTAGCATAGACATCAGGTTCACCAATAGTTTTTAGCAACCTTACCATAGTCCATCATGGTTAGTGTAGTTGGGATGGTGCCAGCATAGCCACAAAAGTTTCTTTACTATTTATAGTATCCGGATGGGCTATGGTGGCCACGATGTATTAAGACTTATAATAAATGGACACCTATGTTGAGAATTGTAAGTGTTACACCTACAAATAGACACCAATCTATTAGTATTCATGAAAGTGATGTACAAAGCCTAAAATAATCAATTTTGTAGCCTATAATAACCAAACGTGAATACCTTATTGGGGTTCCATAAATTTGAAGTAGTTCCATTTGACAACTTGGAAAGCATTTTCTACATTTTTGCAACCAACAACCTTTGTGACCTTGAAACACCTTTGAGAGCACATTAGTGTCTATGCTGGGCATTAGAGACTCTCAACATGATACCATTGCATCAAGGGTAGAATACCATCCATGATTAAAGTTGCAGATTCCAATGGAAACTAGTAGGGAGTTGCTAGAAATTGGGGTTGGGAAGAATTTAGATTGTGGAGTTCAACACAAAACACTACTTGCCATCTCTAACAAACTTCAAGCTCTATCCAAGAAAACTCCTTATGCACCTAGAACACAAATATATACCTCTTGAACCCTATACTTTATGCATTTTTCATTTCAATAAAGTTACAATTCATTGTTGTGTAAATTTAAGTTCAAGTTTTAATTTTTGTGTCTATTTTCATTTCAGATCTGCAATTCCCTTTCCATTCCATCATCATTTATGTTTTTATTTACATTTCCATAAGTTCCTAGGTGATTGTCCATACTATCCAAGATACCTTGAATCCCATATTTTGAAGGCCCTTGGAATTTGAGGAAAAAACTATTCCAACACTTGTTAATTTTGGTTTTCATTCCAACAACCAAATTTTCTAGGTCTAATAATAATCTCCTTAAATTGATAATTATCTAAAGGAGGTGGAAGACCTACTACATTCATTATTTTACACAAGTAACAGAGATTTCATCCAATCATTCCAAATGTTTTTCCAAAGGATTTTAGGGCCTTTTCATGGTAGACTTCACTTGTGCACTGACAGATTTTGACCTCTTGAGCTAAGGAGAGGCCCTAGTTGGAGATGATGCTTCCTTCCTTCTTTCCTTATTAGGTAGAGAAGCCTGGACTTTAGAATTAGCAAGTGTGATGTTCCCATTCTCCAAATATTCTACAAGACTTTTCTTTTCTTTGAGAAGAGGCTTATCAAAAGTATGGACTCCTACCTAACGAATCAATAAGTTGATAAGAAGAGGATGTCCATAAACTCTCTCTCTGGTAAATAAAACCAACATATCCTTGTAAAGATCATGTCCCAAATCTAATGGCTAGTTGGTTAGAAGACAATATAGATCATATGCTTGTGCTAATAACAAATAATTATAGGTTCCTTCTTTTACAATAATGTCATACAAGATAATAAGAAAGAGAGTGGAAGCATCCTAGGACATTTAACAGATATATACTTTTTTATTTCTTAAAGATAGAGAATTACCAAAATGGTATTACAAAATTCATCATGAGAAACTGGAATTAGATCATTAGTGAAAATATTGTTCATATAATGTATAGTAACCTTATGCACTTTAGAACTTGAAATCCCAAGTAAAGCATTCACCAGTTGAGGTGAAACTTCAACCACAATACCCCCAATAATAGATGTAAAAGCCTCAATAGCAACATTAGTAATTGCAATATTACTATAGAATTTTCTAATTAAAATATTAGGTAAAAACCATTAAAGCCCAACCAATTTCTTGAAAAAATACTATTAACACCTTCTAATAGTGTTCCTAAAAATTGAGACTCCTTTCAGAGACAATGGAGATTAAATGAGTTATCTCAAACTGATGTTGAGCATCTGTAGATTAAAATTGAGGCTAATAAGCATTTTTCCTGCTTACAAAAGCTTTTTTTGTGCTTTTACCCTTGCAAGGACGTTCCCTTCACATACCAATCTTTTTTTGTGTCATGGATTTAAGGAGATGTATTTTGGAAATGCAACTAGGAATAGGCCCTAGTCGACTGCACTGGGATGTCTATGGCTTGAGTAGGATAAAAAGAGAAAAAGGGATGATTGGTTATATATAGTTGATGCCATTGCAAGGGTTTTAACCATATATTGGGATGTCCTAAAAAAGGGGGGGATATCTTATCCAAGTTATGCCTAAACATAGTGGGACATTCAAAGATGAGATGAAACGTCCTAGGTGGGACATCTCATAAAAAAATGAGGTGTCCTAAAATGAAGTTGATACTTTTCAAGCTGTGAAAATATAATATGAATGAGGGTTAAAGGGAATGCTACCAAGGATAAATTTAATAAAAAAAAATAGAAAACATAATGCAGGGGAAAATACTCTAATACTTAGCTATACTAATCTTGTTTACTCTTATGATAGTGTGATGTTCACATAGATTTATAATGAGGTTCTTTCTTTAGAGTTCTTTCTTTAAAATTAATAAAAATATCTTGTATCCCATATGTCTAATATTCCTTTGTGAAGTTCTTTGTGGTTTGATTTACAACATGAGTATAAGCTCTTTCTCCTTTCTTCTTTTATTTAATCCTTCATACTTTTCTAACCGATACTGTATTCTTTCTACACATCTTTGTATAAGATCAATGAGTCATATTATATGGCTGAGTATTCATGTGATTATGTTTCTTTTTTAAATGAAAATTTTAGTATTTATGTCCATACTTAACATAATAATAACACTAAATTTTTATTACTTAAGAAATATCAAACCTTGGAGTGTAATCCCATTTGGATGATGTACTTGAAGATGCCTCATTATGTTGATGACTTTCTAATCCACTTTTGTCATATGGATCTCTTCCTTTTCCTCAAAGTATTCATAGGATCTACTTTTCTTGGACAAGTCTTTCATTTATAAGTTTTGTATTTGCAAGCTCTTTTTATAATTTGCTTACATGAGGACATTAGTTTTGATTTTCAATCATTAAGTTTGAGTTTTCTTGTGAGAGATTTAAGTCTTTTTGATTGAGTTGGGATAACTCTAAATTTTTATAATTTAAGACCTTCTTCAATTTAATGCATAGACTTTGAAAGGATATGATTTCATTACATAATAAGCCATATCTTTTTTCAATAGTGTCTTTAGGTTCTTTAGTTTTCATTATTGGATCTTCATTATCAAAGGTCATATAGATAAGATGTGACTTTGTGGAGGTATAATCTATTTCTTCTTCACTTTTTTCATCATCCTAGCTAGTGTAAAGATGTTTTTTCTCATATCAGCTTCAAGTTTATCCTTCCTTGTAAACCTACCAATAGTTGGACATTCGGAGGTCACATGGCCTCTACCCCTACAAATCCAACATTCTATAGAGAATGCATCAACATTTAAACTTTATGAATTCTTACCTCTTTCCTTACCTTTGATACTTGATTGGTTGAAGCACTTACCTTTTTGTGCAAGTAATTTTTGAAGTCTCCTAGACCTGAGAACCAATTCATCTTCACTATTCACTTTATGCTTAGGTGACTCCTCCTTTGATGAACTTTTTTGGGCAATAGAATTTTCCTTTATATCACCTTCACTAATAAGATTCATCTCATAAGCAATAACTACATTTTTAAGCTCTTTAAATTTTAGAACTAAGAAATCTTTGATTTCCTCCATGGTTATAATATTTGATCTAAACTCAGGCTACATAGTGCTGATTATTTTAATAATCACATTACTTTCAGGTAAATCTTTTTCTATCAAGAAATGGCTACAATTAAATCATTATCATTAGAGAAATAATCCTTTATTTTCTCTCCTTTTTTCATTTTGAGTTTATCATACTCACTTTGTAATATCAGAAGCTTAGATTGCTTGAGAATAGATGTACCCTCATATGTTGATTCTAGAGTTTTCCAAGTTTCTTTTGTGGTGTTGCACCCAACCACTCTATTGAATTGAGATTTACTTAATCCATGATAAAGATAAATTTTTTTCTTTTAAATCAAACATGAAATTATATTTTTCATCTTGCATCCATTTTCTTCTTGGCTTGGTAGCTCTTTTGATGCTATTAATGGATGGCATGTACCTTTAAGAATGACCTCATAAACTTTGAACTCCATCGATTCAAACAATCCTTGCATTCTAGCCTACTAGTACATTGGTGGATTGGTGTATGATGTCCCTTACATCATTCACTCTTGAGATGGTAAGTTCCAAAAAGAGAGTACTGGGCTTCAATACCACTTGAAGATTGAGAACTTAGAAGAAGGGTTGAATAAGTTCCCCAATTCGAACAACCAAGAGAATCAAGACTACACATAATTTTATGTGGTTCTCCAACTTGGATACATCCATACTAGAATGGTAGAATCCTTGCACACCTCTAGACTTTGTTCTTGCAAATATGTGATTTAAAGGACACCACAACCTTTACAAAGTTTGAGCTTTGCATGGAGTGATTTATCATAGGAAACACACTCAACCCCTCAAGGTTCCAATAATGTAAAAATTTTACTTCAAGAATTCCACAACATTTATAATGATGTGAGCTCTTCACAAACTATTTTCTCACTGGAAATATACTCAATTCTATAAGCACCTGACAAGCTCATAAGATGTCCTCTCTCAAGAAGCACATCAATCTTGTAGGGCTTATAAGGAAAGGAAAGAATCAAGGAGAGAATGTAACTCTACTTTCCAAATTCTTTTCACTTAATCTCCCACAAAATAATTCAAAAATGATGAAGAAATGAGGAACAAAATAATTCACTTAATGTATAAAATGATTGAATATTTCAATAAATAGTACTTATCATGTTTAGAAGGATTCTATTGTACTTTATAGGATTTTAATTTTTAATTAATCCTCAAAATTTGTGCATCGGTGAGGAAATGGCCAGTTGTAATTTCCTATTCAAGCTTCGGATGTCTTACTAAAAATAAGACACTTGTAGGTGGGATGTCCCACTATAAATTAGGGTGTCTTACTTAGGACATCCTAGCTTGGACATCTAAATAGTAATTGGGATGTCTACTATTTTTATGGGACGTCTAGCCCAAAATTGACCTTTCAGCTCTAGGATGATTGCTAATTTTTTGGGATGTCTAGAAAGATATTAGAATACCTCTTTTTACCTTTATGAATCCTTAAAATATTTCATCTTGGTTGAGACTTTTCTCATCTAATATTGGTGATGGGATGTGATATCACATGGGCCGTGATATCGATTATGCGATATTGCATCTGGCGCGATATCGCATCTTCCCCTACGATATCACATACACGATATCGCAGCATGCCACCAAATCTATAAATAAGAGGCTGCTCTCCCTTGTTTCACCATCTAGACCTAGACCATAGCCAAACTCTTGTAGTTTTTCCATTCCATATTTAGAGTAATTTCCATGTGCCCACAGTAGGAGTCCCAAAGTGAACGGATCTTTATTCGAGCAAATACTGTACCTGAGCACAAGTTTGTGTACGAAAATAAAAAATGAACTTTTTGGATAAACCTTGTAGTACATGGACTAAACTAAATAGGAATTTAATTATTTTTAATTGTTTAAATGATTTATTAGTTAATTAAATCTCTCTCAACCCTCAACACTCCTAGTTAACTGCATTCAATACGACTGCTTCGAGCACGTGCGTTATACTTGGTAATCCCAGCAACGAATAGCGTTTGGTAATCCTAGAAGGTTGCATTGGTTCAAGGTGTGAATGGTAAGTGGGAACAGATACTGATGCTAGGCATTAGAACTTAGTTAGTTAAATTTAGTTACTTAGTCTCTTCACCCTTTCCCTCATTAGCATAGATGATAAAACATAAAAGACATAAAAATCACATACCTCAGACTTACTTAACCGTACAACCATGACAAATACAAGTAAGTTTGGAAAGACAATGAACGATTAACCTTAAGTGTTCCATAAGGCATATAGGCACTTAGTCTATGGAGTTCGACCAGATCACGCATGTAACACTCGTATTCATATGGTTGAGTGTAGGGGTACCTCGCCACTCATCATTGGCGCTGTTGCCAAGGACTAAGTGTTTGTGCGCTAAGTAGAACATAAGAAATCATCCACATCATTGGGAAGCTTAAACGAACCCTTAGGGTTAATTAAAAAATAAATAAATAAATTATATAATGGTTAATTAGCACACCGAATAAGACACAATGTCTTCTTCTTTGAACAAGAGCACTTCACCACCTAGGGATAACACTAGAGATAGTCAGCGGAACCAGGCACATAACCAAAATCTGTCAATTCCTCAAGAATTTAGTGTGGTGTACATTCATCACAATGAATATGTACCCAACTTTACCTTTGTCTTCCATTAAGACAAACAACTGCGTTGGAGAGATTTGGAAGGTAACATAGTGTTACCTCTAGACAGAGCTACCCCCAACATGCTTCTTCATGCCCTTGAATGAATTGACATGTCGCAATTATATGCTGAGTACATTGTATGTGACTACAACACAAGGAACTAATACCCCATAGAAGCACAACATCAATGGGATGAGTGGTGGGAGAGTTATCACACATCATTGAAGGGCAAAGGCCCCCGTAATGCTTCACCCGTTATAAATGAAATTAAGGGTGGTGAACCTATTCTCATAGGTTCCCCACTAAACGATGTTCCCCCTCCTAACGATGGTTAGGAGGTGGTGGTTTAGAACCTATGCTCCATGATTCACAACTTGGGTTTTGATCCCCATAAACAAGTGTTCAACGAGGGAACACAGACACATGACAAGGGTGAGCATTCTAATCGTCATCACAATCGGGGCAGGGATCACCAAAGAGAAGGCAAGAGACATTGCCATGGCAATGGATCTCCTTATTCTTCCCCTTCATTAGGGCATTCACCCTCTCCTTCAACATCTGGATGTAGTCACAAAGAGTCAAACCATGAGAAAAAAGGTAAGCAAGATGAGAGACCTCAACAAGAGAGTTGAGAGAGAGGACAAGGCCACTCTAGGGAATCTAGGCATGGAAGAAGGGAAAGTAGGGAACCACATAGGCATCATAGACATCATGAGAGAGATGATCATGAAGAAACCCTACTAGCAACCCAGAGTATGTTAAACATTATGGAGGCTATGAGAATACCTACAAGGCACCAGAAAGATAGCCGAATCAAGAGACTAGACATGAATAATATTCCACGATTTGAGGAAAGATACAATGCTGATTCGTAGAACCACTTATAGGCATTTCATGATGCCCATGCCTTGCAGCATATTGAAAATGAGTGGTAGAAGTTAAAGTTATTTCCTGGGACACTCATAAAGGAAGTGGAAAGCTAGTACTGATCCTTAGAACTGGAAACCATTAGGAGGTGGAGTACAATGCTAGAATTGTTTAATGATAAATACCAAACATACTCTAGAGTGTTCAACTTGTGTAAATAGATCCAAGGATGGAAGCAGGGTAATCATGAACCCTTGGATGTTGCCATGGGCTGATATTATGCATTGCTACATCATTGCCCGAGCCATGGTTACACACAACGGGATCAACTCCGCCACCTCATAGATGGGCTAAGACATGAAACCAGGAGAACCCTTGGAACATATGCCCAAGGGAGATTATTAGAACTTAGGTTCCATGAAGTTCATAGATTGTTGGAGAAAGTAGCTAAAGAAGAAGGGGAGCTACAAAAAAGAGAAAGCGCGGAGGAGTACAATCGTGATCCTTCCCTCCGAAAGAGGGGAGTGAGATTCTGGGAGGAAGAGGATGAGTCACCACTCAAAGAGTTGGTGAATAGAAAAACCTTGCCACTTTAGAAATTAACAATGAAAGTGTCGACCACGGTAGATGAAATATGGAGCTCCTTAGATAGTAAAATTGAAATTGTCCTAAAAATTGTAGAGGAGTCTAAGGAGGAGCAAAGTAGTGATCATGATAAGAAAAAGTGGAGAGATTCAGACCATGCACGTAACAAGGGTAAGGGAAAAATTACTATCACTGATGAGGTTGTGGATTCTGAAACAAACAATGATGGTGGATGTGAGATCTACCAATATGACCATCCTAAGGGATGTTGCCCAATAATCTCACATCTACAAGAGTCTGGGGTGTATGCACTCAACCCAAGACTTAACAAACAGAAAGCACCTCGAAGGTTACCTTATCCCCAAGGTAACCCGAGGTAGTTCCACCAACTGTTAACATATTATCCAAGTGGAACTTTGCCACAACCTACAGAGAAACACCAGTAGTTATAATACCCACAGTCATGGGGGATGCCACTACCAAGGAAACAATACCCTTACAGGAAACCAGATCCATATGGCTACTACATGTAGCAGCTCATCTCTCCACCTGACTCTGTTAGTCAGATGAATCTACGATGTCACTACCTAGCCTAGGAGTACTATAAGACTCCTTCTCCTGGGAGAAACACATCACATGCATACTATCCTCCAAATCCATCCACCCCTCTCACACCAACAGCTCCACTACTAACCGCTCCAGCAATGCAAGGGGTATTCCTTACTCAACCGCAACAACCCAAGGTCATGAGGGCTTCAAATCCCCAAGCCAAAGTGGGTCTTGATAATCCTACACCAAAGAGACCCTTCTTTAGACCCAAAAATCCAATTAAGCCCTCACTATCACAAGTACTTGAGCATCTAAACACCTTCGTACCAAATAAGGTTTCGGGACCCCCTTCAAACCAAAAATTGAGCCCAATGTACACGGTTATGTTAACACATACCGTTACTGATTGGATTAAGGTAGGCCACCTTCCTAAGAAATTTTCTGATCCTGGAAGCCCCCTAATTTATTTCCAAGTCACTGGGAATGAACCTCATAAAGCTCTTCGTGACTCAAGCTCCGGACTCAACTTAATCTCACAAGAATTGTATAAAACCTGGAACCTTCCTCCACTCAAGAAGAGCAATATTTGCTTAGAGCTAGCTGACCAGTCCATCATTGTTCCTTTGGGATAGGTTGAGGACGTTGTTACCACCATGGGTGGTTGGTCATACCCAACTGATTTCCTGGTGATCTAAATAAACAATGACAAAGGGGACTTCCTGATAATAATGGGAAGAGCATGGCTGAGTACAGTAGATGCACGCCTAAGAATTCACAATCTTTCCCTAGAAATATCCAAGAAAAATACTTTTGGAAAGATTGAGAAGAAGAAAGTTCCATGCATTGCATATAGTGACACAGGGTGCCATTGCGTGCAAAAATCATGGGTGATGAAAAGTTTAACATTGCCTACATGCAATCGGTGTGCACAAGATATTGACATACAAAAGTGCCTATATGCAGCAGCCACACGACAAGAAAACACCTAGTGGCTAATGGCTGATCAAGAGAGCAACTTGATAACATGCATGGAACTAACTGAGGGGATAACTAGTGCTTACATTGAAAGCACATGCATACTAGAGCAAGTTTGTTGCCAACTTCCAACCCTTAACTTTGAAAACATTAACTAGGGAAAGTTGGAGATTCCTAAGGAATTTAGACAAGAGCCCTGAGATCTAAAACCATTGCCCACTAGTTTGGAATACATGATCCTTGAAAATGGAAAATCAGTAATCATCAACGCGAAGCTTGTTCCCAAGCAAAAAGAGAGATTGCTAAAGGTGATAAATAAATGGTCAACTGCCTTTCCATGGTCATACCCTGAATTAACTAGAATAGATCCTAGGATATACCAGCATAGGATTTATGTAGACCCGTCCATGAAGCCTCAAAAACAACCGTAGAGGCAATTGAACCCGAAATTGAAATAGATAGTAAAAGATGCCGAAGAAGGGAGGCAAATGGAGGGTGTGTATAGATTTTAGGCTACTAAACATGGAAACATTCAAAGATCATTTTCCATTGTTGTTCATTGATCAAGTCTTAGACACTATAGTGGGGCATCGCTATTATAGTTTTCTGGATGGATATAGTGGATATAATAAAATACAAATAGCACCAAAAGATCAAGCCAAAACAATGTTCACCAGTCCCTGGGGAACATTTGCATATAAACAAATGTCATTTGGCTTGTAAAATGCTTCCGCCACGTTTCAATGTTTAGTTCTAAGCATATTTCAATAGTAGATAGGGATGGAGTAGAAGTCTTTATGGATGACTTCTCCACTTATGGGAGAAGCTTTGATCAAGCCCTAGACCAATTGGAGCAAGTACTGAAATGATGCATTGAAACCAACCTAAAGCTCAATGCCATTTGATGGTTCAAGAGGGCGTAGTACTGGGGCATAAGATTTCATAGACAGGAATAAAGGTAGACCTAAAAAAAGTTAAATTCATCCAAGGAATTACCCAACAACCAGAAACTATCAAAGAAATTTGGTCATTCCTTGGACACACTGGCTACTACAGGAGATTCATTGAGAACTTCTCCAAGATTGCCAAAAATTGGTAGAATTAACAAAAAAGGATGCACGATTCGAATGGACCAGGGAATGTGAACGAGCATTCCAAACTCTAAAACAAAGGCTCGTGAAAACCCCTATTCTACAAGCCCCTAACTGGCCCAGGCCATTCCATATAATGACCGACGCATCCAATTATCCCTTAGGAGCCGTACTAACACAGTTAGACGAAAAAAAATGCTCTTATTACATCCACTATGCGAGTAGGAGTATTGCCAATGCACAACTCAACTACACGACTACAAAAAAGGAATTAATGGCTATAGTGTTTGTGCTAAACAAATTTAGGCACTATGTGTTAGGCTACAAAGTGGACATTCATATAGATCATAGTGCAATTAGGTTCCTCATGATAAAGCCAATGGTTAGTCCTCGTATTATACGTTGGTTGGTAATCCTTCAGGAGTTTGATCTAACAATTGTAGAACGAAAGGGCACTGAGAACGTAGTTGTAGATCACTTATCTCGGTTGCGCTAGGACAACAAAGAGGATGAATATGCCATATCTGATCATTTTCCTGACAAAACCCTCTTTGCCAATGTAGTGAATAATCAACCCATGAGCACGAATTAGTATAGTAGCATTCTCACCTATCTCCTTTCCCAACAAACACCACAGGGGTTGGATTTTAGGAAGAAGTAATAGTTTCTTCACAAAACCAAGTACTTCATGGAAATCAATGGAAAACTCTATAAAGTTTGTCTTGATGGCTTGGTTTGATGGTATGTGCCCGATGAGGATCAATTAAGAGTTCTCCAAGATGCTCATGAGGGCCCCTATGGGGGCCACTATGCAGGGAGAAAAATGGCCATTAAGATCCTTCTTGTGGAATATTACTGGCCAACACTATTTCAGGATGCCCATAAATTTGTCCAATCCTGTGAGCGTTATCAATGTGATGGTGGAATAACTACTAGAATGGAGGGTCTGCAATAATGGATTTAACCTTTGGAACCATTCGACATTTGGGGAATTAATTTTATGGGGCCCATTACATTGATGTCCAATGGAAAAGCTTATATCATTGTTGTTGTTGACTATTTAACAAAATGGGCTGAAGCAACTACTGTAATAGACTGCACATCATCTACGGCTATACAATTTGTACAAGAACAAATTGTAAATAGGTTTGGTATGCCACGTGCACTCATCTCTGATAATGGAACACACTTTACAGGTGCAACCTTTCTCAAGTTGATGCAACTCTTAGGGGTTGAACATAAATTGACCACACCTTATCATCCCCAAGCTAATGGCCAAGCCGAGGTCACTAATCGGGAGATTACGAGAATATTAACAAGAAAAATTAGAAAATTTAGGTGAGATTGGAGCATGAAACTAAACAACGCTCTCTGGGCATACCACTTCACTTGGAAACTTCCTACAGGCTACTCTCTCTATGAGTTAGTATACAGAAAACTTTCAAAGCTCTGATACAAACTAAGCTCCGTACACTCTCCATGGCATGTGACCTCCACCTTGACCTTGACCTAGCACAAAAAGGAATATTGGCAACCCTAAACATGCTAGACGAGAATAGATTGGTTACTCTGTCGTCAAATGAGTTGCACAAGGCACATAACAAGCAACATCATGACTTAAAAATTCGAAAGGTTAAATATCAACTAGGAGATAAGGTCCTTTACTAGAACCCCATGCATGTACCACAATGCAAAAAATTTTAAACATTGTGGTAAGGACCTTACATTATTCATACGACCTTTCCCTCGGGAGCCATGACAATATACAAACCTGAAATCCCTGATAGGAGATTACTGGTCAATGTGCAACAAACGAAACCCTTCCTTGAACTAAGAACAACCAGTGCAAATTACACCTCTGATAGCAGACAACCACACTCCTTATTTCAGATCTCTCCCTTTCAATGTAGTCATGGGGGAGATGTCCACCTCTGCTAATCAATTGAGGCCCTCAGTTTCTTTTTAAGTTTTTTTTTTTTTTACATATTTTTGTTTTACACATTTTTTTTCCACTTTTTTGTTTTGCACTTTTTTGTTTTACAAATTTCTTTAACTTTTCTTATTTTTTTTCAACATTGTTTATACTTTTTCTTTTATTTTTATGTGTGTCTTATCCATTTTGTTAAGTTTTTCACCCAATAAGTGCTCTTAATGATGACATGAACTATTTCTATTGATTGCTAATGTTTGGTTTTTACCTTTAAGTTACGATGTTGATACTAAGGTATGGTTCTTTTAATATGATAGGTAATGAGTCTGCTTCATCCATACATCCACAAATTTCTATGGTCTCTATTGGCTTGGAACTGTACAATCCCTTTCTCACTAATAAGAACTATAATGAATTGGTGATTGGGTATTTCTCAAACTAAGGAAGGACTCAAGGATTGAAAAGGGTGTGACTTCAAGGAAATTTGTTGCATTTGTGTTGGCCATTCTCTTGGGTGTTTGGATGTTTTCTTTTTAAGTTTTCTTATCATTCCAACATTACCACGTTATCAGGAAGCTGAGAAAATAAAAATAACAAAGTCTTTGCATGGTGTGGTTCTCACACAAAAACAAAAAAAAAATAGTGAGGATTCAAAGCACACCCCTTAGACAAAATAATCATTTGAGCTACAAGCACTGGTTATGGAACTAAAATAACATGTTTCCTCTAACTAAGGCCCTTCTCGCTTCCCATTCTCTCCTCCTTCATTTCGTTGGAATGGTGGTGGCTCTTTGGGGGATGCATTCTTGTTACTTCAAGTGGATGAATTGGTCGAATGCATTAATGTGAAGTCACTGGATGTGGTTTGTTTGAGGCCAAACTTGGAACGGGATCTACTAAGTCACATTAAACATTAACTACATAAGGGTTTGTACATCACCTTGTTCTTGAGATTCTATTCCATTCTCTTCCTTCCATCATTCTTCCTCCATTGTCCACCTCATTGCCGGTTGTATCCTTAGTGTATATTTTGTTCGACGCATCGTTTTCTTTTTGGTAAATTCTATGGTTAAGACTTTAACTCTTGTTCCAAATGGCATTCCTAGAGCCTATAGACTTCGAATGTGGGTTTGTCAGGGCATTAAGGGCATGAGCTTGCTTTGGGGAGGACCCACTAGCATTCCTATTTGGTACACCAGTTAGATTCTTTCCCTTAACATTTTTGCAATCCATCCTATTTTGTTCATTTCCATCTTGACATCTATTTCATTGACATTATAGTTGTCTCTTTTTCTCCATCTTTCTTATTCTTTTTCTTTCTCCATTCTATCGCTACTAGAGGTTCGCTCTTAGTCATGGGGGTCCTGACCCAATTTTTTCAATTTTCTCCTAACCCCTACACCTTCGGTAGTCACCACTATTATATCTCCAAACCCATATCAGCCATACCACAACTCAGCCAATGGACCTTTCACCGAAGCAAGGTATCAACTGCATTGTGATTCATTTAACTTTGCTAATATAAAGACTATGTTGTGTGTGTAGATGGAAATCATACAACAACAGATTGGATCTAGAGGGAACACTCAGAATGGATCAGTGCTAAAGCAGCTATGCAAGGAATGAGATGGATGGTGTGCTTATAGATAGACAACGAAAGGCACAATCTTGGTGTTGGTAGTAGAAAACTTCTTCTCTCTTCTCTCTCAGCTACCAAATAAGGCCTGATGTCAAATGTATAAAGTATTCACTCTTGTTATCATGAACACCAGTTTTGTCATGTTTTGTAATGATGATCCGTTCACATATCATTCCGTTCACCATTAGTTCCATTCAAGTCAATAATCCCATAACTTCCCAATATTTTGTAATAAACTTGAGGACGAGTTTTTATTCAATCATGGGGGTATGATGGGACGTGGTATTGCATGGGCTGCGATATCGCATCCCCCATGATATTGTGTACGCGATATCACATCTTCCGCTGCAATATCACGTACGCGATATCACACGCGCCATCAAATCTATAAATAAGAGGTGGCTCTCCCTTGTTTCACCATCTAGATCTAGACCGTAGCCAAACTCTTGTAGTTTTTCGATTCCAAAGTTAGATTAATTTCCATGTGCCTGTAGTAGGAGTCCCAAAGTGAATGGATCTTTATTCAAGCATATATTGTACTTGAGCACAAGTTTGTGTACAGAAATAAAGACAAACTTTTTGGATAAACCTTGCAATGCATGGAATAAACTAAATAGGATTTTAATTATTGTTAATTATTTAAATGCTTTATTAGTTAATTAAATCTCTCTCAACCATCAACACTCCTAGTTAAGTGCATTTAGTACGACCGCTTCGATCACGTGCATTATGCTTGGTAATCCCAGCAATGAATAGCGTTTGGTAATCCCAGAAGGTTGCATTGGTTTAGGGTGTGAACGGTAAGTGGGAATGGATACTGATGTTAGGCATTAGAACTTAGTTAGTTAAAGTTAGTTACTTAGTTTCTTCACCCTTTGCCTCATTAGCATAGGCGATAAAACATAAAAGACATAAAAATCACATACCTTAGACTTAATTAACCATACAACTATGACAAATACAAGTAAGTCCGGGAAGACAACGAACGATTAACCTTAAGTGTTCCATAAGGCGTGTAGGCACATAGTCTATGAAGTTCAACAAAATTGCATGTGTAACGCTCGTATTCGTATGGTTGAGTGTACGGGTACCTCGTCACTCATTAATTGGCAACTCAGCTCTCATCTTAGTCTCATCTTGGACTCATCTTACTTCTTGTCTTAACACCATAAAGTTCTTATCTCGATCTCATCATCTTTTCTTTACACCGTTAATCTCTTATCCCAATCTTATGCTCTTGTCATGAGCATGATTTTGTCCTTTCCAAGTCCTACAAGATCACAAGCAAATTGTCCACATTCTCCATTTTCTAAGGTTTTGATATACCAAAAGGTCTATAAAAGTTTGAAATATCACTTATGGGAATTCTAGTAAAAGGATGAGGATATGAAGGTTTTGGCCATTTTAGTCCATTTTATACACAGATGGATTCATAGTGCACCATAACATCTTTGTTAAAATTCTTGAGAGATTTGGAGGATCCTATTAACACATATGATGATATGATAAAGAAACAATACAATTCCAAGAGATGATCCCTTAGAGAAGCACTATTTACCATTTAGGATTTGTACATGAAGAATAGAATACTTTAGATTATTCAAATGAAATCAATCCAAGCACTAATTTTAAGCCATTACCTGCTATACTTTTCCTACAAATGAATAATTGTGAGAGAGATAACAAGAATAAATATATTTTCGTTTATTTCACATTCTATTACAACATATGCATGAGGATATTGATGGAAGTTTATAAGACTTTTAATGGCTATGAGAAAAAATGATATAATTTCTCTATTAGAGCTTATTGATATGTATCATCTTATAGAAAAAGATAATGGAAGAAAATACAAATCATATTACATTGATAAAATATATGAATTTAAAGGATTCCTTGATGGATACATATCTAGCTAGGTGAAGAATCCTTTTGGAATGCAACATATATAGAGAAGGGAACTCCTATGATGATATGGAAAATAAACATCAAGGAAAAAATTGATCTGAACTATTCAAGCTATGGAAAAGTGTTAATGGACATCCACATCTTCCTTCAGGTGAACCAAGGGTCCTAGACACTACATTAAATCAAACATAGTACATAGCAATAATTACATACTACATTCGATTCCACATTAAGATGTGGGATAAGGTGATGGAAGGTCTTTAGGAAAATGATAAGAAAGGGTGGATCAAAAAATAAGTTACTAGAAAAATGTTTTAGGAAATTTAGATGATTTTCAAGATACAATATTATGTAGGGATGCTATTACAAAAAATTTCTAGCCAAGAATGTTTCAGCAAGATATTATGAATCCATGATTAGACATTGAAGAAACTCAAGGAGAGGAACAAGAAGCTACATATGTTGGGTTAAGGAATAAGAAATCAAAAAGTTCATTCAATCCATTTTTTTAATATCACAAATGGAATGATACTTTTGGTTAGGTTGGGGGATGGAAATAAAAAAGTGGATAGAGAAAGAAACATTGAATCAAGAGATGAAATTATAAAATATGTAGTAGTGGATTGGTTCACACCAAAATAAAGAGTAAAGGATAAATGAATAGATTATAAATGGATCTATAATCTAAAGGATAATGAGGTTAGACTAGTGGAACCTAATTCTTTGGTTTTTGCATGGATAAGAAAAATAGAAGATGAAAGAAAATTAAAATTGAAAAAGAATGAAAAAGTGATAATCAAAGACATGTTATGGAAATCAAATTAACTATAATCAAAGACATGTTATGACTTACTTCTTAGTATGAATTAATATCATGGAATTACAAAAATTTATAATTATCAATTTAAATAATGTAGTAATTTTACCATATATTATCATATTTTCAAAGCTTAATACTCATTAATCAAAACTTTAATAATTTCAAAAAATCCAAAAATAATGGTACATTCCAAATATAACAAAAACCTTCCTCTTGGATTAATAGTATTCTAATATGTGTCTCTAAGCACTTCATCCAAAGGTCTATATTTCCTTTGAAACAATCCACAAATCCACTGTAATTTCATGTTAAATTTCCTAAATGATTTTTTGAATCCTTGCTTAGCTTGAGCAAACCTATAATATAGTTGATGTTGGTTAATTTGGTTGCCAAATTGGGCTATGAATATATTCTTCATATCATCCCAACTGGGCATACTATTGTTTAGTAAGTTAGAATATCAAATTTAAGCCATATCTCTTAAGTTTTCAATAAATAGCCTATAAGCTTGATCTTGATTTTGGACATTTGCATGTGCTAAAGCTAACTCAAACAAATGACCATATTCGTTATCTACGTAAGCTTTTCTAGGGCTATAAGGCTTAGGTAAATATTTGTAAACTACCTTAGAGATATCATGGTAGTTCAAGAACCTTAATGATGTGGTTCCTCACCAAGAATTTACTGGTGGTGGATTTTCCATATTGAAAATTCCTTCCAGTTGTTGAATGCCTAGAATTTCCTCATCTTATCTTAAAGAGTGATAAACCAAATAGAAATGGTGATTGATGAGTAGCAAGGTACCCCTACACCCAACCATATGAATCATGAAGTGTTCATGCATGACTCGATTGAATTCCATGGACTTTATCATTTCCAGTGCACAAGCCCTTTAGGAAGTGAATCTATCCTTAAGGTTAATTATTGTCCTCCCAATTAGACTTGTGATGCACGTTGGTATGGTTAAGTGTAATTGAGGCATCTAACTTTTATCATTTTGTATTTTATATTGTAGGTGCTCGAAATGTAGAAAAAAGGGAATTTTATTAACTAATATAAATTAATTAATTAACTACTATTTAAATAATCCTAACATAAGTATCTATTCCCACTTTCTATACACGTCTTGAACCCATGTATTCACTATTGGATGACCAAATGCTACACTACTGATCATACCAAGTGATAATGCTGCTGGGATTACCAAGTGAATATATGTTACACTTGAAGTAGTTGTACTTATGTATTTAATATATATAGCTTAATAATCTCATTAACTCAATTGCTGGAAAATAATTACAAAATATTTGAGAATAATTAACAAATAATAGAAAACATTGAATGCATAAATAAAAGAGCTAATCTATCCAAAGTGCTGCAAGGTTTATCAAAAAGCTTATCTTTAATGCTGCACACACTATTGTGCTTAGCTACAAAAATACTTGAATAAAATTCGTACACTCAATGACTCCTACTACAGGCACTCAGGGAAAAAATTTCTAACTTTTGATGGATAGACACTACATTGATGAGGCATAGTTGATGTAGGTTGACATGCGTTGACAGGGCCCCATGGACGAGGCCTCATCAACGTGGTCGGCTGCATTGACAAGGCCTCATCAACATAGGCAACCAATGACAACTCATCATACCCCCATGACTAAATAAAAACTCATCCTCAAGTTATTTTACAAAATTGGGAAGGTATGGGATTATTGATTGACTTTTCTTTCAACAAAACAAACTTGACTAACGTGACAAAAAATGGAGTTCCCAAGTGTACAAATCAACACATTACAAAAATGATGGTGTTCAAGACACAAAATTGAACACCATAACACAACTCTTCAAAAATTAGACAACACATTCCTTGATGATATGAAGCTTGTTGGAAAAGATCAAACTATCCCAGGTGATGATGGTTCTTGTGGCTTCAGGGAACCTTCATTGGCTACATGCACTGGTAGTGGTTAAGGTTGTGTTGTCCTATTGGTGTTATAACTTCAGGTGGAAGGAAGAAAGCATCTAGTAGTGCTTTCATTTTCTCCCTTTTACTCTTGGAATTATGCACCATCCATGTAGCTTTCCTAATGTGGGTTGGGACAAGCACCTCTCAAGGACACGAGATTGCTAGAAACAACTCCTTAGCATTGACAAACCAGGTAGCAAACCATTTGTGTTTGATGTTGAATGTTCAAACTATGTTCTTTAGCTCCTAGTAGTCATTCATTTGCCTGGCTAGGTCCTTAGTGATGGATCACTGATCTATGAATCACCCTCTAAGGATCTTGAGTTCACATTAGTAGTTTCAAGCTTTTGCTTGGTGTTCTTGCAGTGTTTAAACATGACCTTGTATAGCAAATACAAGCTAGCCACTTGCTTCTCTAATTCTGACCATGGTCGTCCAGCTATCAGCATTGCTGGTTTTCATAACAAAGATTTGCCAACTCCATATACTCTATCATTTCTTTGATCTACAACTCTTTCAAGTAGATCTCCACTTTCTTGTAGGAATCAATCCCATCAAGGATGGGCTGCCACATTTCTCTTCCTTGCTGGAGTTTCTAGAGGGATTCATTAACATTAGCCTTTGCCATATGGATTTCTTTTTCATTAATTTCCTTCTGCAAGCCAACTTGGTCCCTATAGTGATTCTTCACCCTCTCAAACTTAAGAGCTTTGTTCTTCCAGGTGGTTATTTTGATGGTAGAAATTTTTCGTAATGTGTGTACCTCCTCCATTGATAGATTTCAATTCTCCATAGCCAATTTTTTTAGTTTAGTGTTTGCTCTGACAAGCTGCTCCTACTATTGATGAATAAAGTTTTGCATTTGATCTCTGTGAGCATCAACATTTCACAGGTGATGATTTTGTGTAATCAATGCCTCATTTTCTTGGTACATTTGATTCAAGTCTTTTTTGATTGAATGTGTTTTAGCTTTTGCCATAGACTATTTGAAGATGGTTATTACCACTTCCTTCTCAGCCTTTTGAAATTGTTCTTGAAGCTATTTGATAGCTTCATCTCTTGTCATTATTGGGCTGAGGATTGTTTGTTTTGCATGTCAGGTATGAAGTTTACCAACCTTCATGGCCAAGTGTTGATTTTGCTTTTGGGCTATTTCTAGTTTCCCCTCCAAAATGATGCATTTTCTCTTTGCATTTAGCAACTTCAACTAGGTTGCAATGATGTTCTCTAGAAGATCAAATATATCTAGAGTTGGTTGCCTAGTTCCTACTAGTCATTCCACTAGTTGTTCATGTTGCTGCATTAAATTTTCCACTAACCATGCCTATGAAAGTCTACACATCTTAGAGTGTAGATACATCTACTACAAACACCACCAATGCATTTAGTGCTTCAGCTACATGATCAGCTACCACTTTTGCCACTGTTTCCTGCCCTTGGTGTTGCATCACCAAGACAGTTGCCTCTTCACATTCCTTCAATTTCATTGAGAAAGTGGTGACATTCCTAGAGATTTCTAGGAATAGATGATGTATTACTAATGATATCATCACCTCCCAAGTGTTGGAATCCAACCACAAAGGTAGCTGCATTCTTTGGGTAGAGAAAATGGAACCACCCCTCTTCATCTGACTAACTATTCAAGCCACCTCATTAAGGTGACTTATTGTTGGTCAATACATAGATGGATTTTCCCCACTCATTCTTACTTGCTAATCTTATTCAATCAATAGATACTTTCAAATTTTTCATAGATGCTTAAGGACTACATGGGCCTCTAGTCTTATCTCCTAAGTGGATGGTGCTGGCGGAAGCTCCTCTTCTTGGATGGCTGCTGGCATTTTTTCCTTCATGATTTCTGCCCATGAGGCCAAGGGAGTATGCCTAAGAGTATCATTAGAATATTGAACAATACTTGCCCTCTTATAAATTTTTCTTATAAGGAATGGAAAGGGTAGGGTCCTTCTTCCATGTTTGTTCTCCTTGAAGTGCTTCTCGATCTCCAAATAAATTAGTTATGGAAGATTAATAGGAAATTTCCCACTTAGAGTGGCATATGCACAAGCAGAGAAGGTAGTCACCTAACTTGGCCTCACCATTGGATTGAGGTGCTAGGCCACAATCTTAAAATAAATTTGCTCTATGTGTGAGCATGTCATACTCCTTACAGTCTACCCTATAATATCCCTAGGTCCATTTCCTTTTCACCTCAGGATCACCTTTTGTTGATATCTCTACTAGCTATGTTCTAATGTTTGGCAACTCCAATGCCTATGCGATAGCCTCCATCGAATAGAACATTTGAACATCCTTGATCTTTACAATAGACCCTAGCCTTCGGTTGTTCCAGAAAAGATAAGTCTCTCCCAAGTACCATTCCCCATTGGTCATGATGATTGGCCACATGAGAGAGATTTGCAGTTGTGTTATGACATCCTCTAGAGCTTTCTCCAAAAATGGTCTAAAATTTATTTCTTGAAGAACTGATCTTTGGATCTCTCAAGAATTGATGATGTCTAGGTAGGCTTGAGTTAGAGTGACCTCAAGCCTAGGCATAGGTCTAGGCACTTCTCCTCATTGAGACTATTTTGTAGGCACTTCTTCTTTTGGAATCTATCAAACAGATTCCACTTTGGATGCCTCATGGAGAGGTCTCATTGCATGGGTCACCTCTTGTTGTTCTTGGCCTTGTTCCTACTAGCCCCTTCTAGCTCTAGGTCTTTTCTCCCATGGTTGTGAGGGTTTTCCTTCTTGTGGACGCTTTTGTTTTGGTGCCATCTACAATCACAATAGAACCATGGATTAGTAATCATTGTGTAACCTTAAAATGATTGGGATACCTTAAATCTTAAGGGTAGTTACACTTGGCTAAGTTGTAATTATGGTTGATTTAATTAACTTAATTATTATTCTATTTATGTCTTATCATTGATAAATCATCTCGGAGGTTGTTGGAAGGGTTAACTTGGAGAAAGTTGATGTTTATGTATGATTAAAGTTACTAACCCTTAGGGGAGTTAGAAATTTTTTTTGAAAACTGTATTGGAAACCTTAATGTTTGTGGGCCCCATGATAAATATCTTACCTTTAGTAAGTGCTGGATCAAAAAATGGAGTGATGTGGACAAATGGATTGAAAGTTATGGACTTTGGAAGGTTTTGGGCTCTAAAAAATTGCAAAAATTCACCATGTGTTATGAGCAAATGACAAAAAATTTCCAAAGTGTCCGATGGTATATATAGTTTTTTTTTTTTTTTGTATTACATTGATGAGGCCTTGATGACATGGTCTCATCAAAGGGGTTAGTTGCATTGATGAGGCCTCGATGATGTACCTATTGACCATCATTTCCTTTCATTGACTTTGGTCAAACTTTCAAAATACAAGTAATTTTTCAATGGAATTAGGGTCAAATGAAAGCTTAGAAGACCAGGAATAGTATGAAATCATGAGAAGAGGGAATTGAAGTTTATAAAGTTGTAAAAAATGGAGAAAAATTAATTTAATGGATGAATGCAATGAAATATTGAGTATTGAGAAGTTTACACAATGGAAAATACAAAATATAAGATTGTAATGATGTCAAAGGTAAGGAACCTTAACTAATTAAGCTAATAGCTATGCAAGTGGATCCTCCCCATAGCAGGCTCATGCTCTTTTTGCCCTTGTGTAACCTCAACTAAGGATTTCATGGGTGCCATAGTCAATTTAATGATCATGATAAGTTAAGGACCAACCCAAAAAAATCCACTCAAGAATCCCAATATGTCAAACTAAGACATAGAGCATAACATAGCACTTGGTAGTGAGTTGAGTTATGGTAGCATGAATGGATGATAGAGAGGGTGGAATGGAGTTCCAAATTAAGGTCATAAGAAGTCCCTTGTGGAATTATGGTTAAAATGACCCAAGAAGTTTCATCCTCGATCTAAATCAAAACCATCCACTTTCAATGACTTTGCATCAGCACTCTAAGACTGATCAACCCACTCAAGACACAAGAGTATCCTCTCAAGACAACCATCATTTCACAAAGAGGAGAGAGAATTAGGAAGTGAGAGAGAGAGGGCCTTAGTTAGAGGGGACCTTTAGGCATAGGTGTATGTCTTTCGAGTTCCATAACCAATGCTTGTATCCCTTTTATTTGTCCATGGGGTGTGCTTTGAATTTCCATTGTTATGTTTGTTTTTTTAAAAAAAATTGGAATCACACCATGCATGGACTTTATTCATGTCGAAGGGGTGTGCTTTGAATTCCCATCATTTTTGTTTTTGTTTTTTCATTTTTTGAATGATGGGAGCCACACCATGCAATGACATTATTTGTCTTCCTATCATTTATGGTATGGAATAGTGAGAAGTCCATGAAAAAACACTCAAGCACTCAAGCAAGAAGAAGAGTACAAAGAGTATTGAGTCCCCTTGAAGTCAAACCCTTTACAAACCTTTGGATCCTTCCTAATTCTAGAACTACCAAGGTCACTAATTGATTAAAAGTTTCTTTAATGAAAAAGGGACCTCAAATTCCTAGAATAAGGGAAACCATAGAGTTCTTTGGATGGGTGGATGATGTGGACTCACTACCTATCCCATGAAAAATAAACCATTTCAAAGTCCTCATATATTAGAATTCAAAAGTAGAAACTAGACATCGACAATCACACATTCAGCACAAACCATCATTAGTAAACAACAACAACAACATTGTGTCTTGTGATAATAAAGAAAATTTATTAGCAAAAATGAGAAAATATCATACTTAATAAAAAGAAACATAAGAAATAAAATAAAGTAAAATGTATAAGAAAGTGTAAAATAATTAAGAAAATTTAAATATACTAAAAACAACATAAAATTAGATAAATTTGAAAATAAGAAAGCTTATAAAATTAAAAACATGAAAAACCAAAAGGTAGAGAAAACTAAGAGGCCATGGTAATGGTCAACATGGATGGCCATCTTCCCCATGACTGAGTTGAAAGGAGGAGATCTAAAACATAGAACATGGGTGTCCATCAGGTGAGGCAGTATTTACACAAGTCAATCTTGGTTCTAGGGAAGGTTTAATTTGTTGGATATTGACCAACTACTTTTTATTTGGGTAGTCAGGTTTGTAAATTGTCATGGTCCTAGAGGGAAAGGTTTGATGAATTATAAAAGGTCCCTCCCATAATGTTTGAAATTTTTCCTTTTGAGGTACATGTGTGGGGTTCCAATAGAGGACCTTATCTCCTGGTTGAAACCTTACTTTCCTAATTCTAAGATCATGGCATTGCTTGCTAAATGTCTTATTCACCTCATTCAAGGATAGGGCCACTAAGAAATTTTCATCTAGCACATTCAAGTTGATCAATCTCTCCTTTTGTGCTAAACTTAGCTTAAGGTTTAGTTCACAGGCTATTGATAAATATGGCAATAGTGGATGATGTGCAATATTCAATTGCTACTATAATATACACTTTCTCATTAGACATGGGTGTGATGGGACCCATGAAGTCAACACCCCATATGTCAAAAGGTTCTAGTGGTTGAATTCATTGTTGAGGACCTTCCATATGAGTGGTCATCCCCCCCATCACGTTGACAACATTCACAAGACGTGACAAACTAGTGGGAATTCCTAAAGATTGTGGGCCAATAGTACCCTGCCATCAAGATTTTTATGGCTATGCATCTCCTTGCATAGTGGCCTCTGCAAGGTCCTTCATGAGCATCATATAGAATGGATAGTTGATCTTCATTAGGGACACACCAATAGATCACGCCATCAGCATACACCTTGTAAAGGTGTCCATTAATTTCCATGAAGTATTTGACCTAATGAAGAAATTGTTTATTTTTTCTAAAATCCAAGTCTTGTGGAATCTCTTGAGTGAGAAGATATGTGAAGATTCCATTATATCATATTCATTTTATAGGTGTGCGTTCATTTTTTTTCTCTAGTAAAGAAAAGTTTATCTAGAAATTGATTAGAGAGTAGGCTCTCCTCCTCTTTGTTATCCCATCTTAAGTAAGAAAGATGGTCAACAACCACATTCTCAGATCCTTTTCAATCTACCATAGTAATATTGAATTTTTGCAAGATCACAAGCCACTGTATAGCACAAGGGCTCACCATTGGCTTATTCATAAGAAAGTGAATTGCACTGTGGCCAGTATGTACAAATACTTTCTAACCTAGCACATAATGTCTAAACTTTTCTAATGCATACATCACTACCATTAATTCTTTTCCCATGGTGATGTAATTTAACTGTGCCCCCACAATGCTTTGACTCATGTAGTGGATATAATATGGATGTTTCTTATCATCCATCTGCATGAGCATGGCTCCCAAAGCATAGTTTGATGCGTCCGTCATTATATGGAATGGTCTAGACCAATCTAGTACTCATAGGATTAGTGTTTTTATGAGTTTTTCTTTTAATTTTTAGAATGAATTTTCACATTTCTTGGTCCAAATGAATAGTTCATCTTTCTTTTTAAGTTCTACCAATGGCTTTGCAATCTTAGAGAAATTCTCAATAAAGTGTCAGTAGTAACCAGTGTGTCCAAGGAATGACTGAACATCTTTAATGGTCTCTAGTTGACATGTTATTCCTTGGATGATCCTTATCTTTTCTGGGTCTACCTCAATCCCTTTCTACAAAATTTGGTGCCCTAGCATAATGCCTTCTTGGACGATGAGATGGCTCTTTTTCCAATTGAGCCATAGGTTTTTCTCAACACATCTCTTTAGCACTTGCTCAAGTTGATCCAAGGCTTGCTCAAATGTAGCTCCATAGGTGGATAAGTCATCCATGAAAACTTCAACACCACTACTGATTTGTTGTTAAAAGATACTAAGGACCAAGCATTGAAATTTTGTAGGGGAGTTTCATAGGCCAAATGGCATCTTACAGTATGCAAAATCCCCCAAGGGACTCATGAATGTTATCTTGGCTTGGTCTTCTAGTGTGATTTGGATTTGGTTATAGCCACTATAACCATCCAAAAAACTATAATAAAAATGCTCGAATATGATGTCTAATACTTGATCCACAAATGACAAAGGGAAGTGATCCTTAAATGTTACCATACTTAACAACCTAAAGTCAATGCAAACTTGCCATTTACCATCCTTCTTTGGTACAATTATGAGTGGGCTAACCCACTTACTATCCATGATTGGATAGATAAACCCTACCTTGAGGAGTTACTCTATTTTCTCCTTAATGATTTGATTCAATTGGGGGTTTAGCCACCTTTGCAGCTACCTTCTAGGCTTCATGGCTGGGTTAGTGTAGATGCAGTGCTGGCATATCCTTAGACCGATTCATGTTAGCTTTAGATATGACTAAGCAACGGTTTTTGACCATTTATTAACTACTTTCAAATACTTTTCTTTTTACTCAAGAGAAAGTTTGACATTAATGATGACTAGTTTACCATTCTTTAAAAATGCATACTCCATTCCAACTCGTAAAGTTTTTAGTTCTAAGGGATCCTGCTTGAAGTGATCAGGGATCTCCAACTCTTCCCAACAATTATCATCTTCTTCATTAGAGAGTTTAAAATGAACTTGTTCTATTTTTTTCATGCCTTTAACATATGCACAAGTCAAGCTCTCATTTGGTTTCATGCATATTGTGTTGCTATCTGAATTAGCTATCAATCACTGGGTTCCCTCCTATCTTGTGGTTATTGCATACAGACACCATTGAATATTAACTTCTTACACACACTGATTGCATGCCTTAATGTATGTGCTTTTGATTGACCAAATATTTTGCATGCAATTGCACTCATTGTCACTACACACAATGCAAGGAATACACTTCTTCTTAATTTTTTCTAACTCATTCTCCTTAGATATTTTGAGAGATAGGTCCCTTGTTCCCATTCACTCATCAACCATGGTTAACCAATCCCTTCCCATAATGATGGGGAAGTCACTTTTGTAGTTGTCCATCTTGATTACTAGAAAATTAGTAGGATAGGACCACCCACAAACTGTGGTCACAATGTCCTCTACTAATCCCAAAGGGACCATTATTGACTGATCTACTAATTCTAACTGGATGTTGCTCTTCTTAAGAGGTGGTAGGTTTCAAGCTTTGTACATATCATGTGAAATGAGGTTAACTCTAGAGCCAGAGTCAAGAAGAGCCTTGCATGGCTCTTGTCTAGCAATTTGTAGAAAGATGAGCAAACTTCCTAGATCAGATCTTTTTGTAGGAAGCTTGCTAGCCTTGATCTAGTTAGAAAAAACATGAGTTAGAATTATAGTGTAGATCCTAGGTGGTACTTGATTTGAAGGGTGATCAAAGGTATTTGATGCAGAGGATGAGGGTATTGAAGATACAAGGCAATCAGCCGAAGTAGATTGTGAGGGCTGGAGAGGATTGTTGGGTTAGAAGAAAGGTTGTTTCCTTGATCAATTATTTGGATCACTTGGTTGAAAAACTAGTTGTGAGTGTATAACCCTTGTAGCATTTCATTGTAGTGGCTATGAAGGAATATCACCCTGTATGGATGGAATAAGAGGTAACTGAGTTGAAGGTGGAGGTGTAGGTACAGAGGAATGTGGAGGATGATAAGGATACTGATATGGGTTTTCCCCTTAAGTAGATGATGAATGTGTTTAGTGGTATTCCAAAGGTTAATAGTAATGTTAGAATGATGCATGACTTTTCAAAATTCTAGGGGAGGTAGGTTGCTAAACATAGTACCCATATGGATCTAGTTTCCTATAAGGGTATTGCTACCCTGGTGGCGGCATTCCCCATGATTGTAGTTGCTAACACTATTGGCACTATTCATAAGGTTGTGGAGGAGTTCTACTTGAGTAGTAAGCTTGTTGTTTCTAGTGGAACTATCTTGGACTACCTTGAGGATAAGGCAATCATCTTGGAGCTTGCCTACGCACTAGGTAGGGGTTCAATGCATACACTCCAGATTCCTATAAGTGTGACACCATAAGGCAAAATCCCTTTGGATGTTCATATTGATAGATGTCACATTCAATTTCATCATCAGAGTTAGACTCCACAACTTCCTCTATTGTAGCAGCTTTGCCCTTACCTCTATGGTAGACACATTCAACTTCTTTTCGTTGTTTACGCTTACAATCACTATTTTGCTCTTTGGATTCTTTAGAAATTTTCAAAGTGGTTTGAAACTTTTCATCTAAAAAGTCCCATAACTTTTCAACCTTGGCTGAAATGTCAAAATATATTTTTGGATAGGCAATATCTTTCTATTCACCATTTCATCAAGTGGTGACTCCTCCTTGTCACAGAATCAAACCTCCCATTTTTGATAGATGGGTCTTTGTTGTACTCTTTAGCACTCTCCCTTTTTTGTAGCTCATCTTCTTCTTTTGATACCTACTCAATTAGCCTTTGGATCTAATGAGCTCTCATTTCAAAAAACCTCCCTTGGGCATACACCCCAAGGGCTCTTCTCGTTTCTACCTTGAGCCCATCTATGATGTGGCAAAGTTGTTCCCTTTAAGAGTAACCATGGCCAGGGCATCTATGTAAGAGTGAATAGTATCAACCCATGGTGGCATCCAAGGGTTCATTTGCTCCTTGTTTGTATCCTTGGATTTTCCTTCTCAGATTAGACACTCTAGAGTACATTTGATATTTTTCATTGAATAGTTCTAACATGGTACTCCATCTTTAGATAGATTCCAGTTCTAAGGACGGGTACCAACTTTCAACTTTCTTAATGAGTTTCCTTGGAAAAAGCTTGAGTTTTTGCCACTCATTCTCAATGTTTTGTAAGGTACAAGCATCTTGAAAAGCTTGAAAATGTATCTATGGATTAGAATTATACCCCCCCTCAAATCTTAGAATATTATTCATATCTAGGTGCTTGATCTGACTATCCTTTATATGCCTAGTTGGAATTTTTACTACCTCTACAATGTTAAGCATACTTCGAGTCACTAGTAAAGGCTCATCATCATTGTTGCATTGGTGATGCCGATGATGGTTTTGGCCACCCCTCAATTTTGGTGACCTTCACAGTCATTATTTCATCGATCACCTTCATCACAGTTGTTTTGAAGGTAGCTTTTATGAGAGCTATTAGATGGAGAGGAATGTTTAGAATTAGATAAAGAGGATGAAGAGGAAGGTTGACTACTGCCACCACTGCGGTGTCTACCATCACTCTTACAGTTTTTACGATCTTCATGATTAGATCCCTTGTTATTGCAATGTTCACCCAAGTCCCTACCTTGGCTATCACTCTTCCTTGAATCTAGTTTATGAACAGTTGATCACAAGGTCAAGTTCACACCCTCAGCATTGTTAGAAGGGGATGGAGGATCTTCATGTTAAAAACCTTCCAAGGGATGATCCTTAGTTTCCTCTTGATCTAGTAGGAACAAAGGATTAGTGTGATGTTTCTCCTTTGTGGCTTCATGAAGTCTCACCTGATGTTTATCCTACCTACATTGTGTTTTAGTGGGATGATAGTTACAAGTGTCATATCCATCCACAACATACTCTTCATGAAGATCTACTATGTCCAACTTCTTAAAGGTTTTAATTAGCATTCCAGACACAAATCTATCGAGATGCAAAAAAACATTGCCCTCCATTTCACACCATTACATCTATTCATCCTATTGTAGGATGAAGGTGAAATCTGGTACAAACTCATTTGGATGAGTGTATACCACCTTACATTCCTATGGGACTGGTGGTTTAGTATCATCATGCTTACAAGAAGAAGAAGACATGTTGCAAAACAAAAAGAAATTGTCAGTCTTCTGTTATAATTTTATGTATAGTGGGAATGATATAGATCTTTAGGTTTGTACAATGATATTAGTGATATTCACTTAGACATAAATAGCACACATTCCACAAAAAAAGTCCCTAATAATGACACCAATGATGAGTGATGAGGTACCCCTATGCCCAACCATACAAATCACAAAGCATTCATGAGCAACTTGGTCAAACTCCATGGACTTTATTATTTTCAATGCACTAGCCCTTTAGGAAGTGAATCTAGCCTTAAGTTCAATCATTGTCCTTCCAATTACACTTGTGATGCATGTTGGTATGGTTAAGTGTAACTGAGGCATCCAATTTTTATCATTTTGTATTTATATTGTAGGTGCTCGAAATGTAGATAAAAAAGAATTTGATTAACTAATCTAAATTAATTAATTAACTACTATTTAACTAGTCCTAACATAAGGATCTATTCCCACTTTCCATACACGTCTTGAACCCATGTATCCATTGCTGGGTGACCAAATGCTACACTATTGGATGTACTAAGCGATAACATTGTTGGGATTACCAAGTGAATACATGTTATGCTCGAAGGAGTTGTACTTATGTACTTAATCTATCGAGCTTAATAATCTCATTAACTCAATTTTTGGAAAATAATTGAGAACTAATTGAGAATAATTAACAAATAATTGAAAACATTAAATGCATAAATAAAAGAGCTAATCTATCCAAAGTGCTACAAGGTTTATCAAAAAGCTCATCTCTATTACCACACACACTATCGTGCTCATTTACAACAATGCTCAAATAAAGATCTGTATACTCAATGACTCCTGATATGGGCACTCAGAGAAAAAAATCTAACTTTTAAATGGAAAAAATGCAAGAGCTTGCTATAATTGAAATTTGGACTCCTCCTAAATGCATCTAGTAGGTGCATATTTATAGGCAATGGACAAACACTGTGTCAACGAGGCATCATCAACATAGGTCGAAATGCATCAACAGGGCCTCATGGATAAGGCCTTGTCGATGTGATTGGCTATGTTGACAAGGCCTGATCAATGCAACCAACCAACGATGACTCATCAATGATTTTCTAAATCTTCTAGTTTTTATCACTAATTGTCCCTAATTCAAAAATATTTTCCTTATCTTCATCTGATGAATGAACAGTCTTATAACTAGAGTACTCTGTAGAACTTTTAAATTCTTTTGATTTATGAAGCATATCACTCATGAACTAAGTAACAACTAATTCTTATCCTTCTGGCATCAAAAAAACTATTGGTAAATATTTTGGATCACTACTATTTCTATATCCTTTTTCTAGCCATAAGTAATGGTTTGAAAAGGTATATTTGAGATTAACATTAATCTCCTCCTTATGATGAAAATAACAAGGATTATAGTTCTTTTAAAACTCAAGTTTAGGTATTTTCTAGTCTTTGAAAACACCAAGGCTTTCATGTCCCCATTCCCTAATGATGCTGCTTCATAACAAAGATGAGGCCTCTTCATAACAAGTATTATTGTAATTGTAAAAAGACTTGAAAGGGTGGTTGTAGTTAAGACTCGAAAGAATGCATTGTAATAATAGACATGTCTCTTGAGGTAACCTTTGGGGCTTTGACCTAAGGTATTTATACCCAGATTTAGAGGTCATGCTAACATGGAGTGGTAAAGCTAGTACAGGCAAGTCACAGGAGTTGAGTGAAGTAGGATAGGAAGTGGACTAGCCATCCCTTCTAGTCAGGTTACAAGCCTAACCATGATGGTAGTGTTGGATTGCCTCTGAATAGAAAGATGTCAAAGGAAGAAAACCCCAAGGAACACTCTTTGAGCATGATTCAGATACACTATTCATTATCAATAAAGCATTCTTTTCTATTTTTTCTTTCTACACTTTCTTTGTTATTTCCTTTACGCATAATGTTGAATGTTACATATATTTGACATTTGGTATATTATCTTCTTATAAATAATGTCTAATATAACATATATTTGACATTTTCCATGACATCTAAGAATGGGATGTCACAATTGGTATTAGAGAAAACCATGATCCAAGGATCATTCAAAACCATGGGTTGAGTAAAACATGAACTTGATGATGAACCATGAAGCTGTAACATAGGGAAAGCCATTGATCATCACCAAATGCATCATATGTGTATGATGTAAGCAAGAAGATACATTTCCATTGATTTTATGAATAATGGATCAGACATTTACAAAATACATAAATCCCATTGACCAATAAAATTCATTCATGGATATCATTGATTAATGAAGACCTAATTATGCCTCATCAAGATTCATCTATTAGAAAAGATATTGATAATACAAGGATGCATCAGTCCAGGAAACTCTTACCCATCTTAATGCTATAAATATTAATTGATTAAGGTCATTATTAGGTTTCTCATAAAATGTTAGTAACCATGAACTAAACTAATCTTTTTTTATTAAAACTCATTATTCTAAGTAACTTAACTCATTGATAAGTCATCATGTCTTTCCTATATCAACTTCATAATGTCATTTTGGTAGAACAAGATAGTTGGACCTTGTAAAATCTTGAAAAATTCAACTTTGATTTTGAATCCTAATACTATGGCCAATGCATAGCACTCATCAAGATGATTCCAACAGTACAAAATTTATCTCAATCAAAATTTCAATTTGGAAGATATTGTAGTTTTAAGTTTCCAATTATGTGTGCATAAAAATAACATTAAATTATTATTTATTTAAAAATATTTTCAAAAATTATTAAGTAGGAGGATTTTAGTTTAAACCCCAACCTCCCCTTAAGAAAATTAGAATTAAAATTTCACAAACCATGTCAACCTACAAGGACCATGCAAGCCTAGCAGAAGCCACACAGGTCCTACAGGGCATGCTAGCCTTACAAGGGAGGAACTACCCTTGTAGTGTCACATAGGCCCTACAAGACACACAAGACCTATAGGCTACATTGGCCCTATTAGGGCATCATAGCCCTTATGGTAGGGCTATTACCCTCCAAAGATAAGGTGATTGTGCACAAGTCACTGTAGCATGTTACACACCATTGCTTGTAGCTCCCGCTATGCCACCCACAATGTTTCCTACCACATCTACCATCTATCATCCACTGCGCTACCTCCACTACACTCATAAATCCTTAGTTACCTACTACCATCGACCCATAGTGCTAATGAAACCCTCTTAGTGTCCAACTAGCTAGTAGGTACTAACATCATGGTGCCTTACAAGTTTCCAACAACATGTGCCCTACAACCATGCATCCTACCACCACACAGAGCCACCATTGCTCCATAGCTAACTACTGCCTACCTTGTACACCACATGCTACTTGATGACACCATGGATCATCATCACCTTTGATGCTTCATAGACATTGAGAATTTCATAAATCATCACCACATCTGGTTCTCCACAAATACCTTGGGTGCCAAAAATCATTGCCACCATTGGTGCCCATGACCATTGATGATGTCGTAGACACATCACCACCTATAGAAAATTTTAATTTTTCATCAACTGATGAAAAATTTGAAATTCCCACTTTTGTGCCATTAGTTTAAATTAAAAAGGTGCAAAAGAAATTTCAAAAATAGAATTTGACACATTAGTAGCACATAAGATAAGATTTCCCTAATTAACTATACTTGTTTTGGAGTAGTACTAAGATGGATGACCTTTTGGGAAGCCTTGTTTTTCACACCAAATGTCCTCAACCTTAGAAGCCATAATGTTTGATTCTGGAAGCATTTTCAATGAACAACAAGTTGTTTCTTATAAATTTCAACCTTTTGGATGTAATGGTAAAGTTAGATTCATCCCAAGACATCCCAAAAATTATGTTTTACCCCTTTCCTAATATAGTCCCTTAAGACCCTCAGAAATTTAATTTTTTGCTTAACTCAAGCATACAATGTTTATTTTCAACATATCAATAGTTGTTTCCAACATTTTTCATCCTTCTAAACTCAATGGTGAGGTCATATTTATCATCTAGATACACAATAATTTGCTGATGTCATAAATTTTGCCTAATGAATTTAACCTTTTGGGATATTAAGATCTCTATGGCATGTCATTAGTTACACTACTGAACTTAGTGTTCTAAGAGGAATAGAAAGGTCATTAAGAATTAGTCAGAGAATCAAGATCAATTAAGTTGATAATTAGTTGGTATAGTAGTTGATGTATTAGTTGATGAATTATTTAATGAAACAGAATGGTTTTCAATGATAAAGAAGACATATATCAATTTGTCTTAGAATCAAAACATATGATAGAACAACAAGGAGATTCAAAAGATTGTTTTAATAAGGTGTATGATACCCATGAATAGAAATGATCTAGAGGAGAATCCAAGAATTAGAATGAAATTTGCAACATACAAAGTGCTTACAAGATCTTTAGCAAGTGAGAAACAATATCTGTTATGTCCACCATGGGCCTTGGATTGGCATGATCAAATGTTAGACTATGTCAAGGAGCATACTTGATTAAGAAAATAGAAGAAAGTTTGAAGAATAAGCTATTCCTGAGCTATATTGATCTAGTTCCATTTATTCTTTATGGAGGCTTCAATGCAAAAGTTGCAAGTGATGTCTATCAATTCTTAAAATATGGATGTGTAAAATAATCTTTGGAAGATGAACCTAATTTGAAGAAGATGTTTCCATCAATTCAACATGCAATTCCATTGGCCACTACATATTTTATTACTTTGAATCTTCAATTGATAAATTAGATCCAAAAATTCAAGAATAAATGATGTTGATGGACAGTGTTCATCAAGAACCATATTTTAGTAATTACTCACTTATGATTAATGAGGATGGATCAACAATGTTCTTCATTGACACTTTAGATTATTTGGTACAATATCTGATTCTTCCAAATTAACAAATTGCTATAGTTAATTTCTAAAGAAGAATTGGAGAAGAATCAAAATCAAACCTTTCCATCCCAAACAAGACCATCTAATCATATACCACTTATGGTAGAATTACAATTACTTCCATTAGTTCATAAGGTTGATTAAGATTAGGAAGTATCTCACTCTTACTTTTATTGATAAATCTTATTATTTTCTTCATATTTTAATTAGACAGGTAAAATATCTATGTTAATGAAAGTTGGAAATAAAGATTCACCCTACCTTCACTTGGATAACCATATATGAGTTACACTTGTGTGACCTTGGTTAGACTGGTGATTTATGGTTGGTAGATCTTCAATTCATCTCTTGTCATTATCTTAGAAAATGAGGTAATTATTAACAAAATAATATTTTTTACTCATATAAATTATTCTCACATATATTTTGTTTGCAAAATAAGTAAGAAACAACTTCAAGTTCAAAGAAAAAATTAAATTATTGGAGCATAGGATCATAAGTGTTGGAGCTAGAAAAAAATAGTGAATGTTGACTTATTTGAGGACAAATAAAACCCAAGGAAGGTAGATTGCCATGTCCCCATTCCCAAATGATTCTATTGCATAAAAAAGATGGTGCCTCTTTATAACAAGTGTTATTGTTATTATAACAAGACCTGAAAGGGTGGATATAATTGAGACCTGAAAAAATGCATTTTAATAATGGACATGTCTCTTGAGGTAACCTTTGAGGTTTTGACCTAAGGCATTTATACCTAAGTTTAGAGGTTGTGCCAGAATGGAGTGGCAAAGTTGGTATAAGAAAGTCATGGAAGCTAGGTGAAGCATGATAGGAAGTGGATTGGACATCCCTTCTAACTAAGTTAGAGGCCTAACTATGATGATAATGCTAGATTGTCTCTAAGGGGATAGGTGCCAAAGGAAGAAAACCCCAAGGAACACTCTCAGAGCATGATCCGAATAGACTATTCAATATTAATAAAGCATTCTTTTCCTTTTTTTTATTTCTACACTTTCTCTATTTTTCCCTTAGACATAATGTAGAATGTTACATATATTTGACATTTGGTATATTTTCCTTTTATGCATAATGTCTAATATAACATATATTTGGCATTTTGCATGACATCTAGGAATAAGATGTCAAAAAGACTGAGATACCTCCAAATAGAGAAACTATGTGTTTTGGGTTAACATAAGCTTTAAATTTTGTAGTATTCTATCTTGGGATTTTGAGAAAACAACTAATAGTCTTTTATGAAAAAGATTAAGCCTTTTCTACCCTATTCTATAAGCAAAACAAAATTCCTACTATATCAGAGCTACCTAGTCTATGAAGTCTAGATTATATGCTACCTATGCAATCTATCCTTTTATTCAATGGTAAAGTACAATTCAATAGAACTATAACCAATTTTCCATAGAGAAAATTCCATGAGAAAAAATAGAAATAAAGCAAGATTCAATGAATTTTAAGAAAAACGTTAATTAAATTGCAAAATTCCTAAACATTGAAATGAGCCACTATTAACATGAGTAAATACTTTATAAAAATAAAATTGTTAAAATCAACTAATAATACCAAAAATTACTAAACCTCTATTTATTCAAGTAATTTAAATAACCCAAGAAAGATGGATAGGTATACTATGATCAATACTACTAGCTAAGCAACTACGATAAAATAGGAGAATAAGAATAATTCACAAGATGGACATAAATTAGCTAAATTAAGTATAAAATTAGAATGTCATTGTACTCAAAATATCTTCTAAATTTTACTCCTAGCTTGCTCCTCATTTCCCCCAAAATAATCTTTTCTAGTTTTTATATAGTAGTATTTAGTAGTTACAATAAGAAAAAAGCTACAGTTGTTTCATGTTCTATATATATAATTGCAAGGTGTTGAATAACTATTTCTTTAATAAATTTTTATTATTCTTTGATTTGAAGCATCTTAACTAGTAACTATTAAGATTTAAGAGAGCTTTTATTATCCTAATTCATCTTATTTTGTTTAGAGTCATTAAGCTTCTTTAAAATTTCTTTGTCACTCATTTCTCCCAAACTAATTCAATTAGGAAATTTCATGTCTATGAAAGAAGCTTCTCACACTGGTTTAAATTTTTCTCAATTTAATCTTCTCATTGACATTTTATTTGAGAGTCTAATAACTATCATTACATACCTAAATAATCCTATTTTTTTCTAAGATAATAGTCCTCTCTTAGCTCTAAATAACTCAATGATTCTCACAAGTTTCTATCCATCTACATAAATATGGCTCATTTTTCCATCATACCATCTAAACTATAATGGCATTTTTATGCTACTCTTTAGCCCTATTCTTATTCTTGGGTTTGTAACATGAAATTCATTCTTTATTCTTTAAATTATTTTTAGATAGGTTGTTCAACTTGATTCTTATATCAAGCTATTTCATTCTTTAAGCTACTGTATTAAAACAAATTTTAATGGGTCCGAGATGAGCTTTGATGTGGCTAGTAGAACTACTTTAAAATCCTTTCATAAAGTTAAATTTTAACTTCAATTATTTCTATAGAGAGGCTAACATGGCAAATGCTAATGTGGCAAAGCTAAAGTGGTAGATGTTGACATGGTAGAACTCGCTTGTAGAATGAAAATTTGGCTGTACAAACTAGCTCTACAAACTAGGTGACATGGTAGATGTTGATGTGGTACATGCTGATATATGGTAGATGTTGATGTGATAGAGCTCACTCATAGAACAGAAATTTAGCTCTATAAATAGGCAAATATGGTAGATGCTAATGTGGCAAAGCTTTCTTGTAGAATAGAAATCTAGTTCTATGAACTAGCTCTATGAAGAGGCTGATGTGGTAGATGCTGACATGATAAAGCTCACTCATAGAATAGAAATCTGGTTCTATGAATAGGATCTATGGAGAGGATAATGTGGTAGATGTTGACATGATAGAGCTCACTTGTAGAACATAAATCTAGCACTATGAACAAGTTGAAATGGTAGATTCTCACATGGTAAGTGTTAACATGGTAGAGCTCATTCATTAAATAGAAATTTAGATCTATAAATAGGCTAACATGGTAGATGTTGATGAGGAGAGCTCACTCATAGAATAGAAATTTGGTTCTATGAACTAGCTCTACAAAGAGGTTGACATTACAGATACTAACATAGTAAAGCTAACATGGTAAAGCTTGCTCATAGAAATAAAATATAGCTCTACAAACTAGCTCTATAAACAAGCTCATGTGGAAGATGTTGTTATGGTAGATGTTGATGTGGTAGAGTTCACTCATAGAACAAAAATCTAGTTCTACAAATTGGCTCTACAAAGAGGCTACCTTGGTAAAGCTAGTGTGGTACATGCTAACATAGTAGAGCTCACTCATAGAAAGAAATATATCTCTACAAATAAATGAATGTAATAGGTGCTAACATGGTAGATGTTGATGTGACAAAGCTCACTTGTAGAACAAAAATGTAGCTCTAAGAACTAGCTCTACAAACAGATTGACATGATAGAGCTCATTCATAGAATATAAATTTGACTCTACAAACACACTTTATGAAGAGGTTGATGTCGTTAATGCCAACATGGTAGAGCTTGCTCAAAGAATAGAAATTTAGCTCTATAAATTGGTTCTACAAATAGGCTAATGTGGTATTACCATTTTTTCATCTTTTAGTAGAGCTAACTTTTAACTCTACATGAAATGGCTTCTTCTTGAACCTAACATGATAGAGCTTTTTTTCTTGTAGAACCAAGCTTAGCTCCTATAAAATTATTCTACAAAGAAGCTAACATGAAAGAGGTCACATTAGAATTATTCATAAAATTAAATTTTAGCTTCATAAATTGGCTCTACAAATTAACATGGTAGAACCTTTTCTACATGCTTAAATCTTGTAAAGCTAAGCTAAGAAAAACTATTTGTAGAGTCATATTTTTACTCTATAAGCTTCTTCTACAAGCTAACATGACAAATGTACTTGGAAAAAATCCCCTTTGGATTTCAATTAAGCCTTTTGTTTTGAAACAATGATTTCTTCCTATGCTTAATTATTTATTCTAATGATAGTCCTTTTCTAAGATAAAATTTGTCTCCAAACTCTATGAATCAATTTCTTAATGGTCTCTACCAACTAGAAAGCACACTTACAAGTGCTAGATCAAACTCATACAAGATCTCTAATTTTGTTATTCTATGTTATTATTGAATTTAAATAGAAACCCTAGCTTCATGATTTAGTTGAAATTCTATGAGCTTATAAAATCAACTGAGCTAAATATTTTAAAATTATTTACTTAGCTTTGAAATCATTTATTTTGAAAATGAATTTGATCACAAATATTTTAATCTTCAAAATGTTCCCTGCTAAAATTTCTCTTGAAATCTAACCTCCACATAAGACTCATTTTTCATATAAATGTGACATGACAAAACTTAGCATATTTCCATATTGAAAGTATATCACACAAAGAAATAAGCCTAATAATTCAAGTCCAATACAATTCATTTGAGCTTTACTACACTATAAAATTTGAAAATTATTTCTACACTAATATATGTTTTTTTAATCTACAAGTCTTTTGCTTAACTTTTGAACTTTTCTTCTGAAGCTTCATTCATATCATAGCTCTTCACTCAAAGCTTGGCTTTAAATTTTTGAAACCCAAAATCATAATCAGAGTTGAGGCTTTTGTACCCTCTAATGAAAATTTTAAGCTAAAAAAACCATTAGAAACCCAAGACTTAATCCCTACTCCATTTATGATCAAAATGTAATAACAACACCCTTTTTCATTATTACTTAGGCCTTTCTTAATTCATTGGGTAACAAGACCATACTTTATTTTTAGTTTAATGTGAAAGAATCCTTAGGTTTTGATTATACAGACTCCACATAAGATAGATGAAATGGATTGATGTCATGAACTCACTACCTAATACCACCAGAAAATTTATAAACTATTATTAAAGAACATAATCCAAGAACAAAGTTTACCTTTATAATAAATCATAACTTTAATAGCTTTATTCAACAGTTTCCAAAATTTGTAGTAGTCATGGAACAAAATCAAAGATTTCAAGTAAAACTAAATAAAAATAATAAGAAAATAAATATATATAAAATAATTAGTAAAAATAAAGACAATTAAAAACATTTAAAGAACATTGTAAAATAGAAATAAGAAAAATAATTTATTCTCATTAAGGTGTTATGATAGATGAATATCTTCTACATGACTAAGCTAGAAGGAGAAGATTCCAAAAATGAAGTGAGCTTGTTCTTGATCAGAGGTATTAGTGTTGTGGTTGGTTACTTGGAAGTCAATGAATGATTTAAGTTACTAGATGTTGACTAGCATGTGCTTTTGAGGGTTTTTTGGGTTGTAATTTATCATAGTTCTAGAAGAAAAATTTATGTGTATCATGTAAGATCCTTAGCATAATGTCTAAAACTTAGTTCATTGTGGCATATGAATGGAGTTCTAATAGAGATCCTTGTCTCCGAGCTTGGATGTAACTTTTCTTATTAATGGATGGTGACATTATTTATTATATGCCTTGTGTACTTTGTTCATCATTAGAGCTACTCTTCAATTTTTGTCTAGCAATTAAGTATCATGGGTCATTTCTTTTATGCTAGATTAATATGTAAGTCAAGTTCATATAAAGGTTTGAGTGTTTATAGTTTAATTTGAGTTATAAGTTTTGGTAACTTTCTGTATACTAACTCATAGGGCGAATAGCCTATAGGAAGTTTCCATGTTAAGCAATATGCCCAAAGAGCATCGTTGATTTTGGTGCTCTAATCTTTCCTATATCTACTAATATTTCATGTTAGAATTTGACCAATCTCCCTATTGGTGAACTCTTATTGACCATTAGCTTGAGGTTGATAAGGTGTTGTAAGTTTATGTTACACACCTAAGCATTGCATTGACTTGTGAAAGGTAGCACTTGTAAAATGCATTTGATTAGCAAAAATTAGTTCTCTAGAAATACCAAATCTCTTTACCACCTATTGTTGAAAGAATCAAGTTGCAATAGTATAGGTATAGTAAAAAATGACTACAACTTTAGCCAACTTGGTATAATATTCAACAACAATAATAACATAGGACTTCCTATAGGAAATGCAAGTGATGTGTCCCATGTAGGCAACTCCCAAAGGTTGAAAAGCTCCAATGAATGAATTCACTATTAAATCCCTTCCATTCTGGTTATCATTGCTCCTTCTTATCGATACCTCTTGCAAGAATGAAATAAATCATAAGTGTTCCTAAAGATTATTGATCAAAAATATCCTAGCATTAGGATCTTTGTGACTTTCTTCTTCTTGCATAGTGGATTCCATAAGGATCCTTATGAGCATCTTAAAGAACTCTCAATTGATCCACATTAGCTATACACTATCATTACTGGGTCATCAACACAAATATTTTAGAGGCTATCCTCTATCTTTGTGTAGTGTTTGACTTGGTGGAGAAATTTTTGTTTCTTCCTCTAATCCTATTCAATAGGAGTCTCCTATATGAGTAGATATAAGATGAATTCATTGTACCAAATTGTGAACCTTTGTGCATGAACTTTGATTACCTTAGTAAAAAGAAGTTCATCTAGAAACTAATCAGATAAGGCATGTTTGCCATCCTTACTATTTTATCTTAACCAAGAAAAATGATTTGAAACTACATTCTCTATCACTTTTCTATCCACCATTATTAGATCAAACTCTTATAGATCACCAATCACCATATAACATGGGGGCTCAGTACTGGCTTATTCATTAAGAAGTAGATTACAATATGATCAATATGCATAAAAATTAGGTATCCAAGCTCATAGTTCCTAAATTTTTCTAAATCATACACCACCTCCATGAACTCCTTTTCCACAGTTATTTAATTGAGTTATATACCCACAATGCTCTTGCTTGCATAAAGGATTTAATATAACCATTTTTCATCATCCATTTATATTAGTAATGCTTCCAATGCATAGGTGGAGGTATCTGTTATGATATGGAATGGTTTAGATCGATCAAGAGCTTATAAAATGGGTGTTTTTAAGCTTCTATTTTAGGTGTTGGAATGTTTTTTCACATTTTCTAGTCTATTCAAAGGCTACATCCTTCTTGGTAAGCTTGACTAGCCATTTGGTACTTTTAGAAACATTTTCAATAAAAGTCCTATAGTAATCAATATGGCCAAGGAATGATCTTACATTTCTAATAGTTTAAGGTTGACTAGTTATTCCTTTTATGATCCTTACCCCTTGAGGATTCACATCGATTTCTATCCATAAAATTCTAGGCTCCTAAAACATACTATCTTGGACCAACAAGCAACTTTCCTACTAGTTGCGTTGTAGGTAGACATTGTTTTTGTACCTATGCCAAATGGTCTAGTACTTGTTCGAGATTAGTGTCATAGGTGGATAAGTCATCTACAAAGACATTCATACCAATGTTAATATTCTACTAAACGATGCTTATAACTAAGCATTGGAAAGTTGCAAGGGTAGTACAGAGGCCAAA
The DNA here is from genome assembly GCA_015680685.1 of Gnetum montanum. Taxonomy (NCBI): domain Eukaryota; kingdom Viridiplantae; phylum Streptophyta; class Gnetopsida; order Gnetales; family Gnetaceae; genus Gnetum; species Gnetum montanum. Next base: position 313,311 of record MNCI01011140.1, on the reverse strand, counting down.
GAGCATCTTTTTTACGTGAAAGTCCCCCAGGGACTTGTGAAAGCTTCGTTGTTCTATTCTTCTATAGCAATTTGTATTTGATTATGACCACTATACCCAACCATAAAACTAGAATAATTATTTCTTACAATTTTATCCAACACTTGCTCCATGAATGATGATGGAAAATGATCTTTGAATACAACCATGTTTAAGAACTTGAAGTCTATATAGACTCTCCATTTTTCTTTTCTTTTGCTCAATAAAAAGTTGTCTTACCCATTCACTTTCTAGCACTAGATAGATGAATTCTTCTTTGAGAAGCTTTTCAACTTCATTCTTTACAAATTGCTTCAATTTCAAATTTAACCTTCTTTATGGCTATCTCTTAGGTTTGATAGTGAGATTTGTATAGATCTAATGTTGGCATATATGTGGAGCAATTCCTTTTAATTCATCATATCACCAAGAAAAGATTATTGGCAATTTTTAACTACCTTTAGTAGCTCACCCTTTTCTTCTTTAGTGATATTAGCATTGATGATTACTAATTTTTCATTATCAAGAAATACATATTTCAGAGTTGGTAAAGAGTTGAATTCTGAGAGCTCTTATCTAGAAATATCAAGGATTTCCAACTCTCCCTAATCCATTTCTACTTCTTCCCAGTATTCTATTTTGAAGAGTTGGTTTTTTATTTAATTCATTTCATCCATATTATCTATATAAGAACTTGTGAGAATTTTGGTTGGTTCCATACACATTGTTGAACTGGAGTGATCATCTATTATTAACCACTAGGTACCCTCTTCTTTTATGGATGTTGTGTATAGGTACCTTTCAACATATATTATTTTAGCACACTTCTTACATGTTGTCATGGATGTGCTCTTTACAACTCATATTTTTTGCATGCAATGGCACCTCATGGCACTATACACAATGCATGAAACCCTCATCTTCTTGACCATTCCAAGTTTATTTTCCTTGAAAATTTTCAAGGAGGCATCTATGATCCCTAGCTTGGCATCAAGTATGCTTAGCCAAGCCCTTCCCATAGTAATTGGAAACTTTCCCTTACAATTGTCCATGTGGATGACCAGGAAATCTACTAGGTATGATCATCCATAAATAATAGTCATAATATCTTCTACCAATCCCAACAGAATGATGACGGATTGATCAAAAAGCTCTAACATAATTATATTTCTTAAGTATAGGTAGGTTCAAAGTTTTATATATTTCTTCAAAAATTAAGTTCACCCCAAAACCTGAGTCTAGTAGAGCTTTACATGAATCATTTAATGTAATCTCAAAATAAATTAGAGAACTCTAAAGATCAAATCTTTTCTTGGAAAGGTATTCTACCTTTATGCAGTCCATGACTACATGAGTTAACATGATGGTATGTACATTTTGAAATGTTGGATTTGAAGGTAACTTGGTGGTTATCTCAAGAATAGCTTGATAAGGATTAATATCCACCTATGCCTACAAGGGTTTAGGTATACTATTGGATTTAAAAAAATTCCTCTTCCAAAGCTTATTCTCAAAACCACTTGAATTGTTATTTTGCTATAAGATACATGGCATTGCATTACTTTGGCTATGGTAGTATCTTACCTTACATTAGTGCTATAGGTGGCAAAAAGGTAGAATTATTAGATGCAAAGTATTTTGGTGGATAATGAGAAGTGTATATGAAAGGATATTCAACTCATGAAGTAGTAGTTCTATAATATTTAGAGGATAGTAGTAATGGAAAAAAGAAGTATGCCTTGTGAAGCCACTACAAGACATAGGCTATTAGACGTAGTATCCTTACAAGTTCAATTGGTGGTAAGGATATTGTTACCTTAGCAATTGAATCCCCCACCACTATGGATTTTTCCATTGATGATAATAATCTTAAGGATGAGGTGGCACTCCACTCAAATAATACTATTGTTGGTAGAACTACTACCAATAATTTCCTTATGAATAAGATAATATCTTGGTGGTTTCCTTCTTACAAATTTTAGATTCAAGGCATAAACCCCATATTCTTGTAGGAGTGATAGTATAAGATAATATTTTTTGGGATGTTCATATTAGTAGATATCACATCCTTCTTCTTTTATTTTAGAATATATAACCTCATCAACTACCATAGCCTTACCTTTCTATTGATAGTAATCCTTTCCTACATCCTTTCTTCTCATTCTATCTTTATCCATGTTCCTCTACTCTATTAGAGTGATTTGAAACTTCTCATTCAAGGAGTCCTACATTTTATCTACCTTAGCTTATATCTTTGTGATAGATTTTTGAATCATCAATATTTTCCTTTGTATCACTTTTTCTAGTGATGCTTCCTCCTTAGGATTGTAAACACATACCACCATTCTATGAATGGAGGAGTTTTTATTATACTTCTCTATACTTCCTCACTTTTCTAGTTCTTATTCTTCCTTGAACACTTGACCAACATGCCTTTGTATCTAATGGCTGCTCATTTCTAATAATCTCCCTTGGGCATAAATTCCAAGAGTCTCCCTAGTTTTATTTTTTGAGCCCATTAACGAGCTAGCCAAAGTTTGGTGCTAAGTTACCTTTGTTGTTATCTTTTTTGTAGAGATTTCACCTCATCTATGACTAAACATAAGTCATATCCATGGAGGAATAGTTCAAAGTCAAAAATATCATCAATACATAAAAGAATTAAGATCAAATCCAATCAAATCCCATACTTATGACTGTCACTCATAAGTAAAACCATAAATCTTCATCCTAACTTCTAATCTTATGTTCAAGAGTAGATATTAATGATTAAATCAAATTGAAATCATAAATTCAAGAATAGATTATAAGGATTACAAGGGATACTTCATCTAATCTATGATTCTGCCTTGGTTGTTTCCATAGTGAAAAAAACCTCAATAACCTGACAATGAACTCCAATGATGTATAGTTGCCACAATGCTCAATGAATCCTCACTTAATAATTGATCAAGGGAGATTGATTTCAACTTCATGTGGGTTCTCTTGGGTATTAACTCTAGGTATTCCCCTCATGTATTAAATTCCCTCACTTTCCCCTCAAGTATTGAATGCCCTGCTTACCTCCCTCATTGGGTGTGGTCCTCCCCATTTTATCCTAGATGAGATTACATTATAAATGGGAAAAATTAATAAAATAAACATATCAATCTCCATTAAGGAAATTTATTAGGATTAATACTATTGTATCAAACTATATCATACTAGTAATGTCCTTCAACCATAGATTCCATTTGTGCTTACATTATGGATCAATATCTCCATTCCCTAGGTGGTGTAGTTTGTTTGTCTAATGTTATCGATCTATATCATGGTTGCTATCTTTATCGATTCTTGATATTCATAGTAGCTTTCGTATGGATCAATATCTACATTCTTGAAAGGTCTAGGTAGTTCTAGTCTAATGATATTTATTTAAATTGATATTAGCTATGTAGATCAATATGGTTTCCTTTAGAACATATCGAAAGTTGTAATGCCAATCTATATCTTATTGACATTTATCAATTTTGGCTATATCCTACAATAAGAAAGAATTAATAAAGAAATTATTACTTATCGATAGTTATCACAAAAATTGATGATCTTTGATAAGGTAAAATAGTAAAAAATAAAACATTAAGCATTCAATAAGTTAAAAACTTGAACAATCATAGTTTATCACCCATCTATCATGTGGTGAATTTGTTCTCTTTGAGAAAAACCATGTCTTGGGCATCGATGCAAAAGAGAGTAATACCATTTTAAGGATACATCAAGGGATTTATTATTGCCTTATTTCCACCCTTGAATTTGTTTCTTCAAGTTAAAAACTTATAAGTATGTTTGATATTTATTATTGAAATCTAACATTGTACTCCATCTACGAATAGATTCTTGCTCCAAAGACCAGTAGAAACTCTTAACTTCTTTGATAAGTATCCTATGGAATAGTTTAAGATTCTTCCACTTATTCTCAATGTTTTACAAGGCATAGGAATTATGGAAGGCTTGCAAATGATGTTTTGGATTAGCATTGTACCCTCTTTTAAACATATAAATGTTATTCATACCAAGTCATTTGATTTTGTAATTCCTTTGATACTTGGTGGGAATATGAACTACCTCCAAGATGTTTTTCATGCTTCTTATAGTAAGTAGTGGCTCATCATAATCATCATATTCATGGTGACCCCTATTAAGATAATGTCTTCTATGATATATCCTACTATGCCTTCTTTCCTAATGATATTCCTTCTCTTCTTATTGTTGACTATGCTCTCTCCTTCCATATCTATAATGGGGTCTTCTATTATCTCCATCCAACCCTTGATTATTTCTCCTTTTCTCTTGGTCATGTTTCCCCTGTTAGAGTTTCACAACAAGGAGGATGGTGAGGGTGGAGGACTATGAGAGTTGTGCCAGCTTGCCCTCCTTCTTAGGACTTTAGCTCCCTTGGTAAACCACTAGAAGGCCTTGGCCTTGAGGTTTGCTTATTTCTAGAATCATTTTCCTCCTTATCTTGATTTCTTATCAAGTTTGAATGTAACAATTGATGCACCAATTTGTTCTCACCAAAGGGAGAAGGACCTTGGTGCTAGGATCATCTTGATGTAGATTCTAGTTACTCCTTCTCTAACTATGAAATTAGTTAGATTGGAACTTTTTTGTCCTTAGAGACCTTATGGCATGCCTCCATGAGTTTATTGTTTCTAGGTTGAGACTTCATTGATTGATAGTCCTTAGAGAGTGCTCCTTCATTTGGTAATCTAGGGTTGTTAGTTCAAGCCCCAGCTTCATAAGAGCTACCATGAACATTAAAGAAATAGAACAATCAAGGGATAAGATGCTACCCTCCAAGTCTCTCCAACATGGTTGATCATCCCAATGGAGGATGAAAGTGAGGTTTCGATAAGAGAAATCTAAATGTGTATAGATAACCTTTAGTTGTTAAGTTATCTCATTAGCATTTCTCCATGGTTTGTAATAATCCTAGTTAGAATCATCAGTAGGTGGTGAATCAACCCTACTAGAAGAAGACAACGTAGTTTACCCTTATGTAATGTGTCCCAAATGAAATATTATTAATATTTTCTATAGATCAGGTGTTATACTTGTATAATTATCTTGTATGATATTACTATCAAAAAATACTTATCCACATAGCTAAAATGAAATCCCAAATAGTGGTACCAATGATGAGCAACAAGTATTTCCTACACCCAACCATACGAATCATAAGCATGTAAGCATGATCCAATCAATTCTATAGACTTATTCTACCTAAGTGGTATATGTACTTAGATAGTAAAATGGGTGGTTACTAGCCATTTTCTTCTTAATCATTACTTGTATTAACATTTTTCATATGGCTAAGTGTGATTGAGATGTAAGATATTTAGTTTTATATTTCTAATGAATTTTTATTACTTTTTATGTGTAAAATGATTAATTGAAGGTAGGGTTGAAATATTTAACTTTACTAATTAGTAACTAAACTATCCTATATGTGGATCATCTATTCCTACTTTCTGTACATATCTTGGACATATACTAACACTATAGGGTTACCAAATGTTTACTACTAGGTGTACCAAGTATTCACTGCTAGGATTACCAAGCATTAGTATATTGTGCTTGAAGTGTTCATACTCATGTTACCTATGAATTAGAATATTAATGCTTAAGTACAAGAAAGTAAAGAACATTTAAAGTAGAATGCTAGAAAATAAACTTAAATTAATTCAAGTGTTGCAATGGAGAGAAGAAATCTCGATTTTATTGTTGTTCATGCAACTTTGTCAAGGTAGATATTGCACTCAAACAAAATTCCATACAATCAATTGAATCCATGCTATAGGTACTTAGAGGGAAACTTTTGTTTAGGGTTATGAGAGAAAACTACAAAAGTTTGGCTAAGGAAGTGACCAACTGATGCCACAAATGTGACTGGTGTGCATACTTATATAGGCTTTAGGAGGATTAGGATCAATGCACATGTGCTAACACATCTTAGGATGCATCCATGGGCTTGTGTTAGCAAGAATGGATTAACATAGTCAACTTATTGATGTTTTGTTACTTAAATACCAAAACTTGTGCTTATTCAAAATGCAAAGATCCATAATAAATGATAAATGAATAAGAAAAGAAAAAAAGAACTTTATTCTTGCTCAAAGAAAATGAATATAATACATAATTAAAATAAAATCATTCCCAAGGATAGATAATTAATGAATCAAACCCTCACATCACTTTCATAATACAAAGTTAATCATCAAAATAATGATCTATAACATCCTCCCCTTCTAGCCTTAGGATAGAGAATATTTCATTAGGTGTAGAATGCCTAACAAATGATTGGTTAGGATAAGATATAATGAAAAACTAAAATAAAATAATGCACCAATTAGGAAGTGAAACAAAAATATAGTGATATTATTGAGGATCAAGAACTTAGAAGGATGGTTGAATAAGTTCTCCAATTTGCACATCCAAGCCAATTAAAACTACACATGAATTTATGTTGTTTCCCAACTTGTGTACTTCCACACTTGGAGGGTAGAATCCTTACATACCTTCGAAATTTATTGCCTTAAAAATGTTCTCTATATGGAACCACAATCTTTATAATGATGTGAGCTTTGCATCGAGTGTTTTCTCACTACAAATACACTCAACCCCACAAGGTCCCAACAAGCTCATAAGATGTCTTCTTGCAAGAAGCAAATCAACCCCTTAGGGCCAAAAAGAGAGAAAAAGAATCAAGGTATAACTAAAATTTAGAAATTCCTTACTTTAAAGCTCTTATAAAAACAATTTAAAAATAATGGTGTATTAAGGAACAAAAATAATTCACTTGATCTATACAATGATTGAATATCCTATGAACAATGCTTATATAATGCTTGTATTTTTTTCAAGAATTACATTTTATTTTAAAGCCTTTTACTTTTCAAATACCTCTCAAAATTCATACAACATCTAGGAAATGGCTAGGTTCAACATCCTATTTGAGTTTGGGACATCTCACTAAAAATTGAGGATCATTGAACTTACAAATGGGGGAGGGGGGAATGAATAAGTTACCCAAATAAAAAATCATTAACACAAAGCACACACCAATTTTAACATGGTTCCATAACTTGGATAGTCCACACTCATAGGGTATTTTGCAAGCATACTTCTAAGCTTTGTTCCTTCCAAAATATGGTTTGAAGGATACCACACTCTATATAAGCTCTAAGCTTTGCTCTAGAGTGATTCAATGCTACGAATCCACTCAATGCTACAAGGTCTTGACAAGGTTAGAATGTGATTTTAAGAATCCCACTACCTTTAAAACTTGAGCTCCACTTTGGAGTGTTGTGGTGCTACACCAACACTCAATCCCATAGAATCCTTACAAGCTTAAGCAAGATGCCTTAACAAAAGAAGCACATAAACCCTACAAGACAATGAAATATGACTACAATCACAAGGAATGAATCCAACTAAGTTTGTTGATCCTTGTACTTTGAGGCATAGCTCACTTTGACCAATTACAATAGAAAAAATATTGTACAATGATTAAAAAATGATTACAATGATTGCCAAATGATTGCAATTGATAGTACACAATGCTTGGTTTATTCCCAATAAGAATGATATCTTCTTATAGCCACTATGTTTCCAAATGCATCTTGGAACTCAAGCAATGGCTAGCTAACAATCATGGAAGACATCTTCTTCATGACTAAGACATCTTTCTGCATTTGGCCTCCATTTTGAAAAGATTTTTTCTTTTGGTGAAATACATATTTCTATAACTATTCTTCATTTTGGGAATATGTCTTTGTATAATGAAAGACATTAGCTATTTTGCAAAGATGCCTTCACTTGTGCTACCTTCTAGAAAGATGTCTTTGGAATTGGAAAGATGTCTCTTCTACAAGAACCAATCATGAAACTACTCTTTTTGATGTTGGAAACCTCTAGATGCCTCCAAACAGGCCCCCATAGAACTTATAACCTTCTAGGTTCATCAAAATGATCTAGAAATACTCCAAAACATGCCAAAACATCTAGGGATCATTATCAACACAAATAGATGCATTTTACTTGAATTCTTCATATTTGTCCATGCTCACTTGAGTCCTTGTGATCTCAAATTTTCTTGTGAGTCCTTGAGTTCTTTGCTCTTGCTCCTATAGATACAAAAACCACACAAACATCCTTGTACTTCATTTTCCTTAACATTTTTACATACCAAAAGGTCAAAAACTTGCGCCTTTTTGGTAATGTCTAAAACTTAAGAAAATGGGTTAGTCTTTATTATAAAATCATAATCCATAAGGTACTTCTCCCTCTTTTTGGACACAATCAAAAAGGATGATGCATATAAACTTGTATCTTAAAGATATATCATTTAAGACTAAAAACATATAGTTATGAAGAGCCATTGCATAACAAGCATAACCATAATCACATAAATCTCTCCCTATGTATGGACAACACCAAAAAGAATCTAAATACTTGGAAAAATGTTTCATGATATAAATATGCGTGACATAAAATCATTTTGCAATAGAACCTATTGAAGAGTACACATCTCATTAATTTCGTAGGGTTGATGAAGTAAAACTAGTTTTCATCAAGAACAGTCCATCTATTCACAACAAGAAGCACAACTAATCCAAGCCTTGAAGTAACCTTTCTATCATGATTCTAAAATCATCTTACATTTTTTTGAAAAGAATAACAATTTGATATCAAGTTCATGACTAGAGAGTTTAAAACATGCATATTCAACTTTTAAGACAAAGTAACACATCTAATTATGCTGAATATATCAAAGATTAAAAAAAAAATCAACTTTTTGTCCAAAATAATATTCATAAACTAATATATGATAATCATGTTAAAGCCAAGAAACATAGCATATGGATATACCTCATATCTTACCAAAAGAGATCATGAACACCTGTCTAGTACGTCTCAATTCATATTTGCAATAAGGGCTTTAGGTACTTAAAAAGATATATTCTCAACATACAAAAGGTCAGACAATAAATAGAACTTATAGGTAAGTTTCTATAACATCTAAACAGTAGGATATTTCCCCATAAAAGTTTATCTTTAGATAAGAAGTTAATGAATATCATTTTTTATACAACATTACCAAATGAATATGTTCTTCCTTGCTCATTTTTAGCTAAGGGTGAGTTGACATATGAACTTTTTCTACTTGAGTGCCTTTTGGTAAAAGCCTTAAGAGACTCTCCCTACACTAGTGGCCTCTTGGATTACCTATAGGCTTCCCCTACATATGTGCAGATTCTAATGCTTCCTTTAGTCCTACTTTTTGGATCAACTTGTTCTTTTCTCATCAAAGTACTATTTCTACAAATAAATATTAAGATCAGGTGTGGAGACTAAAGTCTCCCATTAGTGAATTATTTTAACAAAGAAAATGAAAGTATTTTTAATGTTTATTTCAAACAAGTTCCTTCTAGAAAATTTAAAAGAAATCTCTTTTTAAGGGAATCCACTATAGTCTACAAGTTTCATAATGCATCTATTTGCTGAAACATCCATTAAGATCCATACAAGAAGACTCAAAAGAAATAGTAGACATCTTACCTAAGAGCAAAGATATCTGAATAAACATCTACTTTAAGAAATAGGGACATCTTCTATCAAAATGAGACATCTCAAATGCAGGTGAGATGTCTAATTGTTAGAGTAGACTTCTATCTTGCTAGGGCCACAAATAAAGATGCTCATTTTAAGATCAAGAACCTCTTGAGACTTTCAAGTAGGTCACCATAGCCCTTGACAACTTCTAGACTTGTCAAAATAAGTCCAAAACATCCCAAAACATGGCATAACACCTTCAAATCATTCAAAACTCAACATAAGAAAACATACATAAAAACCATCCATTTATTGAGAAATACACAAGAGCTAGGAGATATCCCCAAACTTCTAGAGTGCCATACCAAGATCAAGTTTGAAAGAAAGACCTCTCATAAAGATAGAAAATAATACATATGCTTAAGAACTTCCTTTTGCAAAGTAGCTATCTTCAAAACCAAACTTCAAGATTTCATAAGGAAGCAACAATGCCATAACTTAATCAAGAGTTTGGAGCACAAGACATATATGTTTAAAAAGTAATATCTTTAAACGATAATCATGGTTCAACAAAGAGCTTTTGAACCATGAGCTTTAAACCACTTGAAACCAATACATTCTAAATAAGATTCAAAAAGATGATTTATAAATAAAAACTTTAAAATTAACACAAACAAACAACATAATATAGTTCAAAAATCTTGTAAGATTAAGTGGGAATTTATTTTGGATTTCTAATTATTTCTGATAGTTTCCATTCAATCATAAACTAATCTATTCTAATCAAGTCAAGATATAATGATTATAACTATACTTACCATTACTTACCTTACTTGCTAATGGAGTTTAAGATGCCTAGTAAGCTTGCAAATGAGATCCCCTTTTTAAGGTTTCTCATCTCACACAAACTTCATTAATTTCTATGGCTTGGCTTTCTTTCACAAAATTGTTGGAGAGTGTCTTCTCATTCTCATTTTCTTTCGTTTTGATTCTCAAAGCTTTCTTGACTTTCCTACAATCTATTTGTCTATTTTTTTTACCCTATACAACATCATTTGTAGGCACATTTAGATAAGACCAAGGAGTCCTATTATATGACCAAGTTCTCATGTAATATTATTTTAGATTGTAGTTCCATTACTTATGCCCAAACCTATTATAGTAATTACATCTAAATTTCCTATTGTAGTAAAAGTGATTAAATTGATCAAATCTTCGAGGTGATTTTGGTTGGATTGGAGCTTCTTCTAATTGGGATGTAGTGCCTATTATCACTTCAATCTTTGGAGAGTCTTTTTGTTGGGATGAATGTTGTGTAGGTCCTTCTTCTTGGGAATAGCATCTTTGTTACTTTTATCCTATTGACTTCTTCCTTATCCTAGAACCATTCCAAGGGACTTCTTTTCTTGAACCATCCTTTCATTCACAAGCTTTACATCTGTAAGCTCTTCTTTCATTTGATCACATGGCTTGGTTAGTTCTTTATGCTTAGCCCTAAGGTCTGAGATTTCCATAGTGAGATCTAAAATTGTTGTATTTAATAAAGAAATTTTTTGCTTCTTTATTTTTTACTTGCTTTTTCAACTTTGTGCAAGGATTTTGAAAATTTAAAAGTTCATTAGACAATAAATCAAGCCTTTCATACTTATTAAGTTCATCATCTAAGGTATTAACATCATCATCTGTGATAGCCATACATATGAGGTGTGAATCCTTTGCATCATCCTTCACCTTTTCTTCACTTTGCTCTTCATCATCCCAACTTGAGTAAAAGTTGGTGTTTCTCATGTCCTCATAATTTTTGTCCTTTTTCTATAACCTACCATACTAGGACATTTAGAAACCACATGGCCTCTTCCACTACATACCAATCATTCTATTGAAAATGAGTCAAAACTAGAAGTTAAAATTTTTTTACCTCTTTCCTTACCTCTAAATTGACTAGGTTTTTGTTGATTGAAGATCTCACTCATTTGATCAATCACATTGGTTATTTTTTGACTCTCAACCTTAAGATCTAAGTTCTCATGCTTGAGATAAAAAAAAATAATATTTCCTTGGCATGTAAAGCATCTTTTATCTCAATGCACAAATTTTAAAAAGAAAGGACTTCATGGGAAAATATCCCATACCTTTATTTAAGGGAAACAACATTTAGATAATCACGAGTTTTGTCAACTTTACAAGCATAGTCTTGTTTATTTTTGAATGTAAAGAAGGAAGTGAGAGACTTACCTTTATAGCAGATGTGATATATCAATTAAGCACACTAATTGATAAAGCACATCAGTCTCTTTGTCAAAATGTATCTAATGTTGATTGCCTCTTCCATGTTCACTCTTGAAGATTAATGTAGAGTGCAAGAGTACCAGGCTTCAATACCACTTGAGGATTGTTAAACTTAGAAAGGGGGAGATGAATAAGTTTTCCATATAAAAAATTGTTCATACAAAGCACACACCAAATTTAACATGGTTTCCCAACATGGGTAGTCCATACTCAGAGGCTAGTTTACAAGCATACCTCTAGACATTGTTCCTTCCAAAATGTGGTTTGAAGGGTACCACACCTTGTACAAGCTTTAAGTTTCACTCTAAAGTGATTTAACACTATCAATCCACTCAACCTCATAAGGCTCCAACAAGCTTAGAATGTGGTTTTAAGGATCCCACTACCTTTACAACTTGAGCTCGACTTTGGAGTGTTGTGGCACTATACCAACACTTAATCCTATAGGATCCCAATAAGCTCAAGCAAGATGTCTTCCTTCAAGAAGCACATCAACACCACATGGCAATAAAATAGAACTATAATCATAAGGAATGAATGCATCTATGTTTTCTAATCCTTGCACTTTGAGGCATAGCTTACTTTGACCAATTACAATAGACAAATGATTGTATAATGAGGAACAATAATGATTACAACAATTGTCCAATGATTACAATTGATAGTACATAATGCTTGCTTTATTTCTAATGAGAATGATTTCTTCTTATAGCAACTATGTTTCCAAATTCATGTTGGAACTCATGCAATAGCTAGCTAACAATTATAATAGACATCTTCTTCATGATTGAGAATTCTTTCTACATTTACCCTCCATTCATGAAAGACATCTTCTTCTAGTGAAAGATGTCTTTATGTTACTATCCTTCATTCTGGGAAGATGTCCTTGTCTAATGAAACACTTCTTTATTTGATGAAATATGTTTGCTATTTTGTAAATATTTCTTCACTTATGCTTCCTTCTAGAAATATGTCTTTGGAATTGGAAATATGTCTCTTCTACCAAGGCCAAAAATGAAATGGTTCATTTTAATGCTGGAAGGCTCTATATGCCTCCAAATAAGTTTCCATAGATCGTATAACCTCCTAGACTCATCAAAATGAGGAAAAAACACTCTAAAAAATCCCAAAACATCTAGGAATTTTCCTCAACAAAAATAGACATATTTTTCTTGAATTCTTCATCTTCATCCATGCTTCCTTGAGTTCTTGTGATTCCAAATTTGCTTGTGAGTCCTTGAATCCTTTACTCTTGATCCTGTAAATACAAAAACCACACAAACATCCTTGTACTCCATTTTTCTTAACATTTTGACATACCAAAAGGACCACAAAAAATAGCCACATGCAAGTGGGATGTTCCACTAAAAATGCAAAGGTTTCACTTGGGATATCCCAACTAGGATATCCCAACAACAATTGGAATGTTTGTTGTTTTCTTGGGGTATCTAGCCTAAAACTAAGTCTTCATCTATAAAACATCTATTGATCTTTTGGGACATCAAGGTAGATACCAAAACATCTTTGTTTGACTTGTAGGCTTTATGTATTATTGGAGTGTTTTCATTTTGATTGAGACTTCTCATCATCTCAACTCAGCTCTCATCTTAGTCTTATGTTTCTCTTTGTCTCAATCACCATGCTCTTATCTTATTCTCATTGAGTCCTTATATTTAACCCAATAAGATCTTGCCTTGATCTTATCATCTTATTCCTTTTTAGCCCTACAAGATCATACAAACACATTTTCCACATTCTTCATTTTCTAAGATTTTGTCATACCAAAAGGTCAACAATCCTTTCACTTTTGGTAATATCCAAACCTTCTAAAATGGATTAGCATGGAAGCACATAAAGCATGAAGCATAACATACTCCCCCTTTTTGGGCATTAGCAAAAAAGAAAAAAAAAACAAGTTTCCCTAAGAAACTCCCTCTAAACATATGTAGGAATGCTTATTTTTGTATGAATTTTTATGTATTTATTGTTATTTTTATTTTAAATATTAAAAATAAAAATTTCTTACCTAATAGGACAAGTTCCTATCCCCATATCTTTACATAGAGCATTAAGTCATCATTCATCAAGAGGCTTAGTAAAAGCATCAATAAGTTGAAAATTTTTCCCAATGTATTATGGCTTTATATGTCCAATTTGAGTGTGTTCTCATATGAAATGATGTTGAATTTCAATTTATTTTGTATGAGAATGTTGAACATGGTTCTTTTTCATGTTCCTACCATGACTATTGTCATAGAAGATAGGTGTAGAATTTGATTGGATTGTTAGATCCTTGAGAGTTTCCTTCATTCATAGAATTTGTGCATAATAGCTTCCACATGAAATATATTTTGATTTTTCCATAGAAAGTGTTATGGATGTTTACTTCTCTGCTGCCCAAGACATAAGAATTTTTCCTAGAAAGAAATAATTTCTACTTGTACTCCATCGATCATCTATACAACCTATCAAATATACATCATAATGCTCAACAAGATTAAGTGAGGAGTCCTTTAAATACCAAAGTCCCTAATTAGTAGTACCTTTTAAATAATGAAAAACTTATTTAATAGCTTTTAAATGTGATTCTTTTGGATAATCTTGATACCTAGCATAAATTCCAATACTTAAGTCTATATCAAGCCTACTAGCAGTTAAGTGAAGTAAACTACCAATCATACCATTATAGAGCTCGAGATCAACAAACTTTCCTTGGTCATCTTTAGTAAGTTTGAAGTTTGTAACCATAGGTGTATTTTTTATCTTCACATCTACTACATTGAATTTGTGTAAAATATATTTGATGTACTTAGTTTGATAAGTGAAGGTTTCACCTTTCTTTTAATTGATTTCAAAGCCAAGAAAATTATTTAGTTCTCCCATCATGCTCATTTCAAATTTTATTTGCATAAGATTTGAGAATTTCTTGCATAAAATCTTATTAGTAGCTTCAAATATAATATCATCAATATAAATTTGCACAATAAGTAAATATTTACATTTGCAATTAAGAAATAAGGTAACAGTTGCCCTATCTCTTTCAAAATCATTAGATATGAGATGATGTGAGAGTCTATCATACCAATCTCTAAGAGCTTATTTAAGTCCATAGAGATCCTTCTTTAGTTTGAAAACATAATCTGGATGAACTGGATCTACAAATCCTTTATGTTGCTCTAAATAAACTTCCTCTTGAATAGTCCCATTTAAAAAGGCACTCTTCACATCTATTTGATACAACTTAATGTTTTTAATACTTTCATAGGGTAAGAGAAGTCTGGGGCATTCAAGTCTAGCCACATGAGCAAAGGTTTCATTAAAATCAATTCCATATTATTGATTATATCCTTTGGTAACTAACTTGGCTTTGTTCTTAATAATGTTGTCATTTTCTTAAATTTTATTTCTAAAAATCCATTTTGTTTTAATAATTTATTTGTGATCAAGTTTAGGAGTTAATTTCTAGTGAAATGATTCAGATCCTCTTGCATGATTGAAATCCATCCTTTCTCTAATTTTTCCTCTTTAAAATTTTTTGGTTTAATTTGTAAAATATATAAATCATAAGCATACATTTCTTTTGTTTGACTCCTAGTTTAGATTCCATCTTTTACTTGTCTAATAACATCATTGAGAGAATGGAATCTATGAAGTCTATGAATTTTGGGCTTAGTTGGAGAAGTAACCTCATGCTCACTTTCTATTTGAGAATCTTTATCAATTTGAACTTGCGAAGTGCTAGATATCTTTTGGATAAAAAGTTCTTCTTCACAAGATTATGTAGTAGAACCATCACTATCAACTATTTTAACATTTATAGTTTCCTCCATAGTATTACTTCTTTTGTTGAAAACTTTGTAAGCCCTACTAATATTTGAATATCCTAGAAAAACTTCCTCATTATTTTTGAGATTAAATTTTTTAAAAGAATCTTTTTCATTAAGAATATAACATTTTGATCCAAAAACATGAAAATAACCAACATATGGCTTTTGACTAGTCTATAATTCATAAGGAGTTTTGGTAGTGAATTTTCTTACTAGAACTCTATTGGAGACATAGCAAACAGTGTTGATCACTTTAGCTAAAAAGTGATAAGAAAGATTTTTGTCATTCATAATAGTTCTCCCCATTTCATTCAAGGTTCTATTTTTTCTTTTCATAACACCATTCTATTGAGGAGTCTTGGGGCAAAAAGTTGATGTAGAATGTCATTCATCTGATAATATTGTTCAAATTTAACATTCTTGAATTCTTCTCCATTGTCACTTCTAACGATCTTAATATCATCACCTTTTTCATTCTATATCTAATTACAAATTCTCATATAATACTAAGAAACTTCATCCTTGTTATATAAGAAACTAACCCAAGAAAATAGTGAGAAATCATCAACAATAGTTAGAAAATATCTTTTCTTTCCCAAACTAAGAGTATAAGAAGGACCAACCAAATCCATGTGAAGTAAATATAAAGGACAAGAGATAGATATGTAATTTTTCTTACCAAATCTTACCCTTATTTTCTTGCCTTTCTGACAAGCTTTACAAGTATTCAAAGAGAAATCCTTGGGATTGGACAACCCTTAAACCAACTCTTTTGAGACAAGGTTTCAAATAATGTCTTTGTTTATGTGACCTAGTTTCCTATGCCATATACAAACATCATCTATATTGCTAATCTAGCACATACATTCAAGGTTAGGATTATCTCCAAAAATAGTGGTATAAACATTTGCCTTTCCATTTCCTTCTAAGATAACTTTTCTAGATAGAAAATCTTTGACTTTATAGATGTCGTTTGAAAAGGTAACATCAAAATATAAATCACAAATTTGACTAACACTAAGAAGATTATTTTTAGTTCTTTAACAAAAATTACTTGATTATAGTAGGTTGATCCTACCTTTACCTCCAATAGTATCAATACCTTTGATTTGAGCTTCCGTGTCATCTTCAAAGGTGATAGTTACATAGTTCTTTCTGAAAATTATACAAATTAAGATTTGTCTCCTATCATATGCCTTGAATAACCACTATCAATGTAGCATGTGCTTGTTTTAACAAAAGAGAGTGCAACTTGTATAATCATTCCTTATTCAAATTTGTACTCTTTTTTCCTTGAAACATTATTTTCCTATAAAGAACCTAATCTAGGCTATTTTGGAAAAGACCAAGTGTAGTATTTTAATCATAGATTACAACAAGCCTCAACATGTTCAATTTTCTTATAATAGAAACAACTAATATTTTTAAATGTAGTTAAAGTATCAAAATCGGAAGAATATTTCTTTGATTTTGCAAGATCTAATGATGATGCTTTGATGTGTAGATATCTTTGATCTTGACCTCTCTCT
Organism: Gnetum montanum; assembly: GCA_015680685.1. Taxonomy (NCBI): domain Eukaryota; kingdom Viridiplantae; phylum Streptophyta; class Gnetopsida; order Gnetales; family Gnetaceae; genus Gnetum; species Gnetum montanum. The sequence continues at coordinate 296,054 of MNCI01011140.1, read as the reverse complement.
TGAATGTATCTTTCAAAGTTGAGCTTTTCATTTGATAATTTCTTATTAGTCTGCTTAAAAAAACTTGTTAACTTTTTCACCTTAGGCTTTAGGTCTAAGTTTTCTTTCTTAAGACATAAATAATCAAGATTAAGAGTTGAAATTTTTATTTCCTTATCATTCAAAATATCTTTCATTTTAAAGCATAAATTTGAAAAGAAATAACCTCATTACAAAGTAACTCATATCTTTCTTTCAAAGTAATCTCATCTTCTTTAGATTCATCATAAGATGTTGGATCATTTATGGATTTTTCATTTGCCAAAGAAAGACATAAATAATGAGATTCTTCAAATGCATAGCTAGATTTTCCTTGTTAATCCCATCTAGTGTTGATATTAGTATTTCTTATTTCTTTACTAAATTCCTCTTCATGTAACCTACAAGTACAAGATCTTTTGAAGGCCATATGACCTCTTCCATCATATATCCAATATTTCATAGAAGAATTATTATGATTAAAGAGGTTACATTTCTTATCACTTGCATTACCTTTGTGGTAGATGAACTGAATGCAACTCTCCAAGATGAATTCAATGAATCTTATCAATCTATCTCTCCAATTTGTGAAGATAAATCCATCTATTATTAGTGGCTTGGAGTGTGATGTCCCTTCCATCATTCACTCTTTAGAAGTTAAACTCAATAAAAGAGAGTACTAGGCTCTGATACCATTTGACCAAGAACTTAGAAGCAGGGTTGAATAAGTTTTCCAATTTTTACACCCCAGATAATCAAAACTACACATGAATTTATGTGGTCCCCCAACTTAGGTACTTCCACATTTGAAGGGTAGAATCCTTGCATACGTATGGACTTTTTTCCTTCAAAAATATGATTTAAAGGTGACCACAACATTTACAATGATGTGAGATTTTCACAAAGTGTTTTCTCACTAGAAACACATTCAACCTCATAAGGTCCTAACAAGCTCACAAGATATCTCCTCACAAGAAGCATGTCAACCCCTCAAAACTACAAAGAGAGAAAAAGAATCAAGGAGAGAGTGTAACTACCCTTTACAAATTCCTTTCTTTGAAGCTCTTACAAAAAGAATTCACAAATGATGGAGAATTGAGGAAAAAAAATAATTCATTTGATGTATACAATGGTTGAATATCCAATGAATAGTGCTTGTATTGTTTTCAAGAATTTCACTCTATTTTGTAGCCTTTTACTTTCCAAGTACTTCTTACAATTCATGCAATTACCAAGAAATAGATATTTGGGATGTCTCACTAAAAACTAGCCACATGTAGGTGCAACATCCCACTAAAAATTGGGAGGTCTCATTTAGGATGTCCCAACTAGAATGTCCCAATAGCAATTGGGATGCCTATTGTTTTTTTGGAACAGATGACCTAAGATTGAATCTTTTCCTCTAGGACATCTTGTAATCTTTTGGGATGTCTAAGAAGATACTAAAATATCTTCATTTGGGTTGCAGGATTCATGTATCCTTGGAGTCTTTCATCTTACTTGAGACTTCTTGTCATCTCAACTCAGCTCTCATCTTGATCTCATCTTGTTCTTTTTCTCAATCATCATGCTCTTGTATCATTCTCATGGAGTCCTTATCTTTACACCAATAAGCTCGTCTTGATCTTAACATCTTGTTCTTTCTTAGTTGTACAAGATCATACAAATACATTTTCCACATTCTTCATTTTATAAGGTTTTGACATACCAAAAGTCAATAATTATAATCAGAAAAAGAAAATACATTAGCATTGGAAAATTAAATGAAAAATTAAATAACACATACATATATATAACAAACTAAAAGATACACTAAAATAAAAATAGATAATATAGCAAAAAAATATGCATAACTAAAAATATCTAGTAATATCAAATATGTTTAGTAGTCTATAAAAATGTCTCAGATCCAAATACATAATGCAGGATAAAGCAATTGACTAGTGTATTTCTATTAAATAAAAAAAAAGAAAAAATATAAATATTCTAATGGCTTGAAAGAGAATATGCATAATATCCAAAAAAATTAGTAGGAAATATCAAGAGATGGCTTTACTTCACCTAGCCATAATGATCTTGCCTTGGTACTTATTTAGGCTAATTCAATTACAATTCTCATGGTGGCTAGGTGAGGGCATGTTGGTTCAAAACACATAATATTATAGCACAAATGTCCCAAACATCACAAATCACATATCACATATTAATCAAATAATTTATCCACTTCAACCCATCAACCTACAAATAAGGAGGCTTACAAATACTACATGTGTAAATTACTATCATGAGTACTTTCTAAATCAAGTTTTCAAATAACATGTCAAATTACCATGTACATGGATTTATTTATTAGTCTCAAACTAAACTACCAATTTTAGAAGCATCAATCGAGACTTACCTCTAACATTCTAGAGGCATGAAACAAAGGACCAATAAGTCATGAATTATATCTTATCATATAGGATGAGGCCCATAGCAAAAGTCATATTAATGCATCCAATTGAAGATCAAATATCAAATATCTCTAAGGATTTCATCTTCAAAAAATCATATAACTTAATGCTAGCTCTGGACAAATAATAAGCATTCAAGCCTCTAAATCTGTAAAAACCAAAACTTAATAATGGAGAAATATAACAAATTAGATAATAAGTTCAAACTACTAAAAACTTCAATATGAACCAACATCTCTAAGATTGGATCCAAAAATCTAATATGTTTCAAATAAACCAAATAGTATTAAATAGTGTTCAAGGTCATCAAAACATATCAAAGTAAGCTTCAATAGTAAGACAAATCCAAAATTGACAAAATTATAAAATAATAACCTCACCACAACCTATGGTGGTTGATGATATTCAAATTTTTAGTTCAATAACAAATATGTTAATTAAAAAATTATGTCACAAAGGATTCAAATCCTAGAAAAATCATCAAAAACTTATAAAATGATGGTAACTCATAATTTGGTGAAATGATCAAGACCAAATTAGATCTAAAGTAATATAAATCTAATGGCATGAAAATAAGAGACTAACATACAATACCAAACCAGAAATCCCAAGAAAATCAATGAAACATTAATTTCAATAGTACATAGCATACAAATAAAGCATAAACACTACATGAGTGTAACTATTCAATGCAATACCTAATCCAAATATAATTTCATAAAAATATGAAAAATAATTCTAACAAAACACATACATTTTGATAATGCACAAAACCTAAAAACCAAAAAAAAACATGAGAAAATTCTAGGATAACTCACCCAAAAAAACAAGAAGCATAATTTAATATCACAAACACATGATCTTAGCCATGTACACACACACTCCACACACATGAATCAGTAAAGCTCTACAATCACTAACTTAAGTCTTTCATCTAACATCACTTTTATGTTCAAAAAATGAATGGAAAAGTACTAAAAAGAATGGAGTGTTAGGATTTGAAATTGAAAAATATAAAAATGAAAAATATAGAAACCATAACCTTATTTCTAAAAATTAAAATTGAAAATAAATAAAACTACTACCAAACTTCTCATAACTCTTGTAAACGTCCTTCAAGCCAACAAAACCATATGAAAAATACTTTAATTAAAATTATTACATCCTAAGAATTAATTTAATTCTAAAAGTATCATGCTCACAAGACTTGATCATGACATCACATGTCTTATATGCTCCTACCATAGCCTTCATAAAAAAGATTGTCAAATTGATCCATCATGTTAGTGTACAATAGCCAAAAGTATAATTAATAATATTTAAAATAAACATATATGAGCATAAAAAATAGTGTTATAAGTTTAAAATAAGTTATAAGCATAATATAAATCTCATCATAAACATCCAAAGCATCAATGAGTACAAAATCATAAAGTAATAATGCTAACCTAGGCATTCAAAAATATAGGTTGCTACATGTTCTCCCACTCAAATGCTTAAGAAGAATGTCCTTACACTCTTTCAAGCTTTTACAATGACAAAATGTCACTTGCACTCATGCATTGCATTTTCATTAGACTACCTTATATTTTTATAATCTTAGAAATGATCCTTAGTCTTCCCTAACTATTATTCTTTTCTTTGAAATTCATGCACTTTTTTATGAAAATTGAATTTTTTCAAACTATAACTACAATTTGTACGTCATTGCAACTACTAGATTGCAACCAAATTATGACTTATATCTTGTCATCCTAGTAAATCCTAAACAATTTTGAGCATTATTTATTTATCTATTGTGTCCTATTGCAACTTAAATTCTTCAAACTATAATATACTATGAGTCATAATAGACAAACTAAGATAGACTATGACTCATAGCTACTTGCAATAGTAGATTGCAATTGATTGTGATCCACAATGAGATTGCAATTACCTTTCTAAAAATAAAAAACATACAAACAACTCCAAAAGACTCAAATTCTCAAATACAAACATATTATTACTTCTAGGATACATTGAGGATAATAATTACTTTAAAGAATAGGTTGATATTCTCATCATCTCCCACATCCTTCAAAAAATACTTGTATCATTTAGGCAATACACTTAAAATAACATCAAGCTCCTACAAACCCAAATAATTCTCATGAATCCAAATGGCATTCTTAGGCCCTTCATCACTCTCATGCATCAAATATGCATGCATCTTCTTTTCTCTTATTCTCCTAGCCTTTGTTGGTTGCAATACAATTAACTTCCTTGATGTCTTTAGTGGATACCAATCTTTAATTACATTCTTGAGGACTTCAAGACTATCCTCCAAGATTGATGTGAGAACATTTTCATGATATGGGCTCAAATATAAAATATTTAAAATACTAGAAATAAGGATATCATTGGACAAATCAATCTTATAGGAATTGAAATTGATCTTTATCCTAATTCTAAATGGATTAGTTCTCCTTCACTTGAGCTTATAGAAATTAATATTCTCTATCTCTCTTTATTAAAATAAATTTACACATAATCACCAATCTAAAATTCACTGTTTCTCTAACAATTATTAGTCTTAGAAGACACATCCTTTATCTTCTTCTCTAAGTGAGACTTGACTTGTTGATGGAATTGCTTCATTTGCTCAACAAAATTACTCCTTAAATAGGCATAATCATAAAATTTAATTATTTCATTGACCATTTTTGATGAAAAACCATAATTTGTGCCAAAATGGCTTTTCCCAATATTGGTACGAGAAGCCTTATTGTATGAAAATTCAACATTGGTTAGCATTATTTTCCATCTTTGAGGCTAATACTCATATAAACATCTCAATATATTTAACAAAGATCAATTAAAAACTTCAATTTGTTCATCGATTTGAGGTTGGTAGCCTATATAAAATGGTAAGTTTGTTCCCAATAATATTCAAGGAGGTATTTAAAAGTGACTACAAAATTTAACATCCATGTCACTCACAATATTAAATGTAATGTCATGCAATTTCACAACATGGTAAAAAAATAAATGCATAACATGAGATGCCTTGCTACTTCTCTGTCTTGAAACAAAATGAGCCATCTTGGTACATCTAACCATAAAAACAAGGATAGAATCATAACCTCAGCTTATTCTTGAAATTCCATTAAAAAAAGTTCAAAGAAACACTTTCTCGGGAAGTAGCTAAAATTGAGATAGACATATAATATCCATGAACACCTTTCTCATTCACTTCCACTCCTAAAGATTTGGAGAAATTTGATATTGTCAAAAGAAGAACACTATAAATCCTCTTCTTTAAAGTATAAAAAGAAATCTCTTGTACCTTATTTCATATAAAAGTGAAATTCTTCTCTAAATAAGAGAACATGTTCAATGCAATAGAATTGAAGTTTTTAATGAATCTCCTATAGAAACTAGTAGAACTAATAAAATATCTGACCTCTCCTACATCTTTAGATGAAGGCCAGTTATTGATTACCTTGATCTTCCTTGGCTCCATATTAAGTTAATTCTTGGAGAAAACATGACCTAGATAATAATTTCTTTCATAAATTGGCACTTCTTAGCATTAATCACCAATTGAGTGTTATGTAACTATGAACATATCATTCTCAAGTTTTGTACATACGCATATTCATTAGACCTATAGATAAGAATATAAAAGAAAACAATATAACATTTTCTAATAAGATCTTCTAAAACATCATGAATAAGTCTTATCAATGTGGCTAGCACATTGGTTATCCCAAAAGTCATGACTAATCACTCATACAAGCCATTAGGTTTCTTAAATTCCATTTTATATTCATATATTAGTCTAATTCTACTTTGATGATATCTACTTTTTAAATTAATCTTTAAAAATATTTCAAAATTTTCCAAAACATCAAGAATGACATCCATCCCAGGAATCGGATATCTACACTTAATACTAATTCTATTTATAGTTCTAGAATCAATGCACATTCTCATTTCATTAGTTTCCTTTTTGGAAACAAGAATAACTAAAACAACATATGGAGAATCCTTAATAAAACCATTGAAGATTCATTCACTTTTTTTTATGCAAGTCATTCCTCTAATGTGGAGGCATTTAGTAATATCTCATTTGGGATGGTTCTTTGAGCCATAAAATCAATTTGGTATTGGATGAATCTCATTGGTGTAATTCTTTCCAATTTACCTTTGAAGACATTAGGAGATTCTTATGCTAAAACTAAACTACTATTGAAAGTTCATTTTGTGGCTTGTCTTCACATGTTGCAATAGTAAAGAAAATAAGAAAACCATGTCCATGCTCTTCATGACCTTTGAAATATTCCTTCTCACTAAGAGAAATCAAAGAAGCATTCCCTTTTTATTATAGCAATGTCATAGAAACCAATTGGTGTAACCCATCTTTTATAGTAACTAACCAAATATCCCCTCCATCAAATGTAGTCTTATTATCATAATTCCAAGGTATACCAAGTATGAAATTAGCACTATCTATGGGAAGAATGTTGCATTACTCTTGATCTTTAAAATAGCCAATCTAAAAAGATAAAATGCGTATTTCCTTTACTTTTTAAAAATGATACCTAGAGAGATAATAAACTATATAAAACTTAGGATGAGGAAATCTCTTCAAGATAGGTTTATTAATAACCTTAGATGAAACAAAATTCTTTTTTGCACCACCATCTATCGAGATGTGAATCCATTAAGCACTAGAGAGACATCTAGACCTAATTATGAATAATATTTTTCTTAAATAATTCTCATTAACATCAATATTTTTCATAAATGAATTTATTTCAATAATATCTTCAATCAAGAAAATACTAGAATTACCTTTATTTGAAGTCACTCCTTTCTCCAAATTTTAAAGTTCCTTGCCCTTAGAAGATTTAGGCTTCTTGAACTCCCATTGTTGTATTTCCATTTTTCATAATTGAAGCATTGAATGTTGAAAGCATTATTATTTCCTTGATCTTTCTTCCCTTATTATAATGGTCTTTCTAATAATCTTAGCCTTTCTTGTTTTTTTTCCTTGCTTCTAATATGAGTCTTCCTTGGCATTTCTCCTTTTCCTTACTTCCTTATCGTTTTTAGAAGCTTTGAAGTCTTTTCCTTTGGAAGTGTTGGGATCTTTATTATAACCATGAAGTTTCTTAATTTTTAGAGCCAAATAAAAGCATCATTCAAGATTTATAATTCATAGAAGATGAGCACTTACTATAATTCCTTCTTTAAAATTTGAAGCTTGTTCACATTTATTCTAATAGACATTATTTTGTTAAAAAGCTTTACAAAACCCCATGGAGTATTCCTTACACTTTTGTCACATTATCTTATGTATTTCAACTTTTAAATTACTTTTTATATACAATGAGACTTTTCAAATCTTTGCTTAAGCATAAATTGCATAAGAGACCACTCTTTAATAGGAGTACCATTACTTACCCCATAAGCATGACTTTGTTTCCCCATCATACTTGGATTATACCTTCAATTTTACTTTCACCATATGACACCTTTTGATGATTTTTAATAGCCTCAAGCTTAAAATATTCATTTAATATCTTAAGCAAAGAGACAATAGGTTTGGTATCTTTCATGTCATTGAAGGTTTGAAGTTCAATATGAGGTCATCTAAAAGCATGTCCAAATGCTCTAGAAAGAGTAAGCTTAATTCCTTTACTTGGGTTTCCTTGATGCTTGAAGAAAGTTTCTTCTTTTATTTCCTTAGAAAGATGAACCCTTAAGACTTATTCTCAACATTTGAAGTATGAAGAACATATTTATTTTGTTCCTCATTCTCTCCAAAATCTTCATTATCAAAAGGAATTTCATCTTCAAGAGGAGACATGGAGAAATGTCTTAAATAAGCCCTTAGTAAATATTCTCTTACCTAGATATCTTTAGTGAAGAAGCATTTTCTTTATTCTCTTCCAACTTTTCAACATTTTTTATAAGATACTTAAAATCATTTTTCATGTCTTCCATATCTTTTGCTAAATCTTAAACTACTTTCTTCTTCGATGTCATGATATTAATGACATAAAAGGTAAAATTAATAAAAATCTATAAGAAGATGTGAAAGGTCAAGAGTATTTAATGGTAGAAAAAATGAATTACTAAAATCTTAGTAAAAATAATTTTAAGATATGCAAACCCTTATTATTTCAAATAAATGGATATTACAATCCAAAATTATTTTCTAGTACTCCAATAAATTAATCAAATCGATAAACAAATGAGTTCTTACAGCCCTAAAGAGTATGGAAAATGATAACAATGGAAATTACAAATCAAAATGAATATTTGAAAGTGATTCCTTGTATTTGAGATGAGGATTCTTTAATTGAATTAAATTATCATCTAAACTAATGCTCTCATACCAAGCTAAGAAAAAGCTTCCTTGAAATACAAGCTTACTAAAGATGTAAATATCCACAATAAATCGTAGTTCAAAAAACTTTTTAAAGATAACTTTATTCTTGCTAAAAGGAAATTAATAAAATATACAATTGAAAGCATCACCTATAGTGGTAAACAATCAATCAATTAAATCCTTGCATCACTTTGGTAATAGAGATATGGTCATCAAAAGGATGATCTTCTACTTAAATGCATAAGGATGCTCTCACTCTCTCTCAAGCATGTACAATGGCAAAATGCCACTTAGACTTATGTATCTAATTTTTTAAGGTCATCATTACTTTTTATATCCTTCGGAATGATCCTTGTGATTCTTTGGTTGTTCGTTCCTTCAAAATTTGCACATTTTTTAAAAAACTTAAATTTTTCTAGAATGTAAGTGATTGTAACTTGTAGGTTATTGCAACTATTGTACTGTAACTAGACTACAACTTGTACCCCATCACGTTGGTAAAACTTGAATGTTTTTATTCCCCATTATTTCTATGTTAATTGCAACCTACTATGGCTCGTATTCTTCAAACTATGATATACTACAAAAAACATTAGCTCATAACTCATTTCCCAACTTAGAAAACATGTTAATTCAATAAAATAAATAAACTACAGTAAACTATGACTAATAAGTACTAGAAATGATAAACTATGGTTGACTACAACTTATAATGAGCTTATAGTTGCCTTTCCAATAATAAAAAAACATATAAACAACTCTAAAAGAACTCAAATTCACAAATGCAACCATCCTATTACTCATTGAGATTGAAAATTATCTTATAAAGTGAATTGACATCCTCATCATCTTTCATGTTCCAGATTAAAAAATAATGAAGCATTCAATAAAATCTAACTATTCTACTAAAATGAGATTCTTAGCAACATGAACATGTTTAACATTTCTTAAAATAAGCTTATAATTATTAGGCTTTCTTATGTAAAATTTTCAATTCCTTTAATTTTGCATTTCAATTATCAACTAAAAATATTGATGCAAAAACTAAAACTAAAATTTCATTACATCTATATACACTCTAAATATATTGGATAATAGAAATATATATGGAAGTATCTAAATAAAAATGAAAGATAGCACTAAAATCTAAAATCCATAAATTTGGAGGTAAATATTGAGAAACATTTATCTCATTGAAAGTAGTAATCATAATAGTTGTTGATGAGTGGCAAAGATCTCTATGATCAACCTTACAAATCACTAAGCATTCATGTATGATCTAGTTGAATTCCGTGGACTCTATGTCTTTTAGTACACTAGCCTCTAGGAAGTGAACTTTCCCTAACGATCATTCATTGTCTTCCCAATTAGACTTATGACATAAAAAGGTATGGTTAAGTGTAATCGAGGCATATAATTTTTATTATTATTTATATTTTATGTTTTGGGTGCTTAAAATAAAGGATAAAGAATGAAAGAAATGAAGTAATTTAATTGCTAATTTAATATAACTAACTACACCTAACTAATCCTAACATAAGCATCTATTTTTACTTGACATACACATCCTAAACATGTTTAGTGCTACTAGGTTATCAAATGCTAAGCATTACTAGGATTACCAAGTTTCAAGTGCATGCTTGAAATGGTCATACTTTTGGGCTTAATTAATCACTACTTAATCTAGCTTAGTGTATCTTAGGTTAGCCTAATTAATTAATTAAGCATTATTGGAAATCACATAAACATTAAATGCATAAATAAATAATTATTCTATTTCTGAGTGCTACAAGGTTTATCAAAAAGCCTATCTTTATTGCTGCATACACTATCATGCTCAAGTACAACAATTCTCAAATAAAGATCCATACACTCTTAACTCTTATTATGTGCACTTAGAAAAATATTCTAACTTCCAAATGATAAAACTTCAAGAGCTCTACTACAACGATGACAAGATATGCCATAAACACAATGAGTGAGCACATATTTATAGGTGAAAATAGACACTACATTAACAAGGCCATGTCAATGAATCAAATCATGCATCAACAAGGCCTAGTCAACGGGGCCTAGTATACGTAGCTAATCCATGATTCATCATACCCGCACAACTAAATGAAAAATCATCCTCAAGCTCTTTAAAAATTTGGAAAGGTATGGAATTATTGACTAACGATAGATATAGAAAAGACATAAACAAATCCAAAAAAAAAAAAACACTAAGTACCCAAGTGTATGGATATACAATCATTACAGTGTTCAAGACTACAAAATTGAACACCAAGACAAAATTACAGGCACAATTCCTCTAATGGCATGAAGAGAAGAAAGAATATTAAATGGTCCTAGGTGATGCAAGTTCTTAAGGTCCTAAGGGACCTTCTCTTGCTTCAAGTGCACATGATGGTTGAGGCTATTGTGGCTATCCTACTACTATTGAAACTTTTAGTGGAAGATGGAAAGCATCCAATAATGCTTTCATCTTCTCCTCCTTACTCTTCGGATTGTGCATGGTTCATGCAGCTTTGTCAATGCAGATTAGAATGGACACATCCCAAGGACAAGGCATTATTTGGATAAGCTCCTTAACATTAACAAGTCAAATAGAAAATTGTTTTTATTTAATTCCCAACACCCTAATTACATTTTGCGATTCCTGGTAGTCATTCATTCTTCTAGACAGGTTCTTAGCAATTAATCTTTAATCAGTGAATCTTGCCCTGAGAACTTTATGTTTAGCATTTTTACTCTCAAGATTCTTCTTGGACTTCTTGTGATTCTTGAACTCTACCTTGTACAACAAGTATGAGCTAGCCACCCACTTTTCTAACTCTAACCATATCTATTCAGTAGTCAACATCACCAAGTTTGCATATCGGAGATTAGCGAGCTTTATGTATTCAATCATCTCTTCTATCTACAACTCCTTCATGTAGATCTCTACTTTGTTGTAGGCATGTATCCCATCAATGATAGGTTGTCATACCTCTCTTCCTTGTTGGAGTTGCTTTAGGGCCTCATTGACTTTTTCCTTAGCCATTTGGATGTGCTTTTCATTTACATCTTTTTGTAGGACAACTTGATCTCTGTAGTGATCCTTAACTCTCTCAAATTTGAGAGCCTCATTCTTCTAGGTGGTAGTCTTAATTGTAGATTTTTTGTGTAAGGCATGGACTTTCTCCATAGAGAGAATTCTATTCTCTACTACAAATATCCTAAGATCAATGTTCACACTTGCTAGCTTCTCCTACTATTGATGATAAAATCTTGCATTTGTTGTTTTTGCACATCAACATTCTATAGGCGATGATCTTTTACAATTAGCATCTCATACTCTTAGTGCATCTACACCAAGTTCTTTTGAACTAAATATGTTTTGGCCTCAACCATTAACTGGTCAAAGATGGTTGGCACCATCCCAGCATTAACCTATTTGAGTCTTTCCTAAAGCTATTAAAAAGCTTCATCTCTTATCAGTGCAAGGTTGAAGAGCATGAGATCATCAAGATGGGCTCTTAATTCAATAACCTCTATGACCAAGCATTGGTTTGATGCTTGAGTTGTTTTGAGTTTTCCTTTTAAAATGATGCACTTGTCCTTTGCTTCAAGTAGCTCCAACTAGGTTATAGTGATATTATTGAAAAAATCAAAGAATCTAGAATCAATTGCCTAGTTCCCACCAATCGCTCCAGCAACTCTTCATGGGCTGCACTTAATCTTCCATGGACATTTCCTACATACATATGCACATCTCTAACTATAGAAACATCTAGTATAGATGTTGTAGGTGCATTTAATGCTTCAATAATTTTGTCAACGACCACTTCTACTGCTATCTCCTACCCTTGGTGTTGCATAACCAATACAATTGCCCCTTCACCCTCTTCCAAGTGCACTAAAAAGGTGGTGACATTCCTAGATATTTTTAGGATTTTCTGTTGTTTTGAGAGAGACACCATCACCTCTTGAGCACAAGGATTCAATCTCGTGAGTAGCTACATTATTTTCACTAAGAATATTGGCCCACCTTCCTCCATCTAACTTATTATTCAAGCCACCTGGCTGAAATGACTCAATGTAGGATGCTATATAAATGGATCACCACCACTAGTTCTTGCTTGTTACTCTTGCTCATGCAAGAGTTGCTCTTAGATTTTGCATAGGCACTTAATGGCAGCACAAGCCTCCAGTGTTGTTTCTTGAGTGGGTAGTGGAGGTGGTGATGGCTGCTCCTCTTCTTTTGATATGGCAAGGATCTTATCTTTTATCATTTCAAACCAAGAGGTGATGCGAGTATGCCGGATCATGTCATTAGCATAGCAAACTATCCCTACCCTTTTGCAGATTTCTAATTAAGTATGGAAATGGCAAGGTTTTTCTTCCATGCTCATTCTTCTTGAAATGCTTCTCTATCACTAGATAGATCAATTGTGGAAGGTTAATTAGGAATTTTTTTCTTACAATGGCATAGCCATGGGTAGAGAAGGTTGTTACCTTGCTAGGCCTCACTATTGGATTAAAGTAATAGACCACTATCTTGACATATATATGCTCCACCAGTCTAAGTGCACAAAAATTCTTATAGTCAACCCCATAACACTGCTAGGTCCACTCCCTTTTTTCCTCAAGGTCTACTTGCATTAAAATTTCTACCAAGCGGATGCCAAAATTAGGTAGACTAAGAGCCTATGTAATTGCTTCTACCCAGTAAGACAACTAGATGTCCTTGTTTCTCATAGTGGCTTCTACCTTCCTACTATTTCAAAAGAAATATGTCTCTCCCATGTATCACTCCCCACTGGTAGTGATTCTTGGCCACATGGAAGAGCTTTGCAATTGTGTCTTAACTTTTGGTGGAGCATGTTCCAAGAATGGTCTAAACATCAATTCATGGAGAACTAAGTGTTGGCGACCGTTTGGGACGCGACCACCAACGAGTGTCTTCGAACAGGATTTAGGTGCCTGCTGGTCTCTGGCAACACCAAGGCCCAGATA
>MNCI01011140.1:253936-280967 GCA_015680685.1 Gnetum montanum | reverse complement strand
CCAAGTGTCTTCGTTCAGTTGACAAGTGGTCACCATGGAGATAAACAAGTTGCAGGTGACAAGTGTCCTTGGTGGTTGAGAAGTAGCCCATTTAGTTGACAAGTGGCCATTTTGGAGACAAAAAGGCTATAGTTGACAAGTGGCCTTGGTGGTTATAACCACAAAAGAGATAAAAATGCTGCATCTGACACGTGTCTTCATAATAATCCAAATAAAAATTAATTATAAATATTATAGTTGTAACTATCATAGGAAGTTACAACTTCCATAGGAATAAAAGGGATAATAGCCAAATGTCTCCTTTTATATGATGTCACACAAATATCCCATAATTGTCTTTTCCTATTTAAATCATAAAATATTTTCTTTAGATCATAGTAATAGAGATAGTAATCATAATAAAATCCACGTGTGATCTTTATACTTGGTTCGTTAAAAATACTAAACACTTCCTGATCTGCAGCATCTCTGGCCATGTATCGAATGGCGTTACATCTTTATTCTTCTTAGGTCTTGAGAGAATAATTATATGTAGCTCTGATGCTGCTACTACTTCTACAACATCATCAGCATTTTCAATTCTGCATTCCCCATTTTTATGCAACCTCACATTTCTGACCTGTATAAATCTCTCCAATAGTGAGTTCTTTGGACCTATCCCAAAGAGATTGGTAGACTGAGGCGATTGAAATATTTAGATCTCTCCTCAAATGTCTTGTTAGGACCTATCTGTTCCATGAAATGGCCAAAATGTGCCAACACTAAGCATTGGACATTGTAAGGCTTGATCATGTTTAAGCAAGCCTGTGTCAATGTAACCTCAAGTCTTAGTATGAGCACTCATGCCTATCCTCTTTGAGATTGTTTAGTCACAACCTCTTCTTTGGGAATTTTCCAAACAGATTTTACTTTAGGCTCCTCCTAAAGAGGTCCCATTGCATGAGTTTCTGCTACCTGCTCATGAGCTTGTTCTTCCTGCTTCCTTCTAATTTTGGGTCATTTTTTCTTTGGATGTGATGGTCCTCCTTCCTATGGGCATTTTGGTCTAGGTGTCATTTGTAATCACAACATGACCAAGGATTAGCACTTAATGTGTAAATTTGAAATATAGGATATACCTTATCTCTTGGGGTAGTTACACTTTGCTAAGTTGTGATTATGGCTTGGTTAATTATTTTAATATTATTTTATGATTATTTTAATGTTAATAATTAATTTTAGATTTATCAGAGTTTGTTGGAAAGGTTTAACAATAAAAAATTCATAGTTTAATGTTATTTTATTAATTAATCCTTTGGGGAAGTTAGAAAATGTTTAAAATTTTTTTGTTAGAAACCTTAAGGTTTGTGGCCCCGATGACTAAGAGCTTACCTTTGGTAGCTACAGGATTGAAGAATGGAGTAATTTGGACAAACATACTGAAAGTTATGGATTATGGAAGATTTTGGGCTTTCAAAAATTTGAAAGTGTTGGATGGTATTCATAGAATTTTTTGGGCTATGTCAATGGGGCCTAGTCGATGAGGTTGAGTTGATCCATCTATTAACCACCGTTGAATTTTTTAAAAGTAATGAAAAACAAGGAGTTTTTGAGTGAAATTTGGGTCCAATGGAAGCTTGAAAAGCCAAGAACATGATGAAAATATTAGAAAAGGATTTCAATATTTGAAAAGTTGAAGAATCAGTAGAGAACAAGATTTGATAAAGAAGAATGTTTTAAGGAGCACATAGTTAGATGAATAATGGAGCACATGAAAGATTTTGATTGCGGTCATGTCTAAGGGTTAGGAACTTAACTAAACAAACCCTAAGATATGCAAGTGGTTCCTTCCCATACTAGCAAATGCAAGTGGGCCCCATAGTTGATGAATGGTTGCGAAAAGTTAAGGACCAAACCCAAAGAGTCTATTTAGGAATTTAAACACATCAAACTAAGATATGAAACAAAAACATGAAAATTGGTAATGAGATGAGTTATGAAGAGCATAGATGGATGAGATAGAAAATGGAATGAATATCCTAATCATGGTCACATGAAGTCCCTTGTAAGTTTCATGGTTAAATAACTTGATAAAGTCCAACCTTAGTCTAGACCAAAACCAACCACTTTCAATGACTTTGCATCACCACTCTAGGATCAATCCACCTCCTCAAGACACAAGAATTCTTCCATGAACAACCATCATTCCTTATTGAAAAACAAAAGAGAAGCAGGATGTAAAAAATGGCCTTGGTTAGAGGGGACCTTTAGGCATGGGTAACATATCTTTCTAGTCTAATAACCAGTGCTTGTAGCCTATTTATTTTGTCTAAGGGGTGTGCTTTGAATTTCCATCATTTTTCATTATTATTTTTTTGTTTTTTGTTTTTTTTTTTTGAATGAAAACCACACCATTCAAATACTTCTTCAACTTCCTATTATTGGTCAACACGAAAAAATAAGAAATCCATGAAACCACACATGCACTCAAGGAAGTAGAAAGGTACAAAGATTATTAAATCACCTTAAAGCTACATCCTTTTCAAATCTTTGAATCCTTTTTGAGCTTAGAAACTACCAAGGTCACAAGTTTATTAAAGTATTATTAATGAGAAAGGAATCTCATATTTCTAAAACAAGAAAGACCATAGAGTTTGTGTATGGGTGGATGATGTGGGCTCACTAGCTATTTCATGAAAATAGAAACTAGTCTTAGTTATCAATCATCAAAATTCAAAAATGGAAACCAAACATTAGTAATCAAAAACATTAAGTAAAAATCACAATTAGCAAATAGCAATAACACCATTGTGTCTTATTGGCAATAAAGCACTTTTTATTAGAAGATGAGAAAAATTCACACCAAAATAAGGAAAATATAAAAGAAATTGTAAAATATTCAAGAAAGACAAAGTGTACTAATGATTTTGTAAGAAAAAAATTTGGAAAAATAAAAAAATGTAAAATAAAAAATGTGAAAAAAAAGATAAAAAACTAATGAGGCACTATAATGGTTAGCATGGATGGCCATCTACCCACTGACTAAGTTGTAAGAAGGAGATCCGAAAAATTGAGCATGGTTGTTCATTCGTGGAGAAGTTGCTTCCACTAGCATGCATGGGTTCATGGAAAGGTTTCACTTGTTGTGTGTTGGCCAACTACATTTTTTGTTTAGGCTCTTAGGTTTGTAAATTAAAATGGCCCTAGAAAGAAAGGTTTCGTAAATGATGCAAGGACCTTTTCACAATGTCTAAAACTTAGTTCCTTGAGGTACGTGTGTGGGGTTCTAGTAGAGAACCTTATTTGCTAGTTGAAATTTCACTTTCCATATTCTAAGGTCATAGTGCTTTTTGTTGAATGCATTGTGCACTTCATTCTAAGATAAGGCCACAAATCGATTTTCATCTAGCATGTTAAGGTTGATTAATTGTTCTCTTTGTGCTAGACTCAGGTCTAGATCTAGGTCACATGATGATGAAAGTGTACAAAGCTCAAATTGAATAGGAAGTGTTGGTAGTTTCTCGTACACAAACTCATAGGGAGAGTAGCTTATAGGAAGTTTCCATGTTGAGCAATAGGCCTAGAGGGCATCATTAAGTTTTGTGCTTCAATCTCCTATACTTGCTAGCAAATCTTATTAAGATCTTTGTAATCTTCCTATTAGTAACATTTGCTTGACCATTGGCTTGGGGGTAATAGGATGTTGTTAATTTATGTTCAACCCCTAAGCATTGCATGAGCTTATGAAAAGTGGTGCCTATAAAATGGCTTTCATTATTAGAAATCAGTGCACATGGCATCCTAAGCCTATTTACAACATTTTTTTGTACAAACTACATAGTAGTAGATGATGTATAGTTAGTGAAAATTGCTACTTCTACCCATTTTGTGTGGTAATCAATGGTAATGATTATATATGCCTTTCCATTTGACATGGGTGTGATGGAAACCATGAAATTGATGCCCTAGATGTCGAAGGGTTCCAATGGTTGAATCCACTATTGAGGTCCTTCTGTTTGTGCAATCATCCCACCATCTCATTAACAATGTTTACAATGGTGGACAAATTAGTGGATATCCCTAAAGATAGTTTGCCAATAATGCCTTTCCATTAGGATCTTAATGATCGTGTGTCTCCTAGCATAGTGGCCCCTACAAGGACCATCATGAACATCCTAGAGAAAACACAATTGATTAGCATCAAGTACACACCAATGACCCAAGCCATCTATGCACACCTTGTAAATGTGTCCATTGATTTCCATGGAGAATTTGGCCTGATGAAGAAATTGTTGTTTCTTCTTGTAGTCCAAATCTTGTGACATCTCTTGAGTGAGAATATAAGTGAGGATGGCATCATACCATTTCGGTTCTATGGGCACTTGTTCATTTATTTTATCAAGAAAGAGGGGTTCATTAGGAAATTGATCAGAAAGTGGCCTCTTCTACTCTTTGTTATTCCATTGTAATGGAGACAAGTGATCAATGACCACATTCCTAGTCTCCTTTTGATCTACCATCATACGATCAAAGTCTTGTAAGATCATCAACCATCATATGACACAAGGGCTCACCATTGGCTTATTCATGAGGAAGGGAACTTCTCTAGATCATACACCATTGACATTAGTTCTTTTTTCATTGTGGTGTAATTCAACTATGCATCCACAATGCTTTGACATGCACAGTGAATGTAATATGAATGTTTCTTGTCATTCAGCTATGTAAGCATGACTCCAAAGGCATAATTTGATGCATTTATCATGATATGAAATGGTTGAGACTAGTCAAATGCTCATATAATTGGTGTCTCTACAAGCTTCTACTTAAGGATTTGAAATGCTTTAATGCATTCCTTGCTCTAGATGAATGGTGCATCTTTCCTTGCTAGCTTAACCAATGATGTTGCAATCTTAGAGAAATTCCTCTATGAATTGCCAGTAGTAGCCATTTTATCCAAGGAATGCTAAACATCTTTAATAATTTCCAGTTGGTGAGTTATTCCTTAAATGATCCTTATCTTTTTAGGGTCCATCTCAATCCCTTCTTGAGAAATTTTTTGCCCTAGTATAATGCTCTCTTAGATCATTACATGGCTCTTTTACCAATTAAGCTAAAGATTTATCTTCACACACCTTTCAAGCACTTACTCAAGGTGGTCCAAGGCTTGCTCAAATGTAGCATCATAGGTGGAAAATTTATCCATGAAGACTTCACCCTACAACCCATTTTTTTCTAAAATAAATGCTTAGGACCAAGCATTAGAATGTTTCTAGATCATTTCACAAACCAAAAGACATCTTTTGACATGCAAAAGTCTCCCAACATCTCGTGAATGTTGTTTTGGCCAGATCACTTAGCTTAATCCAGATTTTGTTATAGCCACTATAACCATCCAGAAAACTATAATAGTAATGCCCAAATATAGTGTCTAACACTTGAATCACAAATGACAATGAAAATTAATCTTTGAATGTTATCATATTCAATAGCCGAAAGTTGATGCAGACCTGCCACTTGCCACCTTTCTTTGACACAATCACAAGTGGACTAGCACACTCACTATCTACAATGGGATAGATAAACCCCACCTTGAGTAGTTTTTCAATTT
The DNA here is from genome assembly GCA_015680685.1 of Gnetum montanum. Taxonomy (NCBI): domain Eukaryota; kingdom Viridiplantae; phylum Streptophyta; class Gnetopsida; order Gnetales; family Gnetaceae; genus Gnetum; species Gnetum montanum. The sequence goes on along the minus strand of MNCI01011140.1, from coordinate 275,377 downwards.
CCTCTATGACAATCTACTTATATTTGAAGTTCAAATACCACTATGACTATCTTTTTGGCTTCATGGTCAGCTCAATGTAGATATGATGCTAGCATATCCTAAGATCAGTCCTTGTGAGCTCATGATATGACCAAGCAAAGGTTGTTGGCCATTTGTTGACCACCTACTTGTCATTTGTCAAAAATGCATACTCCATGCTAGTAGGTAGAGTTTTCAACTAGAAGGGCTCTTATTTAAAATTTTTAGAGATTTTCAACTCTTCCCAATTTGTATCATCATTTGCATCATCAGAGAGTTGGTGATGAACTTGCTCTAGTTCATCCATGCTTTCAATATAGGCATATGTTAGACTCTCAACAAGTTTAATGCAAAGTGTGCCACTTTCAAGATCAGCTATCAACCATTAGGTATCCTCCTATTTCATGTCTATTGCATATAGAAACCTTTGAACTTCAAATTCATTTGCATACTATTTGCATACTTTGATGGATGTGCTCTTGACAAACTAGAGTTTTTGCACATAATTGCACCTAGTATCACTATACACAATGCATGGAACTCTCTTCTTCTTGATCTTTCCAAACTCATTCTCCTTAGAAATTTTCAAGGAGAGATCTTTGATTTCCATTCATGCATCAATAGTGCTTAACCATGCCCTTTCCATAATAATGGGGAAGTCTTCCTTGTAGTTGTTAACCTTGATTATTAGAAAATTAGCAAAATAGGATCATCCATAAAAAGTGATCACAATGTCCTCCACAAGTCCCAAAGTAACAATGATTAACTCAAATAGATATTTCTCTTCTTAAGAGGTGGAAGGTTCCATGCTTTGTACATGTCATGGGAAATTAGATTGACACCAAAACCTAAATCAAGAAGAGCCTTGCATGGCTCATGTTCAACAATTTGCAAGTAACTAAGAAGACTTCTAGGGTTAGATCTTTTCCTGGGAAGGTTGCAAACCTTGATCCAATCAAATACAATGTGGGTTAACATAATAGTGTTGATATTAGGAGGTGTTTAGTTTGAATTGCTCTCAAAAGGACTTAATGCAAAGGATGATGGAAAGACAGGGCAATCAATTGCATTAGTCTATGAGGAATTTGAAGGACTATTGAATCATAAGAATGATCATTTTTAGAATTTGGGTTCCAAACCGTTTGACTGAAAAGCCAGCTATATGTTGACAACCCTAGTAGCATTACGTTGTTGTAGCTATGAGGGAATTTCATCCTACATAGATGGACTAGGAGGTAATTGGGTTGAGGATGGAGGAGCATGTGCTAAATGATGAGAAGGATGATAGGGATATGGAGTTTTTCCTCTAATAGATGGAGAATGAATTCTGTGATACTCTAGAGGGTAGTAGTTATGCTAAAAAGAAGCATGACTAGAAGAGCCATGTGAAGACATTGGTTGTTAAACATAGTACCCATATAGATTTGGCTACCTATAAGGTACTATTGCCTTGGTGGTGGCATCCCCCACCACAACAACTATGGATGTTGCCATTCATGGTATCACTCATATGGTTGTGATGGAGCTTCACTTGGATAATAAGCTTGTTGTTGATGGTGCAACTACCTTGGATTACCTTGACGATAAGGCAGTCTTCTAGGTTCTTGTCTTCTTGCCAGTTGATGAGCAACGAGGTACCTCTACGCTCAACCATATGAATCACAAGCGTTCATGCATGATCTGATCAAATTTCATGGATGGGACTAGTTGTGGCATCTAGATCACTATGCCTTGATTGTAGTTCATTGTCTTCCCACTTGGACTAGTGGTAGCTTTGTCATGTATGATTTAGTCCAAAGTGAGGCATATGATTTTTATTATTTTATATTTTATAGTTCCACAATTTACAATAGGTTGAAACTCAATTTATAATTAATTCAACTAATCTAATTGCTAATTAATAATCAACTACCCTAACATACGTATCCAATCCCACTTCTCGTGCACATCCTAAACATATATAACACTACTGAGCTACCATACATTAGGCATTGCTAGGATTACCAAGAGTCATGCACATGCTTGAAGTGATCGTACTTATGTGCTTAATTAATTAACATGCATGAAAATGTAAATATTAACTAAGTACATGAAAAGTAAATCTAATCTAAGTCAAAGTGCTACAATGAATAAGAATCAATTGTACTCTTATTGTCATTCATGGAATACGTCCAGGTACATTACCAATCAAATAAGACTTTGTACAATTAACTTAGATCCACTTTGTGGGCACTCACTGTCTATTCTCTAAGATTATAAGATAAAATTACAAGAATTCAGCTACTCTATTGATAAAACTATGAAAGACTAATGCAAAACTGACTCAAAGTATGAGCCCATGTGCTATATTTATAGGCCAACGTATAACCCTGACGTTAGATACTTGACGTCATGTCAAGACCCCGACATTGCATACCTGATGTCATAGCTCCAATGCCATGTATCTAACGTCAAGGCTCCGATGTCAGGGCTCTGATGCCAAGGCTTTGATGTCAAGGCTCCAATGTCAAGGCTAGGAAAATCATGACTCACCATACCCCCATGATTGAATAAAAACTTGTTCTCTAGTTAAACAAAATGAGGAATAAGTTCCTTATAAAATATTGGAAATGTATGGGATTATTTACTGATATGCAAACTATTGACTGACTTTGAGTGCTACATTATAGAATTTTATTCAAGTGAATGCATACAAAATGATAGAGTGTTAAAAAGACTAGGTAGACATTAAAGATTACAAAATTTGTAGAGGTCCTTAAAAATCCGTTGAAGATGATTCTTCTTATTGTCACTAGCAATGACATAATTTTAACCTTGATTGTTATGTCAGTGCTTCCTTGGTTATGTAGAACATTCTTAAAGGGTGGGCTAAAATTTCTTGTCATTTCCCCATGGATCTAGCAAACATGTGAAGCTTGAGTTTCTATCTTGTATGTGCTATGATGTGTCCATGGTCATATCCTCTGTTGTCCCTCTCTTGGCTTTGTTTTTGTGCCTAGCAAAAGACGTTCTACTTTAGATGTTTCTTTTAGCATCACCTGCATTCACCAAAGGATCAACATTACCTATGGTAAATTTTCCTTAATAGTTAACCCTTGTTGAATCCCTTAGTTTTCGTTTAAGCACAAGGTGATTATAGCATACTTTGTCCAAGGCTATGAGGTAACTAAAATCATTAAGTTGTTTACATTATTTTGATCAATTACTATTAGTTACCATGATGTTCAAAAATAGGAAGTTAGAAAAATTTCAAAAATTTTAAAGTAGGCATCCCTAACCCCCATGACTAATAAGTGTAACTTTAAAAGCACATAGGTTTTTTAATAATTGAAACCAAAGATCTAATCCAGAAGATGGCTAAGAAATATTAATGGATATGGAAATAGAAAAGTAGAAAAAATTAATGAAATAGATGAGAAGTAGTCTCAAAATCATGCATAAATTCAGAGAAACCATCATTAATGTTCTGAAAGACATGAAGGTTAGTTCAAAGCCATGATAATCAAAAGTTATGCAAGTGGGTCCTCCTCAAAGCAGGCTCCTACCATAATGCCCTTACATAACCACTTCTATAGATGTCCATGAGCACCCAAGAAGTTAAATGTAGACCATGCCTTTGTTCCAAACAACACACAACTACTTTGGTTAGGATGTTTCACTATATTATATAAAACCAAAGGCTTATAATTGCATGTAGTAGTGAGGTGAATAATGGAATGAGAAGGAATTACAAAGATTGGGATGTAAGGAACTTAATCATGTCCATAATAGGTTTTTATGAAAAGTGTGATTAAAATGATAAACATACCTATCTGTCCAAGTTTAGACCAAGTCCATACCATGAACAGTGACCTTGCATTGATGTGCTCCATCCTACCAACCACCATGAGTTCATAACCACCACAAAGAACAATCATCACTCCAACAAGAGAAGAAAAGACAAAAAGGAAGAAAGGGCCATAGTTAGAGGGGTTCCTTCAGGCATGGGTAACATGTCTTTCTAGCCTCATAACCTATGCTTGTAGCCCGTTATTGTATCTAAGGGGTGTGCTTTGAATTTACATTATTATTTTTGTTTTTGTTTTTATTCCTCCTCTTTTTCTTTTTCTTTTTCTTTTTCTATTTGTGTTTTTTTTGTTGGATGGAAACTACACCATGAAAAGACAAAGCTTCCTTTTTATTGGTTGACAAGGAAGTGAGGTAGATTCCAAGAGTCATAAACCACATGAATGAAGTCAAGAAGAAACCCCAAAAAGTCCCCTTGAGGTCACACCTTTTGCCATTCCTACTTGGTCATTTCCTCTTTCTTCAAGATACAATGATCATTGATTAATTTAAGTTTCATAAAAGAAGAACCAAATTATTTCCATAAAAAAGACCTTTTATTCAAAGAACTAGAGGGATGGATGAGGTGGTCTCACTACTTTACATAATTACTTACCCAATCATCTTGATATCATAGCACAAAAAACCCAACACACAGTGTTGACTTCCACATCATGACTTGGAAATTTTATTAATAAAACATAAAATACATTCATGAAATATAAAGAGAATGACTCAAGAAAAGAGAAAAATATAAAGAAAAGAAAAATATTAAGAAATAGAAAACATACAAAGAATCAAAAAATTCTAGAATAATAATTAAATCAGTTACTTCCATACATCTTTGAGAAAGTTTTATATTCTCATTTTCAAGCCACTGGTTGTCTTTTGGTTTAGTGGCTATTGTGTAGATTGGCTTTTGCTCACACACTTACTCTTAAAATTTATGGTGGGTCAATATAGGGGTTGTGTTAATATTTCAAACTTCTAACCCATAACTACAACCTTTATCATTATTGGTGATGCATGGATTCTTCCATCTCTCAACAATGATAGGTTTATCGTTTATGTCTTGTGTTGAAGTAGTAATGGTTATTGGCTTTTGCATATAATTAGAAGACATCATTTTTGCGAGGAAGGTAGTTGCACTAGATTGGCCTTGTACTATTTTAGGTGATGTAGTAGGTCCATGAGTGTTTTGTTTCAACTTACAACCTTTTGTCCAAAAGGGATGTTTCTAAGATTTTGGTTGTGATCTATTAGCATTATCATTTATGTGTATTTTTATAGCACAAGTGGCATTCTCTCATTGATGTTGTGATGCTAAACCTTCCTATGTTGTTGAAGGTAACATATGGTGGAGGTAAGTATGAGAATATTGAGGATATGATACACAGTGAGAGGTGTGAGGTGGTGATCTCGTATAAGATGTTGCAAGATAATGATATTTGGGAGAGTGGTAGTAGTGATTTGAAGTAGAGGAAGTAAAATTGGTTGGTGAACTAGGGTGTTGAACACAATATCCATGTGAGTTCAGTTGGTAGGAAGGATAAGGCTGGTTTGGTGGTGGCCTTCCCCACGACTGTGGTTGTTGCTACTGTGGTTGATGCTAGTCTTAAGGCTAGTAATAAGTCCCCCCCAAGATAGTATGGTTGGTTTTGGGGTTGTCTAAAATTACAGCATGGAAGAGGAAATCTCTTGGTCATGTACTTCTATACAAACTTTAGAATTAATGCCCCTACCCAATACTCATGTAGATGCAACAAGACTGGGCAATGGCCCTTTGGATGGTCATATAGGTAAATGTCACACCCAGCATCCTCATTGATGGTTGAGTCTATAGCCTCTTCTTCTACATAAATTTCCCCTTCTTGCCGAAAAGTGTTCCTAGTTTTTTCTTGGTTCCTTTTCCTCCTTTTGTTGTGATCACTTGATTTGTTTCGTGATACTCTCTCCTCTATGTTTTCTTTGCAAGTTTTACCTTTCTCATTTATTTATTTTGACATCTTATCCAACTTTTCTTTAATCTCAATGATAGAATTCTATATTGGCAAGGTTCTTTGTAAAATCACCTCATCAAGAGTTACCTCTTTTTCCTTATCATAAATATGGATGCTTTTCTTTCGCAAAGTTGGGTCCTAGTTATTTTCCTCTACATTCTCTCATCTATATAGCTCTCCTTCTTCTTTCGCCACATGCTTGATTAACTCTTTGATCTAATGGGTTCATAGCTCGTATAATAGACCTAGAGCATACATCCCAAGGGTCTCTCTTGTTTTATTACAAAGCCCATCTATGATGTGAAAAAGTTTCCTTTCCTCAGAGAAACCATTACCTCGAAATCTATGTAGTAAAGAATAGTATCTTTCCAAGGCCACTTCTAAGGGTTCATGATTTTCTTACTTCCACTCTTAGATTTGTTTTCTTATGTTGGACACTCTCTCATAGGTTTGGTATTTTTCATTGAAAAGTTCCAACATTGTAGACCACTAGTAAATGGAACTTGGTTCCAATGATCTATACCAAATTTTAGCTTCATCTATTAGTATCCTAGGAAACAGCCTAAGCTTTTGCCATGTACTTTCAATGTTATATAAGGCACATGCATCATGGAAGGCTTGTAGATGATGTTGTGGATCAGAATCATAGCCTCCCATGAACTTAGGGATATTATTAATATCAAGCCTAGGTAAGCGACTACCCCTATGATGCCTATGAAGTATCTTAACTACCTTTATGATCTCCATCAAGCTCTTAGTGGCCAACAAGGGTTCATTATCATTAGACATGTTGTGATGAAAATTTCTAATTCTATTTGTTTGATTGTGACAATATTATCTATGCTCATTGTGATATCTTTGATTTTTCCCTTGGTTTTGATTTCTATCTTTGTCTTGACCCCATAGTGAAGCTCTATCTCTATACCTACATTCATCTTCATCAAAACTAGACATTGAAGATGAAGAGAAAGATGAGGAACTAGGAGAATCACCATGGTTTCTATAGTTCTCCCCATGGTCCCTTGATTTATCTTTTCTAAGTTTAGAGGAGGTCCTAGGCCTCGCGGCCCTCCTTGATCTAGGCCTTCATCTCCTCTAGGATTTTCTGCACCAGTTGAATGTAGTCTTTAAGTGTAGTAAGGGTCTAAATGAGCATAGGAAACACATGTTTGAGGTTGCTCACTCCAATTTTCTTCAGTTGAGATCCTATCATTTCTTCTATGAGTGCTCTCATCATATGATGCATTATGGATCCTATGTGAAGAAGACATGGTTTTGTCTAATAATGTGTGTGATTTAAAATATTTATATTTTTTAACATAGAGATTGTTATTACCTTTATAGTGATCATGTATAAAATAACTAATCTACATAACTAGCACCATCCCTTGGTAATGATGCCAATGATGAGTGATGAGTTACCCCTATGCTCAACCATATGAATCATAGTGTTCATGCATGATCTGATCAAATTCTATGGATGAGACTAGTTGTGGCATCTAGATCGCTATGCCTTGATCACAGGTTCACTACCTTCTCACTTGGACTAGTGGTAGCTTTGTCATGTATGGTTTAGTCCAAAGTGAGGCATATGATTTTTATTATTTTATATTTTATTGGTCTACAATTAACAATAGGTTAAAACTCAATTTATAATAAATTCAACTAATCTAATTACTAATTAATAATCAACTACCCTAACATAAGTATCCAATCTGATTTGCTGTGCACATCCTGAACACATATAATGCTACTAGGTTACCAAATGTTAAGCGTTGTTGGAATTACCAAGAGTCATATGCATGCTCAAAGTGATCATACTTGTGTGCTTAATTAATTAACTTGCATGAAAATATAAATATTAACTAAGTACATGAAAAGTAAATTACATGGAAAGTAAATCTAATCTAAGTCAAAGTATTGCAATGAATAAGAATCAATCTTGATCTTATTGTCATTCATGGAATATGTCCAAGTACATTTCCAATAAAATGAAACTTTGTACAACTAACTCAGATCCACTCTACGAACACTCACTAATTGTTCTCTAATATTAGAAGATAAAACTGCAAGAATTCAGCTACTCTATTGACAAAACTATGAAATACTAATGCAAAACTAACTCAAACCAAGATCCCAAGCACCATATTTATAGGCCAGCATATATACCCTAACGTTAGATACCCAACATCGCATCAAGACCTCGACATCACATACCTGATGTCGTGTATCCAATGTTAATGTTAAGGCTCTGATGTCAAGGCTAGAAAAATCATGACTCATCACTAGTCTAGGATTCAACACGTACACCCCAAACTCATACAAGTGTGACATGATAGGGCAACATCTTTTAAGATGTTCATATTGGTAGATGTCACATCCACTATCATCATTTGATTCTATCTCCATAACTTCTTCTCCTATAGTGACTTTGCCCTACTCGTTTGGTAGGTATTTTCAGCTTTCTTTTGCCTCCTACAATTACAATCACTACTATGCTCTCTTGATTCTTCTATGATATTTAGAGTAGTTTGGAATTTTTTATCAAATGAATCCCTTATTTTATCTACCTTAGCTTAAATTTTAGACATATATTTCTGGATCAGGAAGGTCTTTCTATTCACCACCTCATCAAGTGGTGATTCATCCTTGTTGTCATAAAATCAAACCTCCCTTTTTCTAATGAAAGGATCGCCATTATATTCCTTAGCACTTTTCCATTTTCTTAGCTCTTATTTTTCTTTTGTTGCTTACTCTATTAGCCTTTGGATCTGATGGGATTTAAGTTCTAATAGTCTACCTTAAGCATAAACCCCAAGAGTTCTCATTTCTAATCTGAGTCCATTTATGATGTGACAAAGTTGTTCATGCTAAGAATAATCATTACCAAGGCATCAACATATGAGAGAATAGTATTTGTTCATGGTGGTGTCCAAGTGTTCATATGTTCCTTGATTCCATCTTTGGATATTCCTTTTTATATTAGACATTAAAAAGTACATCTGATATTTGTCATTAAACAATTCTAGCATTGTACTCCACCTACAAATAGATTCTAGCTCCAAGGACCGATACTAGCTTTTGGCTTCCTTGATGACTATCTTGGGAAATAGCTTTAATTTCTACCAGTCATTCTCAATATTCTATAAGGCACAAGCATCATTAAAGGCTTGAAGATATGTTTTTGGATTAGAGTTATATCCCCCTCCAATATGGGGATATTATTCATGCCAAGTCACTTGATCGAACTATCTTTCACAAGCTTGGTTGGAACTTTTACTACCTCTGCAATATTTAGCATACTCCAAATTGCCAATAAAGGCTCATCATCATCATTATTTCGATGATTCCTATGATGTCCTTTACTACCCCTTCATTCATGGTAGGCCTAGTAATCATTATTGTCCTTCTATTTACCTTTATCATGGTTGTCCTTTCGGTGACATCTATCAGAACCAAGAAATGAAGAAGAAAATGTAGATAAAAAGGATGAAGAGGGAGGAGAACTATCATCACTCTAGTATCTACCACCTCCTCTATGCTTATCACAACCACATTTGTTAGTTTTCTTATCATCTTGATGCTTACCCAATCCCCTTCTTTGACTCCCACTTTTTCCTGAACCCAAATTGTTGATAGTGGACTGTAGCTTCAGGTTCAAGCCTCTATCACCAATATCAAGGGGTGGAGAATCTTCATGTTAAAAACCCATAAAGGGAGGATTCTCATTGTCATTTTGGTTAAGCAAGAACAAAGGATTGGTGAACCATTTTTCCTTCATAGCCTCATGGTGCTTCTCATGGTGTTAATCCTTCATGTGTTGTGTTTTAGTGGGATAGTAGTCCTAGTAGTCATATTCATGCATAGCATACTCTTCTTGAAGATCCTACATGCCCAACATCCTAAGAGTTTGGAGTAGCATTCTAGACATAGATCAATTAGAAGGCATTATAATGTTTCCCTCCATATCTCACTACCATAGATGTTCATCCTAATGCAGGATGAAGGTGAAATCAGGCACATACTCACCTAGATGAGTATATTCCACCTTGGATTCTTGAGGCACTAATGATTTAGTATCATCATGCTTGTGAGAAGAATACATTCTGCAATTACTATAAAATATCAATGTGCTTAAATTATTGTATTTATTTTAATAATGATTTTAACCTTAGGGTTCATCCAATGATGTTAATGATTTTCACTATTCCTAGATAGCATACATTTAAAATAAAAAAGAGTCCCCAACAATGACGCCAATGATGAGTGAAAAATACCCCTACACTCAACTAGGAAAATCACTAAGCATTCACACGTGATCTGGTCAAATTCCATGGACTCTATGTCTTTTAGTACACTAGCCTCTAGGAAATGAACTTACCTTAATAGTCATTCATTGTCTTCCCAATTATACTTGTGATATACAAATGTATGTTTAAGTGTAATCAAGGCATATAATTTTTATTACTTTTTATGTTTTATGTTTTGGATGCTTAAAATAAAGAATAAAGAATGAAAGGAATGAAGTAATTTAATTGCTATTTTAATCTAACTAACTACACTTAACTAATCCTAACATAAGCATCCATTCCCACTTGTTGTACACATCTTGAACATGTTTGGCACTATTGGGTTATCAAACATTAAGCATTACTAGGATTACCAACCACCAAGCGTATGCTCGAAGTGATCATACTTATGTGCTTAATTAATTACTACTTATTCTAGCTTAGTGTAGCTTAGTTTAGCCTAATTAATTAATTAATTATTAAAGGAAATTGCATAAAACATTAAATGCATAAATAAATAATTAATCTATTTACTGTAAGGTTTATCAAAAAGTTAGTCTTTATTACTGCACATACTACTATGCTCAAGTACAACAGTGTTTGAATAAAGATTATACACTCTTGACTCCTACTATAGGCACTTCGAAAAAATATTCTAACTTCCAAATGACAAAATTACAAGAGCTCCACTACAAGTATGAAAAGATATGCCATAAACATGATGGGTGAGCACATATTTATAGGCAAAAATAGACACTACATCGACATGACCACATCAACACATCAAATCATGCTTTGACAGGGCCTAATCAACAAGGCCTAGTCAACAGGGCCTAGTTGACATAGCCAATCCATGATTCATCAATTGTCTATTCACTTTTTACATTAAGGCTTTGAGTTCCTCTACAATCCTAGTTCAACTATTATTGTTTTTTTTCTTTTATTATTATTAGCTTTCTTCATATTATCCTTGTATTTTAACTTTCAACAATCTTTGATATGACATTCTTTTCTCTTATAATAAATACAGTTAATATACTTTTCATAGATATTCCATTGCTTTGTCTCTTTTTACAATCTCCATCTTTAAATTAAGAGCATTCCTTATCTATAATAAAAGCCTCACAAAAAGAGTTTGAAATACATCTTGTAGTTGCATTTATCAATTTTGCAAAAATTATATTGAAACTAGGGATGGTATAACATCCCGCTAACTAGGGTTAGGCTAGAAAGGTACTACTTAGATAAAACTTTAAAAGTATAAAAAACAAAATACTATATAATAAAAATAGAATGGATGCTAAGAAAATTAAATAAGTAAACTAATAGGTATCCATAAAAAAGGCACATATGGACAAAAAAACTATAAAAGATAAAACATTATAAAAAATACATTGATAATAACCCCATGCATACAAAACCTAACATGTACACTAAGAAAAAAAAGACATATCCCTATTACTCAAGTTAAAAATTACAATATAATGCAAAAAATATTATAGCAAAAATTAAATACACAAATAATATAACATACTACTGAATTAATAATTATATCAAAAAGGGTATTAGGCTCTAATGTTGGATATAATTAGCCAATTTTCAATAAATATATAATAATAAATGAAATATAATTAAAGCACAAATCAAATTTTTCCTCCACCAATGATAGACAAAGAATAATACATGTTCTCTTATAAAATACCAAATTCACTAATTCCAACTAAACATTATTGCATAAAATCATAACGTAAGCTAGAAACATAATTACAAAATAATCAAAAGCTAAACAAAAAATTTAATCACCAGTTGCCTCCTCTAAATCCTTCTCATCACAACCAACATAATCATCTAGAAATCATAAGAAACCAAGAAAATCATATCTAAGACTAAGTAGACTAAGTAGGGCATTAGATAATTAGATAATCACACACTTAGAATAGATACAAAAAAATTATCCAAATAAACAAAACAAAAATACAAACATATATCAAATAATAATCATAATAACAACAATTTGATACATAATTAACAAATTAATTGAAACTCAACTTCTAGCCATTAACCATCAAATGAATTGAATGAATAAATTATACTTATTGAGATATGCTTCCTACCTAAGCACTCAGCTCATCACTATGATATGCTTCATGCATAGTCATTGTAGGTTACGTGATGCTTCTCATAATATACTTTATGTATAAATGTCTAACTCACTACCAAAATATGCTTCTCATATAGTCATTGCAAATTATTAATGTTGTTGCCAACCCAAATGATCAAATGTAAAATCTAAAGACACAAACAAATCCTTGAGTGGTGGGGAAATGAATCCAAACACTAGACAAACCCAAAAAGATCAATGACCAAGAAATGAATTGTCAAAATTCTAAAGGTCAAACTCAGCCAAGACTGAAAAGTGTATTTTGATGAAGATATAAAAATGCTAAAAATTACCAAAAATGAAATCTAAGCTCTTAGAGGTTGATTTGAGCTACTAAAAATGCTAGAATATCATTTATTGTCATTTCAAGTTTTCAATCATTATAAGAAACCCTAAAAGCTATGTTTTTCATGATTTTCTTAATTTTCTATTACCTAAAGATCAACTTGCAATCCTTTCTTGGAAACTATATGTCCTAAGTATGAAAATTCTTCCTTAAAGAGTTCACACTTACTCAATTTTGCTTTTAATTGATGTTCTTTAAGAATTTCCATTGTAGTTTTCAAATGTTTGATGTGTGCTTCTCTTGATTTAGAATAAACAAGTATATCATCCATAAATCCTTTAATAAATTGATCAAGATATTTAGGAAAAATATTAATCATTAATTCCATAAATTTTGCAGGTGCATTAGTTAATCCAAATGCCATAAAAAAAAATTTGTATAATCCATATCTGGTTCTAAAAGCAGTTTTCTCAATATCTTTCTCCTTAATCCTTATTTGATGATAACCTAATTTTAAATCAATCTTTGAGAAATAACATGCACTTGTAATTTGATCAAATAAATCATCAATTCTAGGTAAAGGGTAAGTATTTTTTATTCAATGCTTTATAATCAATGCATAATCTTAGTGTATCATCTTTCTTTTTAACGAATAAAACTAGTGCACCCCAAGGTGATATGATAGGTCTAATTTTTTCTTCTTTCAATAATTGGTCTAATTGTACTTTTAATTCTCTTAATTCCAAAGAAGAAAATCTATAAGGAGCTTTTGAGATAGGTTGTATACCAGGAAAAATATCAATGGCATGCTCAATAGTTCTTTTTGGAGTTATTTCTCTAGCTTCACCAAATACTAAATCGTTATATTCCTTAAGATCAGTCAGGATCTCAGCACTTGAAAATTTCTGAGGTTGGGTTACTTTAACAGCCAACATTGTAGCACATTTTTTGACTAATCTATTAGCTTGCTTAATAATTATCAAATGAATTTTCTTTACTATTCCTACCCCCCTTAGAATCTTGACTCTGTCAATGGTTTGAAATTTTAAAATATGAGTTCTAAAGTGGGTAGTAACATCAATTTTTTGCAAGAAATACATTCCTAAAATTGCATCAACATCACCTAGTTCAAATTCAAAAAATTCATCAATGAAAGGCATGTTTTGAAAGGTAAAGTTAATTTCTCCATACTTGGTATGTTTGCTCACAATTGTTCCATTTGCTAGTTCTATCTTAATAATTTTCTTAGAAGGTAGACTTAATTTCAATAAATTAATTAACTTTGGAGAAATAAAGTTATCATTGGCACGACTATCAATCAAAAATTTAATTTGTTTACCTTCAATTGAACCTTAAAAAACTAGTAAAGAAAATTGAAATTTACGTAAGCCTGATTTAGTTGATGTAGATATCTTCTTGATGGCTATGGTAGTGGCTAGAATTTTTCCTTTCTTCATGTTTGGGTTTGGTTTTTAATTTCTGATTTGGTTGGTCCTTCGTATTTTTGCTCAAATTTTTGAGCAATATCATTGAAAATGATCTTCACCACATCCAGATCCTAATCGAGCTTTTTTGTTGGTGTCTCCTCTACCATTGCTTGTGAAAAAGTGGTTTGTCGAAGGGTTACTCATATCTGATTTGATTCCTCATAATCCTTAGTAATTCTATATGCTTCATCAATAGTTTGAGGATTATGGGCTCATGTTTGGGAATGTAATTAAGCATGTAGGTCTCCAATGAATTTTGAACCTAATTTTCCCTCATCCTAGTGACTTACATATCAAGAAAGATCATAAAAGTCCTTGTAGTAATCATCTATGAATCAACTTCCCAACTTTAAGAAATCAAATCTCATTTTACACTCTTTGAGAAAAGAATTGGGAACAAATTTATGTTTAAAATCTCAACAAAAATTAAGTCAATTTGTAATCAAACCTTGAGATCTTAGTCCATTCCACCATGTTGCTACAAGTCCTCTTACATACAAGGAGATAACTTCTAGACATTCATGGCTTGACAAATTTAACATATCAAAGTAATTTTTCATTGTATCAAGCCAATCCTTTGCCTTAGCACTGGATTCATGGGCTCCATCATAATGATCTACTTTTACTTTCTTAGCATGAACTTGTGTCAACAATTCTCTAGGTGGATTAAGCAAGTCCCCATATCCTTCACCTTCAATTTCAATTCTATGGTCTATAAGATGGATTTCAGTATCCTATTCCCCAACAAGTGGGGGTTGTGTTTATTGTGGATCCCTAGTGAAAGGTTGATCTTGATGTTGCTCTCTAGGTAGACCGTGGGTAGGCTTGGAAGGTTGAAGATGATCAGTTAATTACTTGATGGAGTCTACAAAGGAATCCATCTCTCCTTGCACGTCTAACCATTTATCTTCTAAACTTTAGGAAAATTTCCTAATTTCCTCAAACATATTTTGCATCTCTATCCCAAACCCTTGGTTTGAGTGAGAAAGTTCTTCTTGAACACCCCTAATCTCATTAATTTGATCTTCAAGGGCATTCATCCAGTCATTGATTCAGGCTTCCATTTCTCTCTAGTATATCCTTCGGGTTTTGGACATCAGCAAGTTAAATAAATTAGTTATGTTGATATTCCTCAGCCTCTATGGCCAATTTTATAAGATTCAAAATCATTTAGTTAGTTGTGGAAGAAGTTGAAACTATTATGGATTTCTCTTTGAGTATTGAATCCTAATTATTTTTTGTACCTAAAAAATGAATTAAATGCTAATTTTCCGTGATTCAAAAGTTAAATCTAACCACTCCATTAAGTTTGAAAGGTTCAAATTTGTTGAAATCAATTTTTTTTTTGTTGAAAACGGACTCTAGATGCAAAAATTATAGTCGTTTTAAGTTTGTTCAACTTTCACATTTTTCAAGACTTCCCAAGAGCTCACCCATCCTAGTTCTACTCTAGGACATGCACACTTAATGATAAAATTTTTATTTCTATTGCTACTGTAGTGCCAATTTGAATTTTGTAAATAATTGAGCACATTTTTTATTTAAACTAAAATTGACGGGTACAAAAAAATTTAAAAAAATTTCCATCACTTGTCAAAAAAAATTAATTTTTCCATCAATTGATGAACGACCCATTCCACAGTCCATGTGGTAGCCAAAATGCAGTGATGGGAAAAGCAGGAGATTGTGATAGATGGCGTGGGAGGCAGTGATGGGTGACGTAGGAGGTAGTAATGGACAATGTGGGATACAGTGATGGATGGCATGGGAGGTAGTGATGGGTGGTGTAGAGAAGGTAGTGATGGCATCCACAGTTGCAGGCAAGGTGCGGTTGCAGATGGTGTGCAGTTGTAGGTGATGGCAGTGTTGCACGATGTAGGTGGTGCATGGCTATGTGGCAGCAGCAGGGGCCCAAGAGACGATGGTGGCGGTGGACAATGGTGGCATGAGCAACACGGCAAGGTGTGAGCAATAGTGTGAGTAGTGATGTACTAATGACAAAGGGAAATAATAATGACATGGGTTTTTTTTATGCCCCATTTTGGGTGCTAGCCCCCTAAGGGCTAGACTTACAGGCTGCAGCCTTGTGGCTTGACTGCAACCTTGCTATGGCTGGCTACAACCTGGTTGTAGGACTCGCTGTAGCCTAGCTATNTTGAACCCAAGACCCCTTGTTTAAAATTTTTATTATATATATATATATATATAATTTTTAATTTTAAACTACATGTAAACTGAGAATGATCGTATCTTCCAAACCATAAGTCAAATTTTGATGAAATTACTACCATTGGAATTGTCTTAGAGAGTACTTCACGTTAAACTATAGATAAATCCACTTTAGTGAGCCTAAAAATCATAAAATCTAAAGAAGTGAATGTTAAATTTTAAAATAAAAAGTAAACGTTAGCTTTTTCTTCAAAGAAAGTATATGTTAGATTTTATTAATCTTTTGGTTATCTTAAGTTATACTTTCTCTAAGCTTCTTTTTTATGATTTTTATGATTGAATTATAAATATGAGAAGTAGGATAATTTACTCATCATAGCTTAATACCAGTAAAAGATTGTCAATAGAGAAGCTTGAAGATTTTCTATTATAAAGAATTTATGGCTCCCAAACGTTAAGCTTCACCTCAGGCCACTTCAAGTAGCAACTCTTTATTGTCTAATATTTTTTTATACCAAAATAATTTTCTCACTTCTTTTAATTAGGTTTGTAGCTTACTTGGGAAGCAAGGTTTTGAGTACCTTACCACTTCTAGGTTAGTTTATTTATTGGTTTTTCCAATTTTTAAACTTTCCCAATGCAAAAGTAGTCTTTTAGAGTGGTTTTAGTAGTATGATAATAAAAAATGTTCTATTTTTCAATTAATCTTTGTAGCGGTAACAATCCTTCCTCTTGATATTAAAGTGGTCTTAGGTTTTTAGCCAAAAGAGAATTTTTTAATTCCTTCAACTTATTCTCAACAATTTAAATCTTTTTTGTAAGAAGAAATTATCCAATTATGTTATTGATTCTACCATTCACAAAAACCAATTTGTTCATAAAGATTTCATTAACAATGCTCATTTTGACTTATGTTTATTCATTATTAGTAAGGTTCTATGGTATAGATAGAAATCCAATATTATTTATTATTTTATTTTCATACTTCATGGTTCCACAACTAATGAAGTTTATGATTGGTCAATGTCTTATTTCTCTGCTTGGTATACTACTATGACTGAAATTATTGTTGCCCAACAAAATCCTTCCAAATCCTATATCCTATGTTGTATACCTTCGATCATGTGTATGATTCTAAGTTATGATCATCCCAAGAAATTTTTTACTTATTACAATCCTCGATTGTGCTCTAAATTTCTTGGAGATGAGAGGGTTATAAGGAGCAAGATTATGGGTGCTAAGAAAGGTTAACTAACTTTACAACAAGCTCGGAGTTAGGAGAAAATTAGTGAGGTATTTTCATATTTTTATTATTTCCTTATTTTTTGATTATGTTTTTTTATTTTATATATTTGATAGTGCAATCTGGGCTGCAAAATGAACCAACACAGAGTATTGAGGCTATAGAGGTTGAAGAAATTCAAGGTACTTCGACTTTTGGTACGATGCAATTATAAGAACAAATCACATTTTCTGCTCCTAAAGTATATATTTAAATATAATTTACTTATTTTAATGTCTTATCAATATTTTTATATTTTCTTTTTATTTTTTTAATAAGTTTCTTTTTGTAAAGAAAACATATAGAGCAAAGTTCTGGTGGCCCAATAGTTATGAGACAACCAACCCAACAACAGGCTCAACAACAATCCTAACCCACTCAAGACGTGATAAGGGAAAGTAATCAAAAGTAGGTTTTAATTATTTAAAATTTTGAATAATTTCCTCTTTTCCTTGTATGATTTTAATTAAAAAAAAATTTTTTGCAAAGGTCTATGGAGTGATAGTATTCTATCCAAGAGATGGATAGAGCTGATGCAAGTGCTACTTTTGCACAGACTCATATTCCACCACCACCTAGATCACCACACATACCTTATTTTTTTCGATACCTAGAAGAGGTTCCCTTCCATAGGTAGCACTAATAACAATCTCTAAATCTATTTTAGTGGTTTCTTCTTTCCATATCTTTGGTTCTTCTTATTCTATGGGAAGGATAGTGGCGACTGCTAAAGAAGAACTTGTCCTTCTTCGGCATATTAATCAATGAATCTCTGAAAAAAAATCCTATTGTGTTCACAAGGATTTCTATCATCTACAATAGTCACAGTTATGCAATTTCAAGGTAGATTATGATTTAGTACAGGCTAGACTTCCATCATCTTGGCATCCAATTCTTGAGGATGCTCTAAATGTCATAAAAAATCTAGAGCAACTCTTAAGAGAGATAGAAAGTGCAANATATATTCACTTTTCTATCTCTTCTCTCTCTCTCTCTCTATTTGTTGAGTTGCTCATAACTCATATTTAAATTTTGTTTCTACAAAGAAAAGAGAAGGAATGGCAAAAGGACATGGATGATCAATCAGTGCAGATGGATATGTTGAAGACTCAAATTTAAAGAAAAGAGTAATCAACAACTACAGAAAGACATACAACTGAATATATCAAACAGTTATGTGATGGATTGGCTGGATGTAAAGCAATGCTTAGCAAAGCAAATGCTACTATCAAAGAAAGAGAATCCCAATTGAAGATAGTTATAAATCTTCTTAAATCATTCAATCATAACAAATAATTATAGTTTCCTTTTTTTTATTTTCTCATTCTACTTCTTTCCCCTATTCTTCCTTTTTTATATCTTACTAGATGTACTTCCTCTCACTCCTCTTGATTACAAAATAATAAAATAGTATTTTCCTCCATATTGGTATTTTGCCTAAATGTACTTGTGTTCTATGATAACAATAATAATAAAATAAGGTTTTTCTTCCACTTTATTTCCTAAATCATGGTCAGCTCTGATACCAAATTTGACATCCTATTCCTAGGTGTCATAAAAATATGAACACTTAATTCATTACATTCACCATTTTCTTAGATATTATATCGGAAACACTATAAATACTTAAATAATGAATTAACTCACAAATAAATAATTGGTACTAAAGAATTAAGCAAGGCAAATAGAAAACTTATATTAATGGAAAAGAGTATTGTAACACCCTTTTGGGTTGTCTTCTAATGCCACTTAAGCCTTAGAGGTAATTTAGCACTACCACCATGATTAGGCTATCCTGCCAAAGAGGTGATCAATCCCTTTTTGTCCCGCTTCACCCAACTCCTATTGCTTTCCTCTCTAGGCTTCGCAACTCCATGCCTAGCACAACCTATAACCCTAGCCTTAAATGGCATAGGTCAAACCCTTTCCCAAGAGATACATGAATAATCATAACCCCTCATAATGAGGTGCCCCTTCATTAGAAGGTTAATTACATTATTTACAATTGTTTCCATCCTTAATAAGGGATGGGACATTACATCAAGGATCACTTTATAAAAGTTTCTTACTTTTTCAAGTTGCATCCAAAAATGACATCATTCATTTAGTGTAACCTCCATCACAAAAAACTAGGAAGGTATCCTCAAAGTCTTCATCAACATGCTTATTAACTTTATCTTCTATACTATTGGTGTCTAATGTTATTTTAGGTGTTGAAAACATAAAAAAACATCTTGAAATCCTACTTCTATTGCTAAAATTTTGGTAGAATTTGAAGCAAAGAAAAACTATGATCAAAAGAAGGTAAAATGTTGACTAATGTCGCATACATGATAACTCTCAAAAATTGATAAAATTTTTGAAAATAATAATTTTGGTTGAGAGGCCAACTCATCTCATAGGATAGGGGGGAGAGGGGAGTGCATTTTTCATCCTCCACATCATGTGCCATGTAAGATCCCATGAAATAGGAAAAAACATGATCCAAAGAGCCACACCTTTTCGTATTCCCATTGCCCAAAATGTGAACCAAAGGGCCATAGCTTTTCATATTCCCACTACACACATAAAAAGGCCAAACACAACCAAATGTAGAATGGGAATGGGAATGGGAATGATAATTCCATTTCCATTCTATCTCTATCTTCATCTGCAACTATTCCTACAGGCCACCTAGCCCAACCAAACTAGCTTCGATGATGCTAGCTTTGGAGCTCTTCCAGAGCACTAGAAAAGCATCTACGATGGTGGCCCATGCTTCAACTACAATAACAAGCTCATCGGCATGTGCTTCTTCAACCAAGGCAACAATAAGGTATTAGGCTAGTCGACCGTTGTTGCATCCTTGCTTAACACTAAGGGCCCCAACATGCACACATGATCAACAATCATAATACAATTTTTGTTATAATAGCTAAAAGATCCCTTCATTTAGCTTTCTTTTTCTTTGGATAAAATTTATATATGAATTAGGCTAGTATGTTTTTTGAGTAGCTTTGTTTGAATGTATGTTTTAAGCATAAAATTTTGTAGGTAGGGGCAAGATGAGAGGTAGAGATAGAGGCATTCAAGGAAAGATGGTAATGGCTACAGTTGAAGCTACAGCCTAAGGGGAAGGGTCTTCTGAAGTTTCTGTGTCAACAATAGCCTTTGATTATTGGAATATCTTTCTAAAAACAAAATTTCTACCAGTCTTTTTATGTATGTTTGTGTTCATTTTTTTTAGTGAATTGTAATGTGTTGAACATTACATTTTGATGATTTTATGCAATTTTCATAGTTTCACTTCAAGTTGGAATTCTGAAATTGTAATTTTCTACTACTATCTTGAGTAATCTTCTTTTGCTACACCCTTTTTCAATGTAAAGAAACATTTCTAAGTTTATTTTCTCTTTATCTCATTGTATATTTTGTGTAGGTTTTATCATTTCTATGGCTATGCTTTGAAATTTAGCAGTTACCATGGAGTAGATGCATTCAGTTGTTATGATTGTGACTGATTTTTGATTTGCAATATGCATTTTAATAAAATGCAAAATCATTAGCATTTTTGCTAGCACGAAAATTATTAGCCAATTTGAGATGTCAACCTAACTTCGGTAATATTTTAACAATTTTTCCTACTTATTGGGAGGACTTAAAGAGTTCAAATTTGATAATTTCTTCTTACCTTCTCGCATGTAGTGACGCCTTTTCTTTATGTACATATCCTTTGATTAATGGAATCTAATGGATGATATGGTTGTTAACCTAGTAAATTTTAAAAATGAGAACTTCTGCACCTCTGGCAGCTTAAACCCTGAGAAGATCTCCGGCAAGATCATGCTATGATGATCCTAGCTAATGCCAAGGAAAACGGTGATGAACTCTCTGCCAACACACATGTCTTACCATAATCATAAATAACCAATTATTTATAAATCT
>MNCI01011140.1:232104-251953 GCA_015680685.1 Gnetum montanum | reverse complement strand
AGTTCACACTTATCATTGTATTTTGCCTTTTGCTCAATCCTATTATGCAGCCCTATAATGTTTGTTGCAATAATTTTGCAATGTATTTCTTCATCAAGATATACGAAATATATAAACTTTTATTTTAACCAATTTATGTTTACCAGTATATATTATTTGGAATGCAAATAGTGATGATAACTTAAAAAATAAAAAAGTAATTAAATTCTACTCATATTCTGCAAAACTGCTACACAAGAGAACTTGCGGGTTTAACGTTTATTGCATTATGTGGAGTCAAGACCATTGATTCTTTAAAGATTCATCCTCCTTTCTATGTGCAAAGATACAGAAATATTTCAGATGCTAAACATCTCCAAAGTAGAATTGCACAGAAAGTTTGTTTTGCTCAATTGGATGATTAGGCATATTAAGTTCACACTTATCATTGCATTTTTCCTTTTGCTTAATCCTATTATACAGCTTTGTAATGTTTGTTGCAATAATTGTGTAATGTATTCCTTCATCAACATATATGAAATATATAAACTTTTATTTTAACCAATTTATGCTTACCAGTATATATTATTTGGAATGTAAATACTGATGATAACTTAAAAAAAAATTAAATTCTACTCATAGCTCGCAAAACTGCTCCACTAGCTTTTATATATATATTGGCCGAGATGATTTTTTTAAAAATGATGTTAACCAAGCCTAACTACTAGACAAGGTAACAAGATAACTAAAAATGGAATCACTTATCCCTCTATTTCCTTACCACTTACCCAATTTAGTTTTACCCCCTTGGTCAAGTTTGCTCTTTCTTTATTTGTTCATGGCATTTTTGAGCATTATCTATGCAAGAGATTTATTTCTCAAGAACACCATGAACAAACAAAGAAAGAGCAAACTTGACTGAGAGGGTAAAACTAAATTGGTTAAGTGGTAGGGAAACAGAAGAGGGATNTTTTTTTTAAAAATCATCTCAGCCAATATATATATATATATATAAGCTAGTAAAATATTTACATTTAAGAATCAAATAAATCAAAAAAATAACTATTAAATAAATGAAATTAGCAAAGACATATGCACACAAAACAAAAAATACCCAAACAACAAAATTTCCCTACCTAAAAATTACAATGCTATAGAAAAGAATGCTTGCATGGCTTTAATCTCCTCATTAGGCTCTAAAGATCTATAATTATGAATTACCACAAGTCATGGTTAATAGCATAGATCTAGATCTAGCTTTGTTTTCAAACCAATAGAGTCTTCATCTCTAGCTCTATCTCCTATATGTTAATTATGCAATTAGTTGATCTCTCATGGAATAGTTTCCATGTATATATCCTTGCAAGGATTTAGTAGTGTCGGAAAAATTAAAAAAATTCTTGATTCTAAAACTATTTTAAAATATCCTTCTAATATGGGTCAATGCCTAACATTTGCCTAACCTTCTAATAACTATGTTTAAGCCCAACCTATTAACAAAGTCTAAGGTCAAGAACATAACTAACAAAAAGGCTATCATGAGACCCTCTAAAGCATACACTAAAAATAAATTAAAAATATAAAAATATAAAATTATAATTTTACTAAAATACAAATTATCCATAAAAATCTTATTAAAACCAAAGTATTAACCCATGTGCCAATGACTCATTTAATGCCTAATACCTACTAACTCAAAAATCCAACAAAATTTAGTGCACATATGCTAACATTACAAGCAAAATCTAAAAAAGCTAAAATTATTAAAATATTAAAATAAGAAGAAATTAAAATAAAATAATTATTAAAACATATATATATATATATATAAAGAAAATACCATTAAAAAGAACATAATAAAATACTTACTCAATCATACAAAAGCATAGTCACCCATAAGAAGGGGTTAATAAGCATAGACATAGGTTAGCATACAAGACATCAAGGATTTAAATTTCAAACATATGATGGGGAAAGGGGCATCTAAGGTAACGGTATTACATTATTCCAACCATAAGAATCTTCTTCTTAGAAGATCTTAGGATGTATGGTATACACTTCTTTCTCCATTTCCCATGTTACTTCTTGCACTCCATGTCTTTCCTATATAATCTTTACCATCAAAATCACTTCAATCCTTAACCTTTTGTTTATCCTATCAAAAATCTTCATTGGTCACTCTATAAAACTAAGATCAGGTTGAATCTCAATATCCTTCCAATCTATCATGTGACTAGGATCTACATCATACTTCCTCAACATACAAACATGAAACATACCATGAATTAACTACCACTACTACAAAAGGTCAAGCTAGTAGGAAACTTCATCAATTTTTCTCAAAATCAAAAAGGAGTCAATGTAGCAAAGAACTAACTTTAGCTCTTTTAATGGTGAAACCTTAAGGAAAACTTAATCACTAATATTAAACTCTAGTTTTCACCTTCTATTATTAGCATGTTTTATACATCTATCCTATAGTACCTATAGTCTACCTTTGATAGCCTTAATCTGTTCTATATCCTAATCAAAAATGTTTCCCTTGTCCTCTATCTATCTTATTTAAAATCCCAAGAAAGAGATGTACAATAAGGTCAACCACATAACACTTCATATGACACTACTTTCAAGATGGCTTGATAACTATTGTTATATGCAAACCTTATCAATGGAAGAACTTTGATTCAAATTTCTTTCTAGTTCAAATCACAAGCTCAAATCATATTATCTAAAATTTTATTCATCCTCTGTACTTGAGTCATGAAGATTTGATCATATTAGAGGTCTTGCCAGCATTGAGTCCTGAGACCTAGAATGGTAAGTGATGAGAGTTGGGTGAAGTGGGACAAGAAGGAACTAACTCACCTTTGACTAAATAGCCTAACTATGGTGGTAATGGCAAATTTCCTCTAAGGCTTAAGTGGCATAGGAAGATAACCTAGAAGAAGTTAAGTGATGCCAGTGGGTCCTCCCCAAAGTTGGCTCATGCCCTTTATGCCCTGACAAGCCCACATTCAAAGAGTCTGTAGGCTCTGGAAATGTCGTTTGGAAGCAAGAGTTAAAGACTTAACCACAAGAATCCACCAAAGAGAAAACAATGCATCAACCAAAATATAGACTACTGATACAACTGGCAATGAAGTAGGAAATGGAGAAAGAATGATGGGGAGAAGAGAATGGAATGGAGTCCCAAGAATAAGGTGGTGTCGAGCCCCTTGTGTATTTATGGTTAATGTAACTGAGTAGATCTCATCCCAAATCTAGCCTTAAAAAATCCACATCCAATGACTTCACATTAATACACTTGGTGAATCCATCTACTTGAAGTAAAAAGAATGCTGCTACCAAAGAGTCAACACAATTTCGAGGAAAACAAGAAAGGGAGAAGTAGGAAGCAAGAAAGGACCTTAGTTACAGGGAACATACCTATTTAGTTTCATAACCAATGCTTGTAGCCTAGATGATTATTTTGTCTAAGGGGTGTGCTTTAAATTCTCACTATTTTTTTTTCTATTGCGTGAGAACCACACCATGCAAAGACTTATTTTTATTGGCTCAGCTTCTCGATAATGGACCAATGTCGGAATGGTAAGGAAAACTCAAGAAGAAAACATCTAAGCACCCAAGAGAATAGCTAGCACAAATGCATCAAATCCTTTTGAAGACACACCCTTTTCAGTCCTTGAGTCCTTCCTTAGTTTGAGAAATACCTAGTCACCAATCCATTAATAGTTTTATTATTAAAGAAGGGGACTGTACAGTTCCAAGCCAAGAGAGACCATAGAAATTCATGGATGCATGGATGAAATGGACTCATTGCTTGTTATATCAAAAGAACCATACCTTAGTATCAACATTATAACTCAAAGGTAAAAACCAAACATTGGCAATCAATAGAATACAGTTCATACCACCATCATGATCACTTATCAAGTGATGAATCTAACAAAAAAAAAACCAAAAAAACACAAACAAAAACAAAAATAAAATAAAAAACAAAAAAAAACAGTCACACAAAGAAATGAGAAAGTATAAATGATGGTGCAAAACAAAACCAAGAAAAATTAAAGAAATTTGTAAAACAAAAACTTAAAAAGGAACTAAGGGCCTTGAATGGTTAGCAGAGGTGGTTGTCTCCCCCATCACTGAGTTGGAAGGAGGAGATCCAAAATAGTGAGCAAGGTCATCCCCTATCAGAGGTATTATGTGCATTGGCCACTCTATATAGTACCCAGTGTGCCCAAGGAATGACTGAATATCTTTGAAAGTTTTAGTTTGATGGGTGATTCCTTGGATGACCCTAATTGTGTCTGGGTCTACCTCTATTCCTGCATGTAAAACCTTATGACCAAGTACTATGCCTTCTTGGACCATTAGATGGCTTTTCTGCTAGTTGAGCCTTAGATTGGTTTCTATGCATCTTTTCAGCACTTGCTCTAATTGGTCCAAGGCTTGATCAAAACTTGTTCCATAGGTGGAGAAGTCATCCATAAAGACTTCCACTCTATTCCCTATTTGTTGTTGGAATATGCTTAGAACTAGGCGTTGAAACATGGCAGGAGCATTACACAAGCCAAACGGCATTTGTTTATATGCAAACGTTCCACAAGGACTAGTGAACATTATCTTGGCTTGGTCTTCTAGGGCTATCTATATTTGGTTGTATCTGCTATAGCCATCCAAAAAACTATAATAGCGATGCCTTGCTATGGTGTCTAAGACTTGGCCAATGAATGGAAATGGAAAGTGATCCTTAAATGTTTCCATTTTTAGCAGCCTAAAATCTATGCACACCATCCATTTGCCTCCCTTCTTAGGCATGATTACCAGAGGGTTAACCCATTCACTATCAGCAATGGGATATATGAACCCAATCTTAAGAAGTTGTTCTATTTCTTCTTTTACTACTTGCTTCAATTTTGTCTTCAATCGCCTCTGCAGTTGTTTTCAAGGTTTCATGGAGGGGTTAGTGTAAATCCTATGTTGGCATATCCTAGGATATATTCTAGTTAATTTGGGATATGACCAGGCAAAGGCTTTTGACCACTTGTTTATTACTTTAAGTAGTCTTCCTTTTTGTTTGGAAGCAAGTCTTGTGTTGATGATTATCGGTTTTTCATTTTCAGGAATCATATGTTCCAGACCGGTGGGCAATGGTTTCATATGTCCCAGTTGATGTTTTCAAGGTTAAGGCTTGGAAGTTGGTAGTGGACTTGCTCTAGTGCATCTATGTTTTTGATGTAAGCGCAAGTTATTCCCTCAGTTAGTTCCACACACATTATGAGTTACTCTCTTGATCAGCTATCAACCATTGGATGTCTACTTGTCATGTGACTACTGCATACAAGAACTTTTGTATGTTAATGTTTTGTGCATACCGATTGCATGCAGGCAATGCTAAACTTTGCACAACCCATGATCTCTGCATGCAATTGCACCCTATATCACTATATGTGATGTATGGAACCTTCTTCTTCTCGATCTTTCCAAAAGTGTTCTCCTTAGATAATTTCAGGGAAAGATCGCAGATTCCTAGGTGTGCATCTATAGTACTTAGCCATGCCCTTCCCATTATTATTGGGAACTCCCCTCCACTGTTATTCACTTGTATCACTAGGAAATTAGCTAGGTACGACCACCCACACATAGTGGTGACGATTTCCTCCACCAATCCCAAGGGAACAATGATGGATTGGCCAGCTAGCTCTAGGTGAATAATGCTCTTCTTTAATGGAGGCAAGTTCTAGTCTTTGTACATTTCTTGCGATATTATGTTGACTCCAGAACCTGAATCTAGAAGAGTTTTGCATATCTCATTCCTAGTGATTTGGAGATAGATTAGAGGGCTTCTAGGATCAGATAATTTCTTGGGAAGGTGGCCAACCTTAATCCAGTCAGTAACGGCATGTGTTAACATAATTGTATGCATTGAGCTCGATGTTTGGTTCAAAGGGACCTCTGAAGCTTTATTTGATGGGGAGGCATTCAGAGGTTCAACCAGTTGTGGTTGTAAGGGCTTGGTTGGATTTTTGATTCTAAACAAAGGTATTTTCTTCATATGGTTGTTAGAGCTACTAGTGGGTTGAGGATTTACAACCCTTATGGCATTTCATTGCTATGGTTGAGTAGGGAGTTTCCCTTGCATTGCTGGAGTGGGTGGTAATGGAGCTATTGGTGTGAGAGCTGCGGGTGGATTTGAAGGATGGTATATTTTTGGGTTATCTCCCCTAGGAGAAGGAGTTCTATAATACTCATGGGCTTGGTAGTGATGTTGTGGTGTAACGTGACTAACAAAGTCATGTGGAGAGATTGGATGCTGCACATAGTAGCCATATGGGTCAGGTTGTCGGTATGGGTATTGTTGCCTTGGTGGTGGCATCTCCCATGATTGTGGATATTGCCACTATTGATGTTGCTCAATGGGTTGTGGTGGAGTTCCACTTGGATAATATGTTGAAGGTTGGTGGAACTGCCTTGGGTTACCTTGGGGATAAGGTAACCATCAGGGTGCTTGCCATTTATTTAGTTGTGGGTTAAGTGCATATACCCTAGACTCTTGTAGATGTGAGATCACTGGGCAACATCCCTTAGGATGGTCGTATTAGCATATCTTGCATCCACTATCATTGTTTTTGTCCAAATCCACAACCTCTTCTATGATGGACATTTTTCCCTTACTCTTGTTATGTGCATTTTCCACTTCTCTCTTTTTTTTTGGTCATAGTTACTACCTCACTCCCTAGACTCCTCTACAATTCTAAGAATAGTTTCAAACCTACTATCCAAGGAGTCCCACATTTGTTCTACCTTTGTCGATACTTCTAATGTTAACTTTTGGAGAGGCAAAGTTTTCCTATTCACCATCTCTTTGAGTGGTGACACTTCTTCTTCCTCACAAAATCTCACTCCCCTTTTTCGGAGGGAAGGATCTCAGTTGTATTCTTCCACACTTTATCTCTTTCGTAGCTCACCTTCTTCTTTGGCAACTTTCTCTAGCAATATATGAATTTGATAAGACCTAAGCTCCAATAACCTTCCTTGGGCATATGTCCCAAGGGTTCTTCTTGTTTCATGCCTAAGTCCATCCACGATATGGTGTAGTTGATCCCGCTGCGAATAACCATGGCCGGGGCAACAATGTAATAGTACATAATAGTAGCCCATGGTAGCATCCAAGGGTTCATGATTTCCTTGCTTCCATCCTTGAATTTTCTTCTGTAGGTTAGACACTTGGGAGTACGTTTGGTACTTATTATTGAACAGTTCTAACATTGTACTCCACCTTCGAATGGATTACGATTCTAAGGACTGGTACCAGCTTTCAGCTTCTTTCACTAGTGTCCTTGGGAACAAATTCAGTTTTTTCCATTTGTTTTCTATGTTTTGCAAGGCACATGCATTGTGGAATGCTTGTAAATGATTTTTAGGATCAATGTTGTATCCCCCTTCAAATCGTGGGGTGTTGTTCATGTCTAACATCTTGATCCTACTATTCTTTTGATGCCTTGTTGGAACTCTTACAGCCTCCATTATATCTAGCATGCTTCTAGTTGCGAATAGGGGTTCTTCATGATCATCTCTTTCATAGCATTTATGGTGTCTACGTGGTTCCCTACTCTCCCTTCTTCTATGCCTTGATTCTTTAGAGTTTCCTCATCCTTGTTCTCGACTATCTCATTGATGACATTCACTTCATTTTCCCTTATCCACATGATTGGTTTCCCTATGACTGCATCCGGACATTAAAGGAGAGGATGAAGATGATGATGAAGGTGAAGAAGAAGGAGAACCATCTCCATGACAGTGTTTTCTACCTTATCTTTAGTGGTCCTGGCCTTGATTGTGATCATGATCAAAACATCTACTCTTATTGTGTGTTCATGTTCCTTCATTGAACACTTCATGTTCATGGGTATCAGAACTAGGGTTGTGAATAGTGGAGTAGAGGTTCTGATACACCACTCACTGACCAATGTTAGGAGGAGGAACATAATTTCGTGGGGAACCTATTGAAGCAGGTTCACCATCCTCAATTTTTCTAAAAACGTACAGAGCATCATGGGGCTATTTACACTTCAAAGATGTATGGTATCTCTCCTATCGCAAGTCCCTTTCATGTTGTGCTTCTATGGGATGATAGTCTCTTGAGTCATGATCGTGTGCAACGTATTTTGCATATAAAAGTGACATGCCTATTCATGTAAGTGCATGAAGGAGCATGTTGAAAACTAATCGGTCTCGAGGCAACACTATGTTACCCTCCAAGTATCTCCAACGTAGTTGTTCGTCTTGGTGGAGAATAAAGGTGAAGTTGGGTACATACTCATTAGGATGAGTATATACCACACAAAACTATTGAGGAATTGGAAGATCCTGGTTATGTGTATTATGTTGTAGACTACCTCTTGTGTTAGTCCTAGGCAGTGAAGTGCTCTTATGCGAAGAAGAAGACATCTTGTTTTGTTCGGTGTGCAATGTACTATTGTCTCATCTTTCTTTGATTAACCCTAAGGGTTTGTTCTAATGTTCCAACAATATGAATTATTTCATATGTTCTACGCATTGCACAAACAACTAAGTCCCTGGCAATGGCACCAATGATGAGTGGTGAGGTACCCCTACACTCAACCATACGAATACACAAGCGTTTCACACACGATCCATTCAAACTCTAAGGATCAAGTGCTTATGCGCCTTAATGGAACACTCAAATTTAATCAATCGTTGTCTTCCCAAACTTACTTGTATTGTCATGGTTGTATGGTTAAGTAATCTTGATGTATATGATTTTTATAGCTTTTGTATTTTTTATGTCTTCTTCTAATAAAGGAGAGGGAGAGAGAACTAAGTGGCTAACTTACATTAACTATTCATTAACTAGTTTCTAAATGTTCCTAACACCAGTATCCATTCCCAATTTTCGTAAACATCCTAAACCAGTGCAACGTTGCTGGGGTTACCAAACGCTAATCATTACTAGGTTACCAAGCACTACACGCATGTCCAAAGTGATCATATTGAGTGTATTTAACTAATGCAGTTGAAGGTTTAGAGAGATATTAATTAACTAGGAAAGCATTAAACAATCATTAATTACTAATTAGCTTAATCTATATGCTACAAGGTTTATCATAAAGTTCATATTTATTGCCGTACTCAAAATTGTGCTAAGGTACAAATTACTTGAATAAAGATATGTTCACTCATGACTCCTACTATGAGCACATAGAAATAATTCTAACTTTGGAATGACAAAATTGCAAGAGTCTGGCTAAGCATCTAAATCTAATTGTATTGGAACCAAGGGCGTCGCCTCTTATTTATAGAAGATGAGCTAGGATGTGATATCACGTATGCAATATCATGTGGTGGATGTGATATCGTGTGCATGATATCGTGCATGTGATATCACATACACGATATCACGGTTCATCAGTTGCTTTTGTAGTGCTATCCCTTTACATCTCTCAGATGAAGTACCTCCAGTCCATAGAGATTTCCAACACAACATGAAAACATCAAATAAGAAGAAGGAAGAAAAAGGAAAGTATTCAAGCATTAAAATTAATTAGATTTACCTCTNATATGCAAACCTTAGAATTAGTGAGTTTTATTTGTGCTTTGGATTGAACCCTTCCAAAAGCTGAAGCACCTTGAACACCTTTAGTTTGTGAACCTTGGATTAGTTCATTATATAGCCTAGATTGCACTACCAATAAATACAGAAAAAGACCTAAGTAACAACAAGAATAAGAATATAAAATACATAAACCTATACAAATACCTCACTAGTTCCAACTTGATTGTTGGCCTGCTACAAAGCCATTTGACCTTTCTTGGCATCCTTGATTTGACTCCTTACAACCCTATCCTCTTCATAAAATTTAGGATGTAAACTAGGCTTGTAACAACTAAAAATTTTGGTTGAAGGATTGTAACTTAGAATTAAAGACATGATCAAGGGTATGAAACTTATGGTATAAGTTTCATTGGAATTTTGTTACGTAGCAGTAGCTTTATTGATGGTGTAGTACAAGGTAGAAAAATAAGACAATGACTAATCATAAACTCTACTAGTTATGGTACCTTGAAGTATATAAATGGAATATGCATTAACATAGGATTGGTTTTGATACCAAAAAACCTTACTATGGAAGAATTAGCATAATTAAAAATGAATTTTATTGATGAAATCATCATGAAGAAATTAACTTTTGTTGACAGTGAAATCATAAATATAATTAGACAATCCTTCTTAGTAAAATAATCGAAACTTAGGAGAGAAAATCAATGGTATTAGAGGATCCTCCCCAAAGTGAAATCCTCAAACTATTTTAATTTTTGATAGAATAACCATTATTGGCCCAAAAAACAATTGGGAAGTTTAGCTTTTATTTTTATCATAAAGATTGCACCATTGAATTATTAAATCTTTGCAATATGATGCCTTGAAAATAGGAAAGATAAATAATTCAGACAATCATGAAGTTGTAAGATACTAAAACTCCTCCTTTCCAAATAAATTACAAACATAATTGGAAGTAGTAATTGTAACTATTTTGGTGAAAAAAATGGACACTAATTTGGAGCTACCTAAAGGAGCTAAAGGAGTTTGTGCTTGAGATGGAGCTGGAGAAGAAGCCTAAGGAAGACACTTTGGGGTCATGATGTCAATGGTTAAAATCTTTGATATCACTTGTAAAGATTTTACAATCTTTGAGAGGAATCCTTCAATATTCCATTGATGTTGCACTATGATGGGAAAACTCTTTTTCTTTCATGTATTTATAAAAGAACAGTAAGAACCTAAGCGAGAAAAAAGTGGAAGTATCAAGTAAAATTAATTAATAATTAAATAAATATAATGCTCACTTATTGTGATTTTATAATTGATAGGTTAACCAAAACAATGATATCTCTAGCTAAACATGTAGTTCTCTCCAAGACTATTCCAACAATACCAACTTCATTGGAATTTGACTTATGGTTTGAGAGATACAACATTTCTTGGGTTGCATGTAGTTTAAAATTAAAAACATGTTTTTTAAATTTTAATTTAATCTTAATTTTTATTTATAAAAACATAATGAAAAAAATAAGTAGGAGCTTTTAGGTTTGAACTTGAGCCCTAATTATTTTATAAAAAAAACAGAGATAGCCCTTTCGGTGGGGCCAACCATGTAGCATCGTGGTTGGCCCCAATGGCCGATGGCAATAGGTAGCCAGATGTGCCACCCCTCTACTATGCTACCATCTAGTAGTACTATTCTACCACTACCTTCCTACACATCCCATTGTGGCCCCCTCTACCACATTGCCTTCTACACACACTACCCTCTAACACATTGTCTACCCTACACGCATCCTCGGTTGCCTTCCACACCACCTACTATTCACCAATGTCATAGATTACGATTCCTCTGACACCATAGTGGTCTACCCTAAAATCCATTATGAGTGTGCCATTGCAACCATTGCTATCATCACCCCTACCTACCATGTGACAAAAAAAATTCTCTGTTAGTTGACAAAAGATTCAAATTTTTTGTCAAATGATAGAAAATTCAAAATTCCCATCAACTAATAGAAAATTCAAAATTTTTCTCAAACTATTAGTTTAAATTAAGAACACATAAAAATAGTTTTCAAAAATAGAATTTAGTGCCTTAAAAGCAATGTAGATAAAATTCTATAGTTAACCATGCTTGTCCTAGACTAGTACTAGGATGGGTGACCTCTCGAGAAGTCTTAGAAATGATGTCATTTTTGCAAAGTTAAAATGGCCATAAATTTTGACTTCAAAGTCTATTTTGAACCAAAAAAATAATAATTCCAATAGATTTGAACCTCTAGAAAAAATGGAATGATCAAATTTAGCTTTCACATGATAGAAAATTAGCTTTTAATCCATTATTTACGATTCCAAAATAAATTAGGATTCCATGGTTGGGTACAAAATCAAGAAATTTTTAACCTTTCCTAGAACTAATTAACTATCTTGAGACACCATAAAGAGGGTGATAGACATTAAGGATTGTCAACATGCCTAATTTCTTTAACTTACTAATGTCTGGAACCGAAAGAGTACATTGGAGAGCAATGGAGACTTGAGTCAATAACCAGATGAATGTCCTTGAAGACCAAATTAATAAAATTAGATGTATTCAAGAGGAACTTTGTCAATAAAATCAAGGATTTAGGAAAGAGATGTAGAACATGTCCAAAAAAGTTAGGAAACTATCCCATAGTTTGGAAGATAAATGATCAAATGTGCAAGAAAAGATGAATTCGTTTGTAGACTCCATCAAGCAATTAATCAATCATCTCACCTAGCCTTCAAATCCTAGCCATGTTCCACCTAGGGATCAACACTAAGATCAAGATCAACTTTCCCCTAGGAATCTACATAGGAACTAATCCCCATGTGTTGGAAACCAAGATATTGGTTTTCCTTCATTAGGTCAAAGAATAGAAATTGAAGGTGAGGGATACTAGAATTGGCATAATGCATCTAGAGAGTCTCTAGATCATTATGATGGAGGCCCTAGATCTAGCACCAAGGCAAAATATTGGCTTGATACAATCAAAAATTATTTTGATATGTTGAATTTGTCTAGCCAAGAACATTTAGAAGTTGTCTCCCTATACTTAAGAGGACTTGAAACAACATGGTGGAATGGACTGAGATCTCAATGTTTGATTACAAATTGGCTCAACTTTTGTCAAGATTTTGAATAAAAATTTTTACTAGATTCTTTCTTTAAAGAGTGCGATATAAAATTTGATTCCTTATTATTGGGAAGGTGATCTATAGAAGATTACTACAATGGATTCTATGATATCTCTTGGGAGAAGAGGGAGAGTTATCTTCAAAGTTCATTAGTGGACTACATGCATAATTGCATTCCTAGACATGAGCACATCATCCTCAAATAGTTGATGAAGCCTACAGAATTGCTAAAGACTATGAAGAATCAAATCAAGTATGAACTACTCTTTGACAAGAAATGGTAAAAGAAACACCAACTACGAAATCTCAATTGGGATCAAGATGTTTTACTTGTGCCAAAGATCACTTCAAATGAGACTGTTCAAAATTGTGAGCAAAGATACAAAAAACCAATCAAAGCAAGAATCAAAAACCCAAACCAAACATGAAGAAAAGGAAAAATCCAAACCACCACCATAGCTATGAAGTTTTTTGGATCAACTAATTTAGGGTTGCAAAAATTTCAATTCACTTGATTAATTTTTAAAGGTTCAATTAAAGGTAAAAAAAATATATTTTTGATTGATAGTGGCATGAGTGATAACATTATTTTTCATCAATTAATTAAGCTATTAAAATTAAGTTTACTTTCTAATAAAATTATTAAGATAGAACTTGTAGATAAAATGACCATGAGCAAGCATACCAGGTACAGAGAAATTATCTTTATTTTACAAGACATGCCTTTCATTGATGAATTCTTTGAATTTGAATTAAGTGATGTTGATTCAATCCTAGGAATGTATTTCTTACAAAAATTTGATATCATTACCTACTTTGAAACTTCCATTTTAAAAGTGCTAGCCATTGATGGAGTAAAGGTTCTAAGGGAGGTAGGAACAATAAAAAAAATTCATATGATAATAACCATTAAGCAAGCCAAGAGATTAGTCAAAAAGGATGCTATGATGTTGGTTGTCAAAGTAACTCAACCTAAAAAATCTTCTAGTATTAAAATTCCAAAGGAACTTGAGGAATATAAATAATTAGCATTTGGCAAAACTAGAGAATTACCTCCTAAAAGGACTATTGAACATGCTATTAATATTTTTCCTAGTATACAACTAGTTTCAAAAGCCTCTTATAGATTTTTCACTTTTGAATTAAGCAAATTCAAAGTACAATTAAATCAACCATTGGAAAAAGGGAAGATTTGACCTAGCATATCACCTTGGGGTGCACTTGTCTTATTCGTTAAAAAGAAGGATGGTACATTACGATTATGCATCAATTATAGGGCATTGAGTAAAGTAACGATTAAAAATACTTATTCCTTGCCTACGATCGATGACTTGTTTGATCAACTTATGAGCATAGGTTATTTTGTAAAGATTAATTTAAAATAAGGTTATTACCAAATAAGGATAAAGGAGAAAGATATTGAAAAAACTGCTTTCAGAACTACTTATATATTATATGGATTTGTAGTAATGTCATTTGGATTAACTAATGCACCTGCAACATTCATGGCATTAATGAATAATATCTTTCATGAATATCTTGATCAATTTATTACAGTATTTATGAATGATATACTTGTTTATTCTAAGTCAAGAAAATAACATGTCAAACATTTAAAAATTACAATGGTAGTCCTTAAAGAACATTAGTTAGAAGAAAAATTAAGTAAATATGAACTCTTCAAAGAAGAAGTTTCATACTTGGACCATATAGTTTCTAAGAATGGATTACAAGTAGATCTAGAAATAGTTAGTGTAATTCAAGATTGGCTAGAACTAGAAGATGCTATAGTGATTTGTAGTTTCTTGGTCTTAACAGGTTTTTACTAATGTTTCATTAAATATTATTCTACTTTAGTAGCCCCTTGACTAAACTTTTGTAGGAAAAACATGTGTTTAAGTTTGATGAAAAATTTAGGGAAGTTTTCCTCAGATGAAAGATGCTACTCATAATAGCACCTATTCTAAGAATTCCAAATGAAGAAATCCCATTTGAAGTATATACAAATGCTTGTGAAATAGTAATCAATGTAGTTCTTTCACAAGAAGATAAAGTGGTATGTTATGAATCTTGTAAATTGTGAGGAATTGAGGTAAATTACTCAACCCATGATTTATAATTACTAGCAATTGTTCATGCTTTGAAAGTTTGGAGGCACTATTTTTCTAGAAAAAGGTTTGTTCCCAAAATAGATCATAAAAGCTTAGAATATTTGTAGAGACAACCTATTTTGAATACTCAACAATGATGATGGGTAGAATTATTCACTAAATATGATTTTCAAATTAAATATATTCCCAAAAAAATGTAGTAGCTGATGCCCTTAGTCAAATGTAAAACTTAATAATCGATGTGATGATGACACCTATGGAAGAAGAAATTAAGAAATAGATAAAAGAAGATCCTTACTTTAAGAAGATTTTAACCAATATTTCTCCTAAGTCTTGTTATCAACTTGCCTCTAATGGTTTATTAATGAAAGGACAAAGAGTATGTATACCAAAAGGAAATTGGAGGCTTAAGCTATTGTGTGAATCCCATGAAGGATCGTATCTAGGACACATAGGTTATATTCAGACTTATATGATTATACACAAATCTTATTTTTGGCATGGAATGAAGAATGATGTATCCTCATACATTAAAAACTACCCAACATGCCAAAGAATAAAAACTAAACAAAAGAAACCAAGTGGATTACTATAGCCTTTGGAAGTCCCAACTTGGAAATGGAAAGACATTACCATGGATTTCATTATGAGATTGCCAATAACCAAGAAGGAGAATGACTTGATCTTGGTAGTGGCTGATCATCTATAAAAAATGGCACATTTTATAGCTTTGAAATCTACAAGCACACCCAAAGAAGTAGCCCAAACATTCATACAAGAAGTATTTTGGTTACATGGATTTCCTAAATCTATGACTTTGAATTGGGATCCCAGGTTCATATATGAATTTTGGCAAACTTTCTTCAAGGAACTTGGAACCCAACTAAAATTTAACATAGCTTATTACCTAGAGATAGATGGATAAACCAAACATGTGAACAAAATATTAGAAGATTTGCTACAAAGTTATGTTGGAAGTAGACCAAAGACATGGAAAAATTACTTGCACTTAGTAGAATTCTCCTATAACAATAATTATCAAGGTTCCATACATTGAACACAATTCGAAGAAGTATATGGACATAATTATTGAACACCACTAACTTGGGTAAATCCAACCTTAAGAACAAAATGGAAGGAAGAAGAAATGAAAGTAATGGAAAATATTGTTACAAGAGTTAAACAAAATTTCCAAGCTACCCAAGATAAATAAAGGGATATGCATACCAACATCAACTTAAGAAAGAATTCTAAGTGGAAGATAAAGTACTAATAAGAGTAAAACCCACAAAAAGTTCTTTTAAACTCAAAAAAATACTAAATTGGCATCTAGATATTATGAACCCTTTGAAATGTTTGAGAGAATTAGTAAATTAGCATATTTGTTAAGTCTTCCAGCAACTTTAAGAATTCACTCAGTTTTTCATGTAAGTTTACTAAAAAACATTTCATGCAAATTAGGTGCCATATGTGCTAAATTGGAATACTTTATCATTAAGATTCAATGCTAGCTTTGAAGTTAAACCCATTACAATTAAGAACCACCAAACTAAGAAGGTATGAAATAAAACTATCAGTGAAGTCCTTGTTCAATGGTTGAATTATGATCAAGAAACTTGGAAAAATAGAAATTTTATTCCTAATACTTACTCCAAACATTTTGATCATCATGATATTGAATGATAAATTATTTTTATTATTAAGGTAATAAATTTTATTTTATAATTCTAGTATTTTGTTTGTACAAATGATAATGAGGATAATAATGAAGGTGAAACCAAGGAGCATAATGAGGAAGTAATAGCAATTGAGTAGTTGGCTATAGAGGAAGCACTTGAGGATGAACTGGATGCTTAAGGGGGGTAGATTGTAATGTCCCATCCCTTGTTAAGGATGGAAGTGTATTGTAACAATGTAATTAACCTTCAAATGAAGGAATGCCTCATTATGAGAAGTTACAATTATTCATGTATCCCTCAGGAATGGGTTTGACCTATGCCATTTAAGACTGGGTTTAGAGGTCATGCGAACATGGAGTCATGGAGTCTAGAATGACAAGTGATAAAAGTTGGGTGAAGTAGGACAAGAAGAAATTGATCACCCCTTCAACTAGATAACCTAACCATGTTGGAAATGTCAAATTGCCTCTAAGGCTTAAGTGGCATGGGAAGATAACCCAAAGGGCGTTACAATATACCACTCTTATTAATAAAAGTTGTCTCCATTTTTCCGTCCTATGAAAATTAGTGCACCAATAATTTACCAAGCTATTCATTCATTAAGTTATTTCATGTTATTTTCATTATAATACTTATGAATGCAATGAATTAAATAACAAATGATCGTGTTTTCATGACATCTAGGAACAGGATGTCATACTACCCAACACCTCTCTCTCATGTTCAATTGTGGCTTTTTCACAATGTATTACAAACTCTTATGATCTATCCAAAATGTAATTTTTTCATCATAAAAAATATCTCTAAATCTTAAAGAGTAAATATGATGATACAAAGTTCCAAATCATGAGTTGAATATCTAGCCTCATAAAGTTTCAACTATCTAGAAGCATAGACCACCACTTTTCCATCTTACATGACAAAACTAGCTAAATCTTCTGTTGAGGTATTTGTTTATACATCATAAGGCATACAATGAATTAGTAAGATTTAGATGTTGAGACCAATCTCTCATTTAGTTTCTTAAAATCCCTCTGAAAAGCATTTGACCAAGAGAAAACATAGTCTTTCCTAAGCAACTTATGTATGTTAAGTTTTGTAATATTAAGATCACCAAGTCAAAGGAAACTAGAAATAGCTTTGTAATATTATATATTAACATTGTAATATAATGTGAATATTGTAATAACCATGATGCCTAATAGTTGAGTCATACTCAAGAAATTAAATATATAAATAGAGATAGAAGTTAATACACAATGTTATTCTATTTCTATGTATTGTAATATATACATGATCAAACCAAAATCAACACATATATAGGTTAGAAAGAATAGACATGTTGATAGATCAAATAGACATGAAAATTAGTTAAAATTAATTATGTAAATAACAAAATTACTTAATAAAAATTTTAACTAACAAGTAGTATAATTTGACAATACTATTGATAATGTTGTACATCATAGTGGTGTATACAAATATGCATACTCTTATTGAATATAGACCTAAACTAGCATGTAAAGCTTTCTAGAATATACCAAAAATTTAACAATATTTAGGCATTGCAATCTTAAGTAAATCCTCTACAAACTTCCTATAATAATATACTAGACCAAAAAAACCTCTAACTTTACTTCCTATGATTGGGATAGATTAATACCTAATCATTGCTATCTTTGAATTATTCATAGATATGCCTACTCCTGAAACCACATGACTAAGAAACTATATCTCTATCTTCTAAAATGCATACTTAGAAGCATGAGCATATAGTTAATGAACTCTCAAAGTCTACAAAATTTCTCTCAAGTATTTCTTATATGTATCTTCATCCTGAGAGCAAATCAAAATATCATTAATGAAAAGAATGATAAATTGATCCAAATAAGGATACAACACATTGTTCATTGAGTGCATGAAAACTGCTAGTGTATTAGTGAGTCCAAAAGACATAACTAAGAATTTATAATAACCATACATTGTCCCAAAAGATATGTTGGAGACATCCTCATTTAACATCCTAGCTTGATAATAGCTATATTTCAAATTAATCTTAGAGAACATCTTAGCTTCTCTCAACTAATTAAATTGGTCATCAATTCTAGGTAGAAGATACCAATTCTTGATTATCATCTAATTCAACTATCTATAATCAATACACAACTTTAAACTATTATGCTTCTTCCTCGTAAAGACAACTAATGCACCCCAAGATGAAACATTTAATAAAATTATGCCTTTCTTTAACAATTTTTAAATCTACATCTTAAGTTATACCCACTCCACTAGAGACATCTTGGGAGGTGCTTTAGAGATTGGTTGAGTTTCAAGTTTGAATGTAATCTTAAATTTAATCTCTCTATGAGAAGGCACTTTAGAAATATCTTTCTTAAATACATCCAAGAACTCCTAAACCATCAAAATCTATTATCTTTTATTCTTAGGCTCTTCATCCATCGAGATCATGAAACAACTGTGATCATGCTTAACAACTAAAACTTCTTCATGGTTACCAGATGAGGCTTTATCTATCTCTTACTAATTTAAATTGTATCTTCCTTTCTACTAAATAAGTATGAGAATCTTATTCTTACATTCCAATCATCCATCATAGTTAGCAAACCAATATATTCCAAGAATCACATCATATTCTTCAAGTCCCATCATTATCAAATCGCTATACCACTTGTTACCTTGTATAAACATCTTTATTAAAGGTAAAATCTCTAAAACTATCACACTAGGAGAATGGGCTATCTAAACCACTAGGAGAGGACACATGGCTAATGTTTTAAGCTATAAATGGTTAATTAGTACTGTTAGATATAATTAGTTACTTTCCAATAACTACATAATAATAAACATAAGGTAATTAAAGACTAAATCAAAGTTGGCCTACACCAAAGGTAGGAAAATAATAATACACATTCATACATAAAACACCAAATTCACCAATCTAAGTTGAACATTATAGCACATTGATGAGATGCGATAATGCATGGGCCGCGATATCACGTACACGATATCGCGGCTACGCGATATCGCGGTCCATCGCCATATCTATAAATAAGAGGCAGCAGTCCCCTTATTCCAAATAATAGGCATAAAGTAGGGAAACTCTGGCAGATTGATCACTCCAGAGATAGAATATTTTCCATGTGCCCGCAGTAGGAGTCCCCAAGTGAACGGATCTTTATTCCAGCAGTTTGTACCTGAACGCAAGTTGTGTACGGCAATAAAGACGAGCTTTGTGGATAAACCTTGCAGTGCATGGAATAGGTTTATTACATGTTATTTATTACCTATTGTTAGCACAGCATGAGTATGACTTGGTTACGAGCATTGAC
>MNCI01011140.1:187195-226346 GCA_015680685.1 Gnetum montanum | reverse complement strand
AATAAAGATGAGCTTTGTGGATAAACCTTACAGTGCATGGAATATGTTTATTACATGTTATTTATTACCTGTTGTTAGTGTGGTATGAGTATGACTTGGTTACGAGCATTGAAAAATGTGTACAGCTAACCAAGAAATCAGCTACTCATCGCGATTAGATTCTCTCACCCTTGTCTCCTAGAATGCGGGATGAGTATGACTTGATTACAAGCATCTACGGGTGTGTACAGCTAGTCAAGGAATCGGCTACTCATCACGCTTAGGCAAGTTAGGTGCCTCAGTATGACCATTTCGAGCACATGCGTTACGTGTGGTGATCCCAGTAATGATTAGCATTTGGTAG
This sequence comes from Gnetum montanum, assembly GCA_015680685.1. Lineage (NCBI taxonomy): Eukaryota > Viridiplantae > Streptophyta > Gnetopsida > Gnetales > Gnetaceae > Gnetum > Gnetum montanum. The sequence goes on along the minus strand of MNCI01011140.1, from coordinate 226,003 downwards.
CCATAATTGCATAGTTTAGGGTGTGTACGGTAAGTGGGAACAGATGCTGACGCTAGTTAATTTAGACTTAGGTCCTTAGTTAGAGTTAGTTAGCTTTCTCAACCCTTTACCCTTAGCATAGGAGAAAAACCATAAAAGACCAAAAAAATCATATACCTCGGACTTACTTAACCATACACCGTGACAACAACAAGTAAGTCTGGGAAGACAACGAATGATTAACCCCAAGTGTTCCATGGGGCGTTCAGGCATTTAGTCTACGGAGTTTGACCGGATCATGTGTGCTACGCTCGTTTCGTATGGTTGAATGTAGGGGTACCTCGCTACTCATCACACATAATGACAACTTAAGCTAGAAACATAATGGAAAATAATCAAAAGCTAAATAAGAATTTTAATCATTAATTGCCTCTTCTAAATCCTCCTCATCATAACTAACATAATAACCTAGAATTAAAAAAAACCAAGGGAATCATTCCTAAGACTAAGTAGGATAAATAAATATCAAAATACTCCCTTATGGGTTTGGTTGAAGACATTAAGTAATTGGAGAATTCAATAATTTGACAAATAGTTGTTAAACAAATAGAATCGAAAAAGACACATTCATGCAAAAGAAATATTACCAAAACTCTTGAACAAGATAAAAATAATAAATTCACCCTACCTAAAAATAAAAATACTTTAGAAAAGAATCCTTGCATGGATTTAATCTCCCAAACAAGCTTGAAATCCTAGACAAAACTGTAAGTAAATGATGGGATCTAAAAAAGATTTAAAACTATGGCTGATCACAGTTTAGGGTTGACAATGAAAATTGAGATCTAGCTTTCTTTTCAAACTAGCAAAGTCTTCCTCTCTAGCTTAGGTGTCAACTATACAATTGGTTGATATCTCATGGAATAGTTGCTAGGTATATATTTTTATAAGGGTTTGGTAGCATTGGCAAAGGGAAATTCTCATTGGTAACAATTAAATTTAAAATAATTCCGAATTCTAAAAATATTTTTAAATCCTTTTCAAACATGGGTCAATGCCAAATGCTAGCCTAATGGGCATCTCAAGTGAGAAAGTTAATAACTATGTCTAAATCCAAGATAATAGTTATGTCTAAGCCTAATCTATTAACAAAGTCTAAGGTTAAAGATATAACTAATAAAAACACTATTATGAGACCCTCTAAAGAATAAGCTAAAAATAAATTAAAAACTAAAAATATAATATAACAATATAATTTTATAAAAATATAAATTAGCTAAACACAATGTACTAAAATCAAAGTAGTTCCTCATGTACCAATGACCATTTAGTACTTGATATCTAATAACTCAAAACTCCACCAATAGTTAGTGCCGATATGCTAAAATCAAAGAAAAAATTTAAAAATGCTAAAAATATAAAAATATTTAAAAAAATATTAAAAGGATAAGGAATTACAATAAATAAAAAGAAAATAAAACAAAAAATATATATATATAAAGCCAAGTCCATTAAAAAATAACAAGGCATATAAATCAACCACATAAAAGCATAGTCAACCATAACAAAAGGTTAATAAGCATAGATACATGTTAGAAAATAACAATCTTCATTCTAGCAAAAATCCATATTCATATGAATCATATGAATGTTGTTTTTTAGGAGCCACCACTAAGTTGTATCACTGGTTGAAGATGGACTCCCTAAAAATGTTTGGTATTTCACCCTTATTATGATGCATCAATGTAGCTTTCATTGTAGATCTTATTCTACACAAGAGGATGATTCATGAGTAATTGATCCTTTTATTTGACACATTTAAAATATTACAAATAAGTCCTAGATGGTACCTCTAGCACCAGTAGCTTGATTTGAGACTAATAATAAATCCTTGTACATGATAGTTGGACATTTGGTTTAGCATTAACTTAGATATTTGGATAAGTACACATGATAATAATAACTCATACATTTGAAACTGAGTCTGGTGCATGCTAATCTCCTTATTTGTAGGTTGATGAGTGAAGTAGAAAATTTAGTTTGATTAGACTTCATTTGACATTTGAATTTATGTTGGATGTGTGTTCAACGATGTTTGGATTGTTTGTGCATGCTAACTTAACTTGCAAGCTAATGTGCCTTCGTCTAGCCACCATGAGACTTGCCCTCAATTCAGCTGGAGGAGGTGCCAAGGCTTTTTACTCAATGTATATTGATCTCCTCTCTTATTTACAAGGAGATCCTTTCATATTTACTGCTAATTTTGACTTTATTCATATTTACTTTTCAGCACTAGTATTTTATCTTTGATATTATTCTAACATTTCATAGATATGTATCATATTATTCTTTTTCTCATGTTTGATGTATTGGATTATAGATATTATGAATGTCTAAGCATGTTTTGATATTATTGAATATTCATGAGTATTTTCAAATATTCATATTCATGATTCTATTTTTAAGCCATGTGTGTATTTGTGTGTGTGTGTGTATTAATTATATTATTACCTTCCACTATTATAGTTTCTTCTATTTTCTTTTAGTCATGGCTTCATCATAAGTCTCCATTTGTTTCCTTATCACAATGTTAGCTCATTTGATTTTTTATTTTCTTTGTCATAACCAATCATTCATTACATGTTCTATACTTAATGCAATACTCTCTAACCTAAGGGTAGGAAGGAGGGTATTACAAATAGAAAATATTATATTGAATTAGCTTTTACAGCAAACCCTAAGTATCAACATTTAATGGTATGACTAGTTTTAGGTTCTCACTCATGCTTTTGTTAGAGGATTTGTAAGCCATTATGACTAGTATTCTATCCTAGAGAGCATTGTTTTAGAGTTCAACTAATTGGTTTTCCTATATGTATGGCCATCAATCAATGAATTTAAAGCATTTTTTTTTGAAAAAACTAAGCATGAATCATAGTTCAAAAGAAGAAATGTTGAATATCATAGGGGGAGATTGGTGTAAGAATACTTCTTCTAATTCCATTTTTTCATTCCTACAGATGATTTCTATAGGTCTTTGATTGCTATAAAGATGTCTTGAAAGTCCAAGAGATATCTTGGCTAAGAGCTAATCTTTCAGAGGAGATGTCTAGGAAGTGTAGAAGATGTCTCTTTTTGATATGAGACATCTTAGGTGAGACATTTCCCACAAACCTAAGACATCTTAAGTGAGACATCTTTGCCCAAGTGGACATGTCTAACATGCACATGAGACATCTCCCAAAGTCTTGAGATGTCTCTTTTACATGATGGAAATAACAATGAGACATCTTGGAAAAAGCTTGAAATGACCCATATAGCCAAGATAAGATCCAGGATGGCATTTCCAAGTTTGGAAATAACTTAAATAAGATGAGAAAAGACAAAAATAGTTGGAAATATTTAATTTGAGCTTTGAAAAAGATATCTAGGCCTCATGACATTGATTTTCAATAAATATTATTATGTTTTCATGAAATAATAGGAAGAGAGTTTATGAGAGTGGCACGAGAGAATCTGTGTAAGAGTTCTTGTGTGTATGTAGCTCTAGGATTAATTGTATGTGTGTTTGGACTATGTTTTCATTTTATGTACTTATGTAAGTTTAGTCTCATTTAGTTGTCCTTTCATTAAGGACAATCATTGTACAATTGTCGAGCCTCATGTTCTATAATGTCATCTGAGTACTTGTGAGTGATTTGGATATCTATGGGTTGTAGAACCTTGTTGTAATATTCTTTGCATTAATTAAAGATAGTTATCTTTCTTAGTTTATAGCCTATTGATTATTTTTAATAATATCTAGATTTAGTGAAATTCAAAGATTAAACAAATAGAGTGAACCTTCTCTATCATTACTAGTATTAGAGCTTTGGCTTAATTATTGCTTGAAATTTGGTTGTAGATTTTTGTCCAATTTAGATGATGCCTAATAAAAAATAAATTCAAATGATACCTAAGAAAAAATATGTTCAAGCCCTAAATAGAGATATGAATAGCATAAAATCTATCTTTTAACTGATGGTTGCTCGATTAGATGAGATTAGTGCCAAGGTAGATAAGAATGTAGGTCCTAGTCATATTTAACTCATAGAGATGATGAGCATTCATGTTTGAATAGTGATGAAGAAGTTTCTTAGCCTAGTAGGAGAAGATAAGATGATGAGGAAGGAAAATCTAGCTATAGAAGTGTTAGAACCCATTAACCAAGGATTCTGATGGAAGGTAATCTGCTTCCTCATAGTAGAATTCAAAGAGCTCAATCACCAACATCAACTTATTCCCATGGTAAGCTTGATGATGAGGATGAAGTAAGGCTTTCTAGAGATTTTATAAATGATGCTAGGTTTGCTTATATAAAACTAAATACTTGCAATGATGTAGATGGTACCAATGCTTTCTCAAGTTGGGTGAAGGCACTTGACAAGCACTTTACCTATTGTTGAATCTAAATTAGAAGATATGACTTCTACATCAAGGAAAAAGAAGTCCTAAAGTTATGAAAAATAAAATATACAAACTATCAAAGATTGGAATGTGATGAAATATCGTTTAAGAAGAAAATTTTAGTATCATCAAAGGTAAGAGATAATCTAAAAGTTAAAATTCCTAAGACAAGGTAATAAAGATGTCAAGAAGTTTTATATTGAATTTTGTGAACTATTCCATCAAGCTAAGGTAAATTGGAAGAAGTATGAATAGGCTTTAATATTTCTAAGAGATCTCAAAATGACATATCAACAATAGTTATTATTTTATGAGTCACAAAGTCTTTATGAGGCTATGATTTGGCACTCAAGAATGAAATGAAAATTAGTGGATTTTGTAACAAGAGCAAACTAACTTCAAAGGAAAAGAATAAGGGATCCAAGTCCAAATCTAAAGATAAGGATGGTAGTCATGATAAGAAGATAGAGAAGGATAATGAGAAGAGTAAAGCTAAGAAGAAACAACATAAGGGAGGAAAGGGTCAAGGTAGCAGTTCATCCAAAATTTAGTTGGGAAGGAGGATATAAGAAATGGTAATGTTCACCTCTCAAGGTAGCCAATGGCAAGGATGTAAAAATCATAAAAGTAGAGGAGACATCCATCCAAGCTCTTCAAAGAGGTAATTCAAATGCTCCCAAGATTGAGAAGGTTTCTAAATTGAATTCTTGTATATTCATAGGGAATGTAATAAATAAGACCATCCTACTATAAAATTCTTGTTTCATATTAAGGCTAGATGTTTGCTAAGTTGAGAATGGATTCATAATTTAATTGAGGTTGAGCCCAAGAAAATATTATTTTATCTAAAGTAATTGCTAGATTGGGGCTAGTAACTAATCTTCATCTAAGCCCCTACAAGGTACATTGGTTGTCAAGAGATTTCTCTCAAGAGGTGAGAGAGAAATGTGCTTTAAAATTTAAAATTAAAATTTTTCATGATGTTGTGAAATGTGATGTGCTTCCAATTGATTGTGTTGATGTAATTCTTGGTAGACCTTGGAATTTTAACAATGGTGCTCAATTTGATGAAGTAAGAAATGTATGAAGTATAACTAGACCTTATGAAATCCATGAGTTAATTCCTATGATAGATTAATAAGTAAGATAGCAAAACTCACTTAATGTTTTCTTAATCCTTCTATGAAAGAGAGAATATATTAAGAAACATGATGATACTAGTTTTAGTTTTTTCATTGTATCAACTATTGTTGCTAAGCATGATGATGTGGAGGCAAAACTTCCCACAAGTGTGTAAGGGTTGAAGAGATAACTTGTCAAGGTATTCAAGGAGAAATTGGATGGATTCCCATCAATGAGAAATGAACAATAACAAATTAATTTTATTTCTAGTGCTACATTCAAAAAAAGAGAGAATACTAGATGGCATCAAATCAATGAGCAAAATTGCAAAGGAAAGTAGAGAAGTTACTTGTAAATGGCTTCATGAGAAAATTCATTTCACCTTATGCAATTCTAGTCGTGCTTGTTCTAAAGAAGGATAATAATGAAGAGAGGATGTGCATTGATTCTAAGGTAGTGAATAAGATAACACTCAGGTACAAGTTTCCTATTTTAAAGATGGATGATATCCTTGATGTCCTTACCAATGCAAAGACTTTTAGCAAAATTAATTTGAAGAGTGGTTACAACCAAATTTGAATCAAGCCTAGTGATGAATGGAAAATAGCTTTCAGAACACTAGGTGGATTGTTTGAGTAGTTGGTGATTCTATTTAAACTCAAAAATGCACCTAATATATTCATGAGATTAATGCATTATGGACTCAATGAACTATTTGATAAGTATTTTAGTATCTACTTTTACAATATTTTGATGTATAGCTATAATGAGGAGGTCTACTTGGATTACTTAAGGAGGGTGTGTCTTAAATTAAAGGAGACATATTTGGTGATCAATGTCAAGAAAAGCCATTTCTTCACAAGAAAGAATACATATTTAGGACATGTGATTTCTAAAAATCTAATTCAAATAAAAGCTACAAAGGTGAGGGCTATTTGAGATTAACCAATTCCTAAGAATGTTGGGGAGGTAAGATCATTCCTTGATTTGGCAAGTTTTTATCAAAGGTTCATAAAACATTTCAATGATATTTCTTGGCATACATTTACTTGCTAAAGAAGAATGATGAGTTGTGATTTGACAAGCCTTGGTGTCGAATATGCGATGTTGGAGTCCCAACATTGGGGCTAATAAGAGACATTGAATACCTGATGTCATCTCATCTGGATATCACCTATAAATACTGCACTTGGGCTTCCAGATGAGACAACTTATAGCTTAGGAAGTTGTAATAGATAGTTTTAGTTTTCTGTTTCTTCTTTCTAGTTCCATTATTCCTAGTGAATGCCTGCAGTGTGATGTTTGTAATTGTATAACACCTTTGTTTGAGTGTGACATACTTGGACACGTTACATGACTAGCAATAAAGATCGAGATTACTTCCATCATTACAGCATCCACTTAGATTAATATTGTTTTTTTAATCATTTAATGTTTTCTTTAGTTAAACATTTTCATTTATTATTATTTACTATTTCTATTGTTAAGCGAAATGTGTACACCTTAAGCATTTAAGTCTAAATACTTGGTCACCCAGAAGTGTATTGTTTGGAACACCTAGTGACATATGCTTGGTCATCCTAGAAGTAGTCTCATGAAGTCCAAGATGTATATGGATGATTAAGAGTAGATACTCATCACACATAGGCTAGTTAGATTTTACTTTCCATTTTCCATTAGTTTAATTACTTTACCTTTAGATTTTCATTAGTAGGAGTAAAATTAGAAACAACATCATATGCCTCACTTTGGACTAAATCATACATGACAAAGCTACCAATAGTCCAAGTGGAAAGATAGCAAACTATAATCAAAGCATAACAATCTAGATACAACAACTAGTCCCATCCATGAAATTTGATTGGATCATTCATGAACACTTGTGATTCATATAGATGAGCATAGGGGTACCTCATTGCTCATCATTGGCATCATTACCAAGGATAGTGATAGTTATCTAGATTAGTTACGTTATACAAGATTGTTGTAAATTAATTAATGATATATCTTTCAAAAGCTATTGACTCACACACATCATAAACCAAGAACAATGTCTCTCCCACACAGAAATGACAATGCACTATATAGTGAACACATTCATTAGAGAAATAACATGATATACGATGAAGAAGATTGGATTGATCAGCACTATGCAGTGGTTTCTTATGATCATGACCACCCTAATGACACTCAAAGACTACATTCACCTAAGGCAGACAATCTTGGAGGAGATGATGTAGGTCCTAGACTAGGGGAGGCCTTAAGGCATAAGACCTCCTTGAAAGCTAGAAACAATAAATCAAGGGACCACAAGGAACAATATAAAAGCCATGGAAACTCTTCCAGTTCCTCATCTTCCTCTTTCCCTTCAACATCTAGTTCTGACAAAGATAAATGTAGGTGTAGAGATAGAGCTTCATTAAAGGGTCAGACTAAAAATCGAAATTGAACCCATGAGAAAAGTCAAAGAGAACACCATGAACATAGAAATTTTCCTCATGATCTGTTTGATGATGATAGACCCCTAATGGCCACTAAGAGCCTAATGCATATCACAGAGGTCATTAAGGTATCTCACAAGTATTGCAAAAACAATCAACTACCTAAGCTTAACATGAATAATATTCCAGAATATGTAGGAGGCTATAATTTAAATCCACAACAATATTTATAAGTCTTCCATGATGCCTATGCTCACTACAACATTGAAAGTGGATGGCAAAAGTTTAAGCTCTTTCCTAGGACACTAATTGATATATTTGAAGTCTGGTATCAATCATTGAGATCAAATTCAATTTGATGATGGTCTACAATGCTAGAGCTTTCCATCAAGAGATACCAAACATATAAAAGAGTGTCCAATCTGAGGAGACAAATCCAAGAGTAGAAATAAGAACAACATGAACCCTTGGACATGGCCTTGGATAGATATTAAGCTTTATTGAATCAATGCCCAAGCCATGGTTTCTTCGAGGAAGAGAAACTTTACCACATCATAGATGGCTTTGTAATGAAACAAGGGTGACCCTTAGGATGTATGTCCTAGGGCAATTATATGAGCTTCAACCCCATCAGGTCAAAGAGATAATAGAGCATGTGGAAAAAGAAGAAGAAGAGATGTGCAAATGGGAGAATGTCAAGAAGCATCATTGGGATCCAACTCTTCAATCAAAGGAGGTCCAAATTTACGGTAAGAAGAATGAAACTACCTTTGATAAGGTGATCCCACAACTGACTTTGTTGATAAAGGATTCTATCGATGATCTAGAAGTAAAGTGTAATAGGATGTCCAAATGGGTAAATAAAAATGTTACAACTCTTGTTGAGATAGTCATGGAGAAGCTCATGCAACACAAGCCAAGCAATTACAATAAACAGAGGACAAAAAACCAAGAAATAGTTAGGAACACTTTTTGGTAGATGAGAAAAGTGGTTGACAAAAGTGATGCTAAAGACTCTACCATGGACAAAGATGTTGGATGTGACCTATGCATATATGACCATCCAAAGGGCCAATGCCCCATATTATTACACCTCCAAGAGTATTGGACAGGTGCCTTGAATCCAACGTTTGTGTAAAAGCATATGCTTGGGAGACTTCCTCTTCCACAAGGTAATTTTAGATAGTCTCACAACCGATCATACCATCCTAGAAGGACTCATTACTAGCCTCAACATGGTTATCAACCATACTGGCAACAACCACAGTTATGGGGGAGGCCACCACCAAATCAACCATACCCATCAAAACCTCACAGATATTATGTTCAACACCTTATTTCTCCAACAATTTCTACATCCTCTACTTCTAATCACCACTACCACTCTCTCAAGTTCCATCAATATATGACATCCCTTGAAGTATCACCACCTCATACCTCTTACCATCCCACCTACCCTCAATATTCTCATAATTCACCTCCTCCAATGCCATTGCTAGTAACTTAGGAAGGTCGAACATGCCAATATCAACAAATAAATGCCATGTGTGCTATGACTATGCATAGACATTCTAACCCCAATGGGTTCCAACCACAATGTCAGAAATTCCCCTTTTGGAGGAAAGGTTATATGCTAAAACAAACCACACATGAATCCACTACATCATCTGAGCTAGCACAAGTCCAACCTAGTACACCACCTTCCTTGTCATCACTAACATCCTCTGACCATATACATGAGCCACCATCCATCAATACTCCAACCCACATCCAACCAATGAATCTACAAATGTGGGGAGACAAATAAATCCATGCATACCACCTCATAATCAAGGGTGCAATCGTGGGCTAGCCATCCATAATGTTCAAACATCTCATAGCCTAACCCACCATACCATCAAGTGTACGATCAATAATTTTTCTACCAAGGCATCACACCACCAATAGATACCTAATGGCTAGGGCATGAATGGTTCCCAAAGTTTAGTCAACCACTTACTAATCCTAGCCATGACCAAATGTTTAGTCATGGGGGTTACCCCCCATTCTAATCTCCAATATTTTTAAGTGCTTTTTTTATCTTTTTGTTTATAATTTTTTATTATTTTTCTATTTCTTTTACTTTTTTTCAAGTTGTCGTTTTCATTTTCTTTTGTAATCTCACTCGTGCATGAGATGATCATGTTGCTCATTGAGGTGAGGTTTTTCTCTATGTTGTTAATTCATGAGGGAATAATTATTTAAAAATTAAGACCATGGCATCCATCTACCCATTCCATTAATAAGAGGTTCTTACTTTGGTCATGATGGTAATCTTTTTCACCATCCAAACTCTAAATAACTTCATAATCATTATGTCTAGATGGAAGAGTGTAGAACCAAGAAGGAATGTAATGGGTGTGACATCAAGGAGATTCATGGATTTCCTTTGGATACTTCTATATGTTCTAACATGTTGATGGGGTTGTAACCATCTCCTTATAGATCTAGTGAAAAATGGGAATAAGAGCAACTTAAATCAACACTAAATAAGCTTCTATGGATTCCACTGAAAAGACATGTACCCATGCCTAAAGGTTGATAGCTTTGAAAAACCCAAAAAAATTAATAAATAAATAATAATGTTGCCATATTAATGCTCCTCCCTTGGATAAAATGCCAAGTGATGTTACTCCTTGCAACTTTGATAGTCATATGGTTGTTTGCCAATGAGATGAAATGATGTAGTGTCACTGAAGGTGGTTTTGACTTGGTTTGAAGCTTGAAAAGATAGATACATAATCATTTAATCATTAATAACATCCAAGTTTTCATTGTGACCATATCATGACACCTCATGTCCCAATTCCTACGATCCCTTCTATAGTCCATCTCATCTCATTGTCTGGATTCTCATAACTTGTGGTTTTATGTATCATAGAGTTGTTATCTCAATTCGGTGATTTTACCATGTGTGTTTTGCTTCATAGGTATGTGTTGCATTCAACTCCTCTAGTGCCTATGGACATTTTAGACATGCTTACACAAGGGCATAATAGGCTAGAACCTGCTTTGGGGAGGATCCACTTGTGTGACTTTTGTGTCTTGTACTTGTTTAACATGGCCACATCATTTTTCACCTTCCATGCACTCCATTTGTTATATATTATTGTTTCCCTTATCATAAATATAATCTATCCCACAATCATGCTTTCAACGCCCTTTTCTTGCTCATTCTCGTACTTTTCATGTTGACAACTTTACCTTATCCTACTTTCGATGCCTCCACCTCATTTTCCACTTACCCAAACTGCAAAATTTAACTTTCAACCTTCCAATCAAACCCAATGCTTCAATTTGCATGTCCTTTACCCCATAAAAATTAAAATTTTTAGACCTCGATGTCATATCCCCAATGTCAAGTCTGACTCGATGTCATGTACATGATGTTGTGTACCTGACGTTGAGTCTGAGAAAAAGTATATATAGTNGGGGGGTGCATGTGTGTAAACTTTGTGTTGACTTATTAAAATTTGCTATTGCCCAAAAGGTATTCTAAGGGTAAGAATGTTAAAAACCTTAGGACTTATAATGAAAAAACATTAATGCTAGTGCCAGACGTCCAATTTCTCTAACCCATGGACCCATAACCATTATTTTAAGTCACAAGTAATGAAAAAGGAACTAGTTGCGATGGGTTGTAGAAGAGATCAATACTTTTGGGGGGATTTTTCTTGAAAATTTTCCTAACCCTACAATCATATGCATTATGAGCTTAATGAACTAAGGTTATGAGTAAGGTATAAATTAATTAATGATAATAAACATAACCTTGGTAACAGTTGGTTTTTTCTTGATTGCAAATGGCCCCAAAAAGAGGTGTTCAGGGTGAATCCTTGTAGAGAGCTGTTAAGCATCTACGTGGTGGCCATGGACAACAAAGAGAACAAGTTGAACATGCTGAACAAGAGGCCTAGTCTTTCAGTATCCATCAAGAGGCCCTTGCTACCAGGAAATCAGCCAAGGGAAAGGCAAAAGAAGTACCAAATCCCAAATAGGGACAACATCTCACATTGCCCCTTGATTGCCTTGTTGCCATTTTGAAGAAATCCACATTGGATTTAGTCATTGTAGAAATGAACTTCAGTCCATTAATGGAATCTTCTCTAGAAGCAATGCAAACACAACTCAAAGTGTCCCCATTGTGGCCTATCTTGTCTAACAATCGTGAATGGTACCTAGGGGAAGTCTATCAATTCTAGCATAATAAGGATGAAGGTACCACTATGAACATTTGTGGGGTGAATCTCTCCTATGTAGTCAAAGACATTATTGCAGCTCTCAACTTGCCTAATAAAGGGGCTAAGGTTTCTCACCTATCCACTAGATTTGACCCTGAAATAAAGAAATTATGGCTAAGGTAAGCATATCGCAAAGAAGACAAGTCATACCATGAAATGACTTTGGAAGAGAGAACCTACTTTGAGACTGGGATGTACCACCTATTTTCCACCAAAGGGCTCAATCAAATTTCTACCTATGTAGCTAATAGAAGTACCATTCTAATGGAAAAATTTGCAGTCAACCTTCCCCAATATTACTTCACAAAATTCCAATGGCAGTTGAAAGAAATGAAGTCAAGGAGACCAACACTCCCATTTTCCTATCTAATTAGAAAGTTGTGTAAGCATCCTGGAATCTCAAGATATATCAATGATATCCTTAGGAAGGCTTAGCACACCTCCATCATAGAGCTCCTAAAAACCACAGCACCAAGAAAAGATTTTAGTGAGTAGTAAGAAGCTAAAAAGGAGGCAAAACTAAGAATAGAAATGCAACAAGAGCCTAAGCAGCATCCATAAGCACAAGCTCCACCATTGCTGCCATAGGATTATAAAATATTAATGATCCACCTATAAAGAATTGCTAAGATCGTTAGCTGGGGGAGTAGGGATGAGGTTGATCTCTTCTGAATTATGGATGATGTCGTATGGCCCACTGTATCAGCCGATCCAACAAGGGGAGAGATCTTGATTTAGTTAGAAGGAAGGGGATAATAATGGTTGTACTAGATCTCTAGAATTGCTGCATCCTTTCAAGTCACCTTGTAAACTAGTGAAGGCACCACAGTTGTAGTGCTACAACATGAGGATGTAGCAGGCACAACAGAGGTGATCACTGATCTCATCAAGGAGTTTTTCAATGTTCTTGTTGTGCCTCTACCTAATCTAGTAGGAAATAGAAATGCACAAATGCTGGCTAGGACCTTAATGTCTTCTAAAATGCATGAGGACATGCTTAATCATTTGCTGCAGATAGGTCAAGTGATGACCACTTTGTTCAACATCCCCAGCAATGTCACTACAACTCAATCGAATCTCATCACTACCAAAGGAAAGTTGGTCATGGTTGAGGTTAGGGTAGAACATCCAGAAGTTGAAGTACAAAGATTGGAATAGGAGCTAGTTGCTCTACAAGCTAAATGATTAGATCCTACTTGATTTTTCATGCCTGACCAACTAGAAAAATTTCAAATAGAAGAGCTTGTCAAGCTAGTGAAAGAGAAAGCAACCACAAAGCAAGAAAAGGAGATGGTGGTTTGGAATGCCTCCACTACAAATGCATGAACACAAGTGCATAAAAATGCACTAACCACCACCTAAGAAGAGAAAAATTAGCTCACTATAGAGAATAACTAATTGATCATAGTGGAGAAGTAAAAGAACATTTTGGAAAATAATGTCCACCAATTAAGAGAACAACTAGTGAGGGTCAACTAGGATATGAGTAGATTGGCCCAAGAAAATAGAACCCTCTCTATGGACGAGGTATGTGCTATTCATCAAAAGATAGCAATCAAGATCAGTGCATGGTAGAATGAGGCCAAGAAACATGAGAATTTAAAAGAACACTTTCATGACCAGGTTGGCATGTATAAGGAAATTAATGAGAAGGAAATCAAGATGGCCAAGGCCCACATTAGCTCCTTGGTAGCACAAAATTTTGAATGATAGGCCATTTTGGACAATTATGCCATGGTCTAATAAGTGAAAGTTAAAAATAAGGACCTACAGATAGAATATTTGAAGGAATACATGGCATTGGCTAACCTCATATATGCCAACGTTACCATGTTAACAGTAAGTCATCCCCGAAGTGAATTGGAGAAGTAAGTGGCAACCACCTACATGTTATATGAGAAAGAGTTTGTGGATCAGAAGGATGCTTCGCAAAAGTTACAAGTGGCAAACTCAAAATTAGAGGTGGTCAAAGCTAGTTACCAAGGATAGAAAGATGTAGCCTCAAATCTAGCTTGACAATTAATAGATTATCATGAGCTAAGGGATATGGCTAGGGCTTTTGAGGAGGAACGACAACAGTTCGCGACATGATATGTCAAGGCAAATCAAATGTTTCTGCAACTGCCATGTCCTTGGGATGTACCAATGCCAACATACATCAGCATAATAGCCTAGATGGTGCACAACCCAAGGATGGAGGAAGAAAAATTGCAGGCTTTGCTCAATCGATACAAGTTTCAACAGCTTGGCAACAAAGCAAAGTAACCAATGGAAGAGCCATCACCTACGAGCACTACATGAGCTTCCCAGTCTTGTTTTTTGTTTTTTTTATAATAATGCTTCTCATTTTTGTACTGCACCACTGTGGCATGCGATGAGTTAGTTATTTTGTCTATTGTTTGAGTTACTTAATAATCCCATACCTACCCAATATTTTGTAAAGAACTTGTTCCTCATTTTGTTTAACTAGAGGATGAGTTTTCATTCAATCGTGGGGGTATGATTAGTCATGATTTGATGGGCCTTGATGTCAGATATGTGATGTCAAAGTCCTGACATCACATACCCAATGTCAAGGCTAATAAGCAACGTCAAATACCCGACATTGCCTCATCTAGACCTCACCTATAAATACTGTACTTGGGCTTTCAGATGAGACAACTTAGAACTTAGGAAGTAGTAATAGATAGTTTCATTTTTCCATTTCTTCTTTCTAGTTCTATTATTCTCAGTGCATTCCCATAGTGTGATGTTTGTAATTGTACAACACCTTTATTTGAGTGTGATGTACTTGGACATGTTACATGACTGGCAATAAAGATCGAGATTACTTCCATCATTGCAACATCCACTTAGATTAATATTATTGTTTTAATTATTTAATGCTTTCTATAGATAAACATTTCCATTTATTATTACTTACTATTCCTATTGTTAAGCAAAATGTGTATGCCTGAATCACAAGTGTTTAAGTGTAAATACTTGGTTGCCTAGAAGTGTATTGTTTGGTACACCCAATGACATATGCGTCGCCATCCCAGAAGTAGTCTCATGAAGTCCAAGACATATATGAATGATTAAGGGTGGATACTCATTGCACGTAGGCTAGTTAGATTTTAATTTCCATTTTCCCTTAGTTTAATTACTTTACCTTTTTATTGTCATCAAAAGTAGCATAAAATTAGGAACAATATCATATGCCTCACTTTGGCCTAAACCATACATGACAAAGCTACCACTATTCCAAGTGGAAAGATAGCAAACTATGATCAAAGCATAATGATCTAGATACCACAACTTGTCCCATCCATGGAATTTAACCAGATCATGCATGAACACTTTTGATTCATATGGTTGAGCATAGGGGTACCTTGCCACTCATCAAAGAATAAAGATTTCAAGTGGGATGATGAAACCAAAAGGAGCTTTGACTTATTAGAAGCAAAAATTACCAATGAAGCATTACTTGCAATTCCAAATTTTTAGAAGCTTTTTTAGGTGGAGGTGGATGCAAGTGGACTTACCATTGGTGAAGTACTTTCACAAGAAGGTAGACCTATTTCTTTCTTCTTAGAAAATTTGAATGAATCAAGGTGAAAATATAGCATATATGAGAGGGAGTTATATGCTATTCTTCAAGTAATCAAAAATTTGAGGTATTATTTGTTGTTCAAGGAGTTCACTTTGATGATGGACCACAAAGCACTTCAATATCTAAATTCCAAAAAGAAATTAAGTGCTAAACATATGAAGTGGGTTTCATAGTTACAAGAGTTTAATTTTGTGCTCAAGCACAAAAGTTGAAAAGCTAATTCATGTGGAAGGTATGGATGATTTTTTTTATATGTATGAATATGATTCAAATTTTGAGTAGGTTTGGAGCCTCAAGAAACCATTGTTGATTAGGATAGATCAATGGAGGAACTATCATATTCAAGATGGACAATTATTCAAGAATGAGAAGGTATGCATTCCTAATTAGAAAAATATTTTATTTAAAATGCATTATGGTGGCATGATAGGTTACATGGGTAGAAATAAAACATTGGAACTTATGGGTAGGTACTATTTTTTGCTAGGTTTGGTAACTAAAGTTTCAAAATTTTTCAAGGAGTGTTTGACATATCAAAAACTCAAATGTAAAGGACTGGATGGACATTACATGCCTTTGCCAATTCCCAAGGATCCATGGAAAAGTATTTGAATGGACTTTATAAGTGTTATTCCAAAGATCAAGTGTGGGAATGATGTTTTTTTTCTATGGTGGATATATTCTTCAAGATGGTACACTTCATTTCATGCAAAAAGATGAGTAATGAACCTCATGTGGAAAATTTATTTTTCTAGAATGTTATGAAGTTGCATGGTATTCCTTTGAATATTATTAGTGATAAAGAGTCCAAGTTCACTAGTGATTTTTAGAGGTCCCTTTGGAAAATTTTAAGAACAAAGTTAAATTTATCTAGTGCATATCATCTAGAATCTGATGATCAAATGAAGGTGATGAATAAATCCTTGCTAAATATTTTGAGGTATTTATGTGATGGATAGCCTAATCAATGGGAAATTTTGTTGTGTTATGCTAAATTTTCATATAATAATTCTTGTTATATTTTCATTGGTAAGATCCCATTTAAGGTTAATTATGATTTTTATCCTACGATGGTAAACAATTTAAAGAGATTTGAATAAGAATCTCAACTTAGTGTTGATTTTTTGTAAGATATGAGGGATCTTCATGCATAAGTGAAGGTAAATCTAAAGAAAAGACTAAAGAGAAAGTCCTAACAAGAATGAGAACAAGAAGGAGCCTAACTTTACTATTAATGATTTAGTTTGGATACACTTGAAGAAGAAGAAATCGAGAAATGTTGACTTTTTCAAGTTGAAAGCAAAGAAGAGAGATCCTTTCAAAATAAAGGCCAAAATTAATGATAACACTTTTGAGATTGAATAATCCAATGATGTTGATATGTCTTTTTTGTTTAATATTCCAAATCTTGTGCATTACCATGGATCAATTAATGATGAAACCATACAAGAAAGCATCAATGAATTAATGGGGGCTATTGAAAAGTCCAAGCCTTCAATGGAGATGAAGGTAATTGTACTCAAGAGGATAGAAGCTTCTAGTACTTAGGGAGTGACAAAGCATGAGTGCTTGATCACTAGAAGCATTAATCAACTAATGATGCTATATAGATCCATGAGTAAGTGGGGGATTACTTTTATCCCTACTCCCTTATTCACATAACTTTACTTTTTGAAGGGTGGGAGAGCTAGTATAGGCAAACCTCTTTCAATTCCCTTTCTTCATTCCTACAAATGATTTTTGTAGGTTTTTTTATTAATGTAGAGAGGTCTTGGAAGTTTAAAATACATGTTAGCCAAGAGCTAAGCCTTCACAAGAGATGTCTATGAAGTTTAGAAGATGTCTAGCAAGTTGAGAAGACATCTCTTCTAGAATTGAGACATCTCCCACAAATCTGAAACATATCAAGTAAGACATCTTATCCCAAGTGGAGACATCTCCCAAAGTCTTGATACATATCTCCTACATGATGGAAATAATAATGAGATGGCTTGAAAAATACTTGAGATAACCCATATGACCTAGAAATGATCCAAGATGATAGTTCCAAGTTTGGAAACTAAGAAAAGTTGAGAAAAGATAGATATAACAAGGGATCTTTAAGTTGAGCTTGAGGAAATTTTTTTAGTTTTCCTTCAAATAAGTTTCAATAAAAACTATTGTGTTTTCATGAGATGATAGAATGATAATTGATGAGAGTGACACGAGAGAACTTGTATAAGAGTGCATGAGTGTGTATGCAACTCTAGGGTCAATTGTATGTGTGTTTGACCTATGTGTATCTTTTGTGTGCTTGTGTGAGTTTGATCTCATTCAGTTGTACCTTGCATTAAGGATAATCATTATGTAGTTGTAGAGCCTGATGCTCTGCAATGTTGTTTGAGTGCTTATGAGTGATTTGGATGGTTTTGAGTTGTGATATCACATTTCAATCTTCCTTACATTAACTAAAGATATATTTTTTTCTTATTTTCTAGCATATTGATTGTTCTTCACAATATCTATATTTAATGGGATTTGAGGATTAAACAAACAGAGTGAACCTAATTTAGAGAGAGAAAAGTGCAAGATGCATGAAGTTTATGTTGATTTTTGATAGCCTTATTATAAAAGAATCATTTTAGAAAGAATGGATAGAAATATAATGGAAGTAACTTATCATAAATGTTATGGACAATAGTAGAATCTTCACGAAGAGTCTTGGAAACATTCTTGAAGATGTAATATGTGTGAAGTTAAAAATAGAAAAATAATTATGATTCTAGGATACCTACAATTTGATTTTTTAAGCATAATAAAGAAAGTCTCAATTTCATAGTGGTCATGTCATAATAAAGAAGAATTCATTACATAATTAACTTTAGGAAATTTTGCAATTCCACTAAAATCATTTTCTAAACTAGATCAAATCCCTTCAAAGGGTAAGCATTATAGACCATATAAACTCTTGAGGGTATATTTTGTAAGTGAAAATGTATTTATTTCTTTTACACCTTATTTCATAACAAACATAGACAAGAAGTGTGCTATACACAATTTATTTTAATTATTCATAATGAGAGTTTCTAGATCTTTTTTAACTAAAAAAAATAAGCTACAATTGTTTCTACATTGGGCATCATAGACTATGCTAGGGTTTAAAAATGTTGTCAAATTTATTGGACAAAGGGATAGGAGATATAAGAATACTTAATAGTTTTAGCTCCTTACTAGCAGAAAGTGCATGTATTATTTTGAATAAAGCCTCCATGATGTAGACAATTCCTTAAGGTTATGGCCTTCTTAAGAATTTTAATGAGGAATAATTTTAAGAATGGCCTAAGAAAAAAATCATGCAATTTAAAGGAAATATATGTCTAATAATTCATATGTTGTAACTTATAAGTCATCCTTATAGATTACTTTATGTTATCCCTCCAAGTCCATGTCTCATTTCCAAGATGATTTACATTTTTAAAGAAACATGCTTTAATTTTTTCTAAGTCTTGCCATATCAGGGAACAATTTGATATTAGTGGTGCATTAATCAAAGTGTATCAACTATATAAGTATTTGGCTTTCATCATGTTTTCCCACAATCTATGTGATGTGCATAATTACTAGGTTATTTTTTTCAAAAATGCTCAATTAATATTGTTTAAGCATTTAAAATTAAAACTCCATACTTCAAAGGCATGTAATCCTACTTCTAACTAAGAGTATGAATGGATCGCTCTTGCGAAAGATACCAAAAGAAAAAAATTCTTTTTCTTTTTAGTCAATTGAAAAAATAAAGGAAGAAGCCTTCAAACATGAGAGAAAATAGATGAGAAGAGCTTAACAAGTGGATTTGATAAGCTGGATATGACCTTCTTGAAATAACATCTTAGCTTTTCAACTACTTACTCTCCTTAAGATATAATCACAATCTACCAATAAAGATAGATAAACCCAAGTAAATAGTAAATAAAGACTTGATTTTACAACCAACCATCAGAGCATAGTACTAAAAAGTATGTTGGTCATCTTGAACATTGAAAGTCCTACTATTAGCTAAATAAAGCTTTAAATTAAATGATTTTGCAAATTACAAAATAGTTGCATCAAGCTTATGCACATAAATTAGTCCTCCATCTGAGAAATGAGAAGTATCATCCACAAATGGAGAATGTGTCAAATAGGGATAAGTCAATGCTAGTTGATACCTTGAATTTTTCTAGAAGTAGAAAAATTTCATAACAAAGAGCCAAGCCCTTCGATAGCCAATATGAAAAGGAAGGGAGAGATAGGACCCACTTATTTCTAGCCATTCAAAGAATGAAAACTACCAAGATTTAAATTATTAAAGAGGATATAAAAGATAGGTCCCTCAAAGCAACCATAGATCTTCCTAATCCAATGATAAGGAAACCCAAACTTTAGCAACACTACTTCCATATATGCCTAGAAAATGGCATTGTAGGCATTACTTATATTTAGCTTAACTATCACATTTTTAGTTTAATGATAATGTATTAAGTGTAACAAATCTTCCACCAACAAAATTTAACATAGAATATGTCTTCCTATCACAAACCTTGCTTAGTCTTCTACCACCAACTTAGGCATGATTCAAGAAAGTCAACATGCCAAGAGTTTAGAGAAAATCTTATATAAAGAGAAACATAATTTTATTGGCTTGAAATTTCTAATATCCAAAGCATCTTTGTTCTTTGGAAAGAAGGCCATCTAAGTAACATTCTAATAAATAAGAATTGAATCCCTTCACCAAAATTCAAAAGCCACATCAATGACATCAATTGTAATTATCTCTAAAATTAAGTGTAAAATTCAAAGATAAATCCATCCATACCAACTACCTTATGAAATGGCATGGGACAAATCACTTCAAATATTTCTTACTTTGACGTGCAAGAATCAAGATAAATAATATCTGCTTACTTCAAAGCATGATCAATATGATTCACAACTTTATTATATCTAGTTCTACTTGATGTTTAGAGTTAAGGACCTTATGATAAAAGGATTGTATATATTCCCAATCTTCTCATTTGATTGGATAGGATCTTACTCTTCATACTTCATTTCTTTAAAAAAATTTATTATTTTCTAGTTGAAACATATGTTTAAAAGAATCTTGAATTGTTATCTTCCTCACATGATCATTATATTCTTGTTCTTTGACTCCAATAAGTCCTTTCTTGTCCTTGAATGTTGTAATCTTCATTGAGCACCTATTACTCCATGAAGTCACCTGCTTCTATCCATTGATCCAAATGTATAATATCTTGAATCTTTTGAATTCTTTATAAATAAGATTATTTTTTAAGTGACTAATTTATAGGAATTTTAGCCTTCCATTTAAGACTTTCATTCTAAGCCTCTAAAACTTGGTATACAATTGAAGTTGACATGTGCCTTCAACATGCATCTTCTAAACCTTATTTATAATTTCTTGTATTTTTTTCTACTCATTCCATATGTTTTCCTATCTAAAAATATGGCATTTTTGCTTCACAAGTTGGATCTAAAGTAATAAAGACTAATGACTTAATGAATCTCTTATAAGATTATTTGGAAAAACATTTGAAAAGATATTTAACCATTTTGTACCTACCATAAATCTATCTACTCTACAAAAAATTCATTCATCTCCTAATTGTAGATTTGACCATGTGTAATCACCCTGAGCATTGGAAATATCAATCAACTATAACTTTTAAATTGCATCCAAACAAGTTTAATTTCTACATTTTGCTAATGTTCTCCTCTGAACTTTTCATGAGGCCCAAGTACTACATTAAAGTTACCAACAGTGAGATATGGCTTTTGTAGATTACTTAGCAAGCTTGGAAAGGTTTTTCAAAAAGGCACTTGAAATTCCTTATGAGTAGGAGCATACAAATTTATGAAAGCCCATTTGTCATCAATTTTCTACTATGATGAAGTGTTGTGAGTACTTAAAAAGATAGATATACTAAAAAGGATGTCAAATAATCCATAATCCAATCCCTAGTGTAGGGACACTTCTTCTAATCCTCTTATTCTACCCTACATGTTGTGTGCCTTTTGTATTGATTTTTTTCTTTTAGGATATTTCTGGGATGTTTTGGCATGTTTTGGAGTGTTTTTGGCTCATTTTAATGAGTTTAGAAGGTTCCAGGGTCTATGGGGACTCGTTGGAAGGCATCCAAAGGCTCCCAACATCAAAAAGAGTACTTTTATTTCTCGCACCTTTAGAAGAGACGTCTTCCCATAAAGATAGACATCCTCCCAAAGACGTCTCCCCATAAAGATAGACATCTTCCCAAAGATGTCTCCCCTGAAGAGTAGACATCTACCAAAAATTAATAGACGTCTCTCCCAAAAGTAGAACTTTCCTAGTAGACATTGCAACAAAGCCAAAGATGACCCAAATGCATGGGGAAACTTCCAAAAACACCATTCCAATTTTTTTAAAAAAAATAGCCAAAGCAGGATGAAAATAGCTAAGGAGAAGGTGAGAAGACTTGGAAAACATCTAGAGAACCTCAAGTTGAGTTTTCAAAAGGTTTCTAGAGTTTTTACCTTCTTATTACTTATAAATATTGATGTAATTCATCATTATAAGTGTCATAGTGCCAAGGACTGTAGTGCCAAGTGCTAAAGGCCAAACATTCCATTAGAGGGCAAGAGAGAGAGCTCTTGAAGGAAGAAAGCTTGTGCAAGAAAGTTGAGTGAGAGGCAAGGAAGAGCACTTGAGAGAGATTAGGAGAATCTCTTATAAGTATCTTGTCTTGAGCTTTGGCTCCATTATGAGTAATTGATGATTAAAAAAGAACAAGTATGGCCTCTAACATCCTTGGAAGAGTTGTGAGTTGAGCTTGGCTCCTCATCTTTGATGTACTTTTTATGTATTTTGAGAATTATCTTAATATAAGGGAGATTTTCTAGATCTTCTTGGAAGTTGTGGATTGAGTCCTATTAGGATCTATCAAGGTGCATCACCCCTACACCAAATTGGTATCAGAGTGAAGGTTTGGAGGTTTCCACACTTATATGTTGAAGATTGATGTTTTCTTTGAATGAAAGAAACATTGTTGTGGATATTTGTGTATTTTATTTTGGATATCATTCTTGTTTCTTTAAGCATGGATCCAAAGAAGAAGACATATCAAGAGCTTAGATAAGAGCTTCAAGAGTTCAAGGACTCTTTTAAAGCTTTTGTGGCTGAAATGAAAGAAGTTATTCCCAAAGTAAAGCTCCACAAGCACCAAGATTTTGCAGAAACTTCAGAAAGAGATATGAAAAAATTTAAGACTAACATGGGAAATATTTTAAGGAGAATTAATAGAATATTTTCTAACCATCTAGAAGGAAAGAAAGATGAAGAAGTTCTCAAGTATCTCTTATTGATCAAAGGAGTGCTCAATACTCAAGGATTTCATGGGAGGTAACCAAGAGCTTAATAAAAGGAACCAAGAGATCTTCAAAGTCCAAGATGGTATGTGCTACTAATCAAGGAGAGTTCCTACCTCATAAGTCATGGAAGGTGAAGAATCAAAGCCAAAGGAGTGGCAAAGATCAAGGTACTTCTTCAAGGAGGATCAAGGGTAGCACTAGAAGGTATGCATTCTTTTTGCAATTTTTCTATACTTTGTTGCAATGGAAAGGAGATTCTAAGTCAAGTTCAAACTATCTCATAGGAGAGAGGTGAGTCTTCTAACCAAGGTATGTGGAAGAATAATTGCTTTAATGATGTTTTTGATGAATCTGATGTTAAAGCTATCAAGGAGAGTTTACGTTTTAAGTTGGTACCTCTAAAGTGGGATGAAGAGCTTGTTGATGATTCCTTTAAAGAGGAGTGGCCATTGGAACTGGGAGCTCCTATTTGGAATCTTGAACCTTCAAGCTTTGTTGAGATTGGGTAGCTACATATTGAAGATCAAGTTGAACCAAAGATCGATGGGAAAAGCCATGAAGAGGTAAGTAAGGAGGAGCTTTACCTTGTTGATGTTACTAATGTCTCTCATGTTAAAGCTAGTGTGATGGATTCTAGTTTTTCAATTCAACTTGGTAATGGATTGTTCAATGGTAATGATAAACATTGTGATCATTGTGGTGATTGTGATGGGATTGAGAGTCATGTTGTGACTTTTGGTGCCATTGTTAGTAAGAGGAAGACTAATAATGATAATTTGTTTGATGATGATGGCTATTGGAAGAGTCATTGTAAGAATGTCATTATTAATGTTAGTGAAGACATTGATAATGATATGATTTTCTAGAATTTGGAGATGTTTGCTATTGATTATAGTAATGATAAATTTGTGAAGTGTGATGGTGGATTTGATTGTCTTGGCTATAAAATGGAAGTGTAGCATGAAGGTAATCTACATGGTGGTAATGAAAAGAAGCTAAGTGGTAGTCTTCCAAACACCAAGAAGAAGAAGGTGAAGAAGAGGAAAAAGAAAAGAAGAAAGGATGTTAAATTAAGAAAGCCTAATCCTTTTTCTTTTTCTTTTTCTTTATTTGTTGCAGGTTTGAGTCATCATGGGGATGCAAGGGAAGCATTCCAAGGAGATGATTAGATGAAGGAACCATGGTGGGGCATGAGGAAAAGCCTCCATTATCAAGGCAAGCTCAAAACCAAAACCTCCAATGATATTTATTTTCATGTTTGTAATGCATTGAGTCATGATTATTGTGATGGCCTTGAGTCATGGGGGTATGGTACCTTCCAACTTATGAAAGGTCATGAAGCATGATATTTTTAAGGGTGGGAGAATTGGTGTAGGGACACCTCTTTTGATCCCCTTGTTTTACCCTACATGCTATGTGTCTTTTTGTGTTGATTTTGTTGAGGATGATTCTTGGATGTTTTGGCATGTTTCTAAGAGTTTTTGGCTCATTTTGATGAGTTTAGGAGGTTCCAAGATTTGTGTGCACTTGTTGGGAGGCATATGGAGGCTTTCGGCATCAAAAGAAGCACTTTTATTTTTGGCACCTTTAAAGGAGACATCTCCCTAGAAAGATAGACATCTTTCCAGAGATGTCTTCCCAAAGATGTCTCCCCTGAAGAGTAGACGTCTACCAAAAATAGTAGACACCTTTCATAGTAGAAATCCCAATAAAGCTAGAGACAACCCAGACACATGGGAAAACTTTCAAAAGCATTGCTCCAATTTAAGAAATAGTCAAAGCAAGATGGAAATAGCTAGGGAGAAGATGAGAAGACTTGGGAAACATCTAAAGAACCCCAAGTTGAGTTGAGGAAAGGTTTCTAGGATTTTTACCTTCTTGTTGCTTGTAAATATTGATGTAATTCACCATTGTAAGTGCCATAGTGCCAAGGACTGCAATACCAAGTGTCGAAGGCCAAGCATCCCAATAGAGGGCAAGAGAGAGAGCTCTTGAGGGAAGAGATCTTATGCAAGGAAGTTGAGTGAGAGGCAAGGAATAGCACTTGAGAGAAATTAGGGGAATTTCTTATAAGTGTTTTGTCTTGAGCTTGGTCTCCATTGTGAGCAATTGAGGATTAAGAGAAAACAAGTGTGGCCTCTAAGATCCTTGAAAGAGTTGTGAGTTGAGCTTGGCTCCTCATCTTTGATGTATTTTCTATGTATTTTGAGAATTATCTTAATATAAGGGAGATTTTCTATATCTACTTGAAAGTTGTGGATTGTGTCCTATTGGGATCTATTAAGATGCACCACCCCTACACCACTCCCACTTTGAATTTGCATCTAGGAAGAGCTTTCTAATCAAGTAAATACTTTGTTTAGCTATAGTTTTTATCTCTTGAATATACAAAAAATCAATTTGTTCTTTACACCACCACATATGGACAGTGTCTTGGCAAAAGGGATTATCACATTCCAGCTTAGGATCCTCATTTCTAGATGGAGGATGAAGCTTCTTTAGGCCTTAGCATATTGGCACCATTATAACTTTGATTCTAGTTGGAAACTATCTTTAAAGTATAAATCTTGATATTTTGACCCTTATTTGCTTGTCTTAGTTAAACCAAATTTTTGGTTTGATTAATGAAATTTCTTTCTTTGAGGTAAAAAGTAGCCTTATCAAAGATGAAAAATGAAAAACATGTTAGACAAGATAACATTTTTGTAGAAGCTTGGAAAATATTGGGAGATACAAGAGTTTCTTAACTCACACAATTCTTTAACAAAATTTTAAACATTAGAGAAATGTCTAACAATTAGGGAAAAAGCTTTGTTATTCATATTTACAAAATAAAGGAGATGTATAAAATTATGCAAACTATAGAGGGATCAAGCTAATGAGCCACACTATGAAGCTTTGAGAGAGACTCATAAAACATCTCATACTTGAATTAACAATATCCTAGAATCAATTTGGATTTATGCTAAGGAGATCTACTATAGAATTTATTTTTTTATATATAACAATTAATGAAATAATTTTATATATGAAATTTATTGATTTGGAAAAAGCATATGCCTGAGTCACCAGAGGATATTATTTGGTGGGCCTTGCCGAGAAAAAACATCCCAAATAAATATACTAAAATGATTCCTTTCCATCAGAAAACTGATTTGCGTTGGTGCAAAGCCAAAAAATCTTAATGAACCAGATATTAATGTCTGCATCTTTAACGTGAAGCCAACAACACTCCCAGCCTGGAAGTCCTCTTTGGACGAAAATGACAGCTTACAGCCCCAGGTTGAAAGAACCAAAGACCATCAGAAAAACCATAAACATTAGTTAAAAATTGCTTTCACACGATCAACGGGCAGGCTTGAAAAATCCATAGATGATCAGATAATTTCATTTTGAAAATTCCAATTACAATTCCATAAGGCCTTAAGAACATCTCAGATTCATCTGACATAGATCAGATCTTTTCCTGATTCTGGACGGTCCTTGTAACCTGTTGAAAGCAAGTGTAGAAATCGTGGAATGACCTCACGCTGCAGTTTTGAGTTTTGACAACATTCCTGGGGCAGCCAGCACCACCATCTTGGACTATTTTAGCCGCACCTCTGTTCTATCTATTGCATTATCATCCGCAAGTGTAGTGTTGTTCGTATCATTTAAAACAAATCTATCAAAGTTTCAACGGTAATATTAATGATGTTATTCTGAAAGTTTCTTTTTACCTCTAGTAACATTTCTGAAAGTTTCTTTTTTAACTCTAGTAATATATTGGTTTCTGTGGAAGCTGCATATCTTATCTTTGAAGTAGCCTTCTTAGGAACACAAGGATTCCCATAAAGTATGGAAGCAAGATGTCTATAATACTTTCAGATTTAACCAAACATTTTACAATGTTACAGAAGCCCATGGGGCTTAAAACCACAAAACATATTGACAAACAATCAAGCGTAATAAACATTCTAACCCAGCTTGATCTATTTCTAAAAACAATATAATAATTAACCGTTTTCAGATGCTCACTAAGCTGCACAACTCATCAATACTGGGCATATGAAAAATTTGCTGGGAAGCGGAAGACGTCAGTAAATTGGTTTTAGGGCAAAAATCCTTGACATTACAATAAAAGACCGGCGGATTGGAACCATGCACTGCTGCTCTGTCAAGGTCTGTCCTGACAATAACAGTGCTTGTGCCTGAAGTTGTAGTTGTCCTCGCTTGCCTTGCCATAACATAATCCTGCGGGATGAAAACGTCCGTTGCTAGATCCATATTCCTTCCTCAGCACTCTTGATTCACTCCCTAACCAAACATAAAATGCAAACTCAATTCCAGTACCATGGAAAAATATTTGCTCAGTCCGCTTGTTATCGAGCCAAGGCCCAGGAAAAACCCAAGTACCGCCTTTGTCTACCAAAACAGTGCGCGCTTTGTCTTGGCCTACGATGTTTCAGCGGTTGTTGTTGGTTTATTTGGGCCAGGAATCTTGAAATATCAAAGATTTTTAGGAGTGAATCTGTGGTCTTGCTGCAACTATATATGCCGCAAAAGGACAAAGAATTGGACTGAAGCAAGAAATGTAGTCCAGTCGCCTGGCCGCCTCATGGGCTTGCGTCAAAATCTAGGCTTATCTTCTCGAATTGTGATGCCCAAGCTTCCCTGTTTAAGAACATTTAAAATTTAAAATTTTCTCTTTTTTTAAAACAAATGATATCGTTCATTTTAAACGTTTTGTACGAATCTGTCCAACCAAAAAATCCTCTGTTAAGATATGTTTTATAAGAAAAAAAAAACAATCATATCGTTACTTTTAAATGTTTTGCAGGAATCTCAACAGCCACAAATCCTCTCTTAAAACACTCTTGCACAAAAACAAACATGAAAGGAAAAGCTTACAAACCTCTTCACGAAAGCGCCAAAACTCAAGTAAATATGTTGTTTCCACTACACCAACAAAATTGTTATGATAACAATTTGTTCAAAACAATAAGTGTTTTATTTTTAGTTTTTGAATTAGCAATACTGTTTAACTGGCCGGACACTAATGGTCGGGCAGCATGGGATGGGCGTGTCTGACCCGAAAAAGGAGTTATATTAATAAAAAAAGAGTATCAAATACATATTCAACATCATCAATTCATGTAGACTAGATATAGAATAAAAGATAAAAAGGAACCTTGAATGTTTCACAAGGAAACAACCTTACAAGCAATAGATCTCAAAAGGGAGGAACACAATTTAGACATCTACCTCTCACCAAGATTCAACTATAAACGGAAGTAGAAGAAGAGTGGAAGAAAACTGGATGAAGTAGATAACAACTGAAATTATACAAAGAAGCTCCTATTGAAGAAGGTTGCTTGGACTCATGGATCTACCCTAAGGTTGCAAAAGATGAATTAGCTAATTAATATCCAACTTGATCTTTGAGGCTTGAGATATGATTTGGAAATGGAGAAGGCGGAAGATTTGCACTTTCTCCATAATAGTCAAATGATAGATATTTGAATAGTTAGTCCTCTGAAAAAGAGTATTACATCTACATTTCCATATATATAATATAGAATAATAGGCCTAATAACCTTTCAAAAAAATTTGAAATTCACAAAGGTAGTAGGCAAAAAGCCAAACATAACATCATCTTGAGATAGCTTGCACAATGAAATAACTTTGGAAACCCATCTCCACGTGTGCTAAGCGAAAGGACAATGCCAAAAAACATGAATGACATCCTCTATACTACCATAAAGAGGGTAAGTATGAGTGTGAATCCCAAGATATTCAAGGCATTTGCCGATAGATAAACCTTGGTGAAGAAGACATCAAGGAAATTGTTGAGTTTTAGGGAGAGTTGAAAGTTTCCAAATACGTTTGAAGAAGGGGACTTAGAATTGTCGAGGCTCTTGTTTGTGCCAAAACCTATTACATTAGTAAATAACACTTGAGAAATCATGCAAAAATTGAAAGGGGACATGCAGCTTATAAGGCAGAAGGTTCAACCCATTAGTCCAATGAAGGCCATGAAAAATACTTTGCACTAAAATGTCTAACTGCAAATAGTGATGAATAAAGTTATAAACTCAAGCCAAGTACTGGTGCATTGTTTTAGATGCCCCATACAAATGATTAAATAGTTCCCAAGAAATCCATCGATTAGTGAGATGAAGATAGCTAAGATAAATAACTCCCTTCTGAAACCAAAAAGTAGCAACCCTAGCATTGATAATGGCAAGAGAAGCAGGTGACAAAGGTAACCACCAAGCAAAGCTTAGGAAGAAGTGTAGGATTGATCTTGACATTAGTCCAATCGATATAAAGGTGTAAAACCTGCCAAGCCTTCCAAATGTTTTTAAAGACATGAGATCTAGGAATGATGATAGTATGCTGGAAGAGGATCCAATTAACAAAGTGGATTCCTTTCCAAAAAGGCTTATGTTGGGAGATGCTTGTTGGAGCTTTAATTGGAGGAGAATCCCAATAATGTCAGAGGCATCTAGATGTTAAACCAACCACTTAGCAACCAAGGTGAGCCCTTGTTTGAAAGAATTCAAAAGACCTAAACCACCCTTATTCTTAGGAAGAGTAATAATATTCCAAGCAACATAATGGAAACCTTTTTGGGAATCTTTAGAAGACCACATAAAATCCCAACATAATTGTTCTAGCTTCTAATAAGCAGCTTGGAAGGGAGCCCAACATGAAGAATAATACACATGGGGTAGAAGTATAGATAGACTTACAAACAAGATACTTGCTTGCAAGAGTGAGGGGTTTAGTCTTCCATTTTTCAATTTTCTTCTAAATCCAAGAAATTACTTGCTCCTAGAGAACTGAGATGGAACCTCTAAAATGGAAGGGAATTCCCAAAATCTTGATGATATCTTGATCTTGAATAATCTTCCAATTATAGTTGGAAAAATGATGGTAATTATTACTAAAGCTATAAACAAAATATTTTTTCCAATTAATAGTGAAGCTAGAGAAGGAGCAATATTGCATCACCCAAGATAAGAGTTGTTGCAACTTTGCAATAGTGTTTTGAATAAGGAAAAAGGAGTCATCGGCAAAATGCATGATTAAAAGCTGATGTTGAGGTAAAGAGACACAAACCCCAGTGATAGCCTTATTCTAAATATCATAGTTTAACTGATGACAAAGAAAGTCAACTACTATGATAAACAAGTAAGGAGCAAGAGGACATCTTTGCCTTACAAACCTATGGATAGAGAGGGGAGAGGTAATACCAAAGGTAGTGATGAGTCATGGTCTGTCAGGTGTCATGGTCTATTAGGTCCTATTATTGGACCCCTGTTATCAAACCCCTATTATCAGACCCCTTTTGTCTGATTGGTCCTGATATCAGACCCTCATTATCGTTTACACGATATCGTGACACAAGCGATATCAAGTACGCAATATCGTGGCCTGCCAAGCAATATCGAACATCCGATATCAAGTCCTATCTCATTGCCTATAAATAAGAGGTGGCGCACTTGGTTTTGGCATTAGTTCTTAGTCCCTTACCCAAACTCTTGCAGCTTTCCCTTCTTAGAATTAGAATTATTTCTCAGTGCATGCCCGCAATGTGATGATTGTAATTGTACGGCATCCCTTATTTGAGTGTGACATACTTGGACATGCACATGACCAAAAATAAAGATCGAGATTACTTCATCATTGCTGCATTCACTTAGTTTAATTATTTAATTGTTATTGTTATTTATTGCTTTCATAGTTAATATCTCTTAACCCTAAACTCCTTAAACACCGAATGAGTACGACTTAATCACAAGCATTTAAGTGTGACTACTTGGTAACCTAGTAGCGTATGTAGGATCTGGGCTTGATAATGCTAGTAGTAGTCATGCACGAGGTCCAAGATGTGTACAAATGATTAAGGAATGGATGCTCATTGCACTTAGGCTAGCTTAGATTCTCTCCCCCTATCTCATATTAGCTTAACTCTCTCTCCCTTTTTCCCCTAGCTTAGCTAATTATTTTCCATCACCTCCAGGAGTAGCATTAGTTTAGGAACACATCATACACCTCACTCTAGACTAAATAGTACATGACAAAGCATATACTAGTCCAGGTGGAAAGACAACGAACTACGATCAACATGTAACTATCTAAATACCACAACTAGCCCGTCTGCGGAGTTCGACAGGATCATGTGTGAAACACTCGTATTCATATGGTTGAGTGTAGGAGTACCTTGCCACTCATCAGGTAGTAGCTATTTTCACACTAGCATCTAAGAATAAACATTTCACCGTATGTAGGAACTTAGGACCAACACCAAGTTTCATCATGGTCTGCAGAATAAAGTCCCACTTAATGTTGCCATAGGCCTTTGAATAATCAAGTTTCATTAAGAGAATATCTTGACCATCATCCTTTGCTCACTAAAGACCTTCCCAGGCAATAATCATATTATTTAAATTATATCTACTATGAACAAAGCTTGTTTGCTAGGGGGCTATAATATGACAAAGAAGTTTCTTCAAATGTGAGGCTAAGCACTTGACCCAAATTTTATACACCACATTAAGAAGAGTGATGGGTCACCAATTTGAGATACAAGTAAGCTGCCTAAACTTAGGAAGGAGATGAATAATCCCCTAATTTAAATTGGGCCCAAAGGAACCACTAAGGGTAGCCTCTTTAATGACTTGGCAGAGATCATTTCCAATCAAATCCCAATGATTTTGAAAAAATTAAATGAGGAAGCCATCGTAACCAGAGATCTTCCTAGAGATTAATTTAAAACAAGCTTGTTGAAGCTCATCCTTAATAATATCAACTTCTAAACTTTGCAACATAGTAAAATTCACTAGACTAGGATAATTAATAGTAGCAGCCTTGAACAATATCTATAGGGGTGGTAGTAAGTAAGGCTTTGAAACACTTCTTAAGATATGAAAGGGGACTATTGTGGTTAGTGATAATGGTACCATCACTGGAATTTTTTTCTAAAGAGTGTGAAAGAGAAAAACTACTTAGATACTTAAAAAATTCCTTATAGTGTTCATCTTGAATATTTAACTAGGTAAATATACTTTTTATTAAGGCACTTTGGGCCTTGTACATGTTCCATTGTTGAAAGGCTAAGTAGGCTCTAACTAACTCCCCATGAACTTGAGTGTTGCAAAGATCTTGACCTAATTGATTAGTAAGATGTCCAATAGTAAAGTGAATGTTGTTGTACTCTTGTCTAGCACAAGTGGCCACTATCTTACCGTAATAACAAGAAAACTTCTGCACTCTACAAGTAGCGCATTGCCACCATTGAATCCAACCAACCTGACCTAAGGACCTAGGTCCAACATTCCAAAGGCTTGAGAGAAGTACTTGGTTTAGAGGAGAAGAGAAATAGTTACTATGTAACTGAAAAAGATGGAAATTATGGCTATGATTGCTACCATGAATTTGAATAGACATTGTGATAGAAAATGGCCTGATAAGGTTGTGTGTTGATGATCCAAAGTAGCAAAAGAAGCTTGAAAAAATAAAAGAGTGGAAAAATAAAACCTATCTAATTGACTATAGATATGAACCTACCCAAGACGAAGATTACTCCATGTGACTCTGTTTAGAGGATTACTGGCAAAAGCATCCACACTATCAAAAACANAAGCTTATCATGAGGGAATTCTATCATATTAAAATAACCTTTGAAAATCCAAGGTACAAAAAGAAGAGAATTCGCTAGTTCCTACCACAAAAGGACACGTTCTGGTAGAGTCATTAGGAGCATAAGTTAAGCAAATACTAAAAGGACCATGTGAGGAGGATAAGGTAGCCTAAGAAACTTTGTGTCTAAAATCAAAACCACTTAAATGATTTTATCTTTTCAATAAGTTGATAGTAGAGTGGCAACATCCCCTTTCCCACATGGAAATTAGTGAGAACTAATGAGTGAGGAAGAAACCAATGGGCTAAAAAAGATAAAATGTTGGTTGAAATCTTTTTTTTTTCTTGAGAAAGTTTAGGAGTATATTGGAAAACAACAAGATTATGTATAAAACATTTGCAATTCAAAATAGGAGCCAAGGGATCTAATCCCCTTACACCCCCATCCTCTAAACTCCAAACCTCCAATAGCACCAAATAGGAAAGACCAACCTAGGTGCCCCATTCCCAACCCACACCCACACCCCCCACCCCACCCACCCCCAACCTCAGCGCTTTACTAAAGCTGACTTGACTGGGGACCACTGATTCAAAACTCAAAATAAAGCATCAAATAGGCAAAACTAAAAACCAGTATTAAAATCTAAAATCTCCTACATCTCCTAACCCCCACCACCTATAATCGGTTGTGGAGCCTAGTACAAGCACAATAGGCCCATTCCTAGGCATGCATGACATGTAACACATCCCTATACTTTTCTAAATCAATGACCATGGTAGCCTCCTAGAAGAATTTAAGCACCTCTACCTTTCAAGCCACTTCTTCAAGTGTTCCTTTACCATCAAGGTGTAGATTGAAATCTTTTAATTTGATATGACTTCTGAGCACTTGTCATTCAGTGTTCCATCCAATGTCTAGCACCTCATAAGAGTAGCACCCCTACCTCAACCAACAGTACTGGCTAAAATCATCAGTGTAAGGCTGGAAGGGGAAAACAAACACCGAAAGATCACTGGATAGGTATAGCTAACCCTACCTTCACGTGAGGGCATGCTGGAAAAGAAAACGAAGGCAAAGTGCCTTGGATGATCTGCATGCAAATCAACCAAGGACTTCCCTGAACACAACCGATGGCTTGCACTGGGGTTATCGTAATTGATGTATGAAATGTGAACAATGGCTCATGAAATACAAATAGAGAGTATACAGAAATGTATTGTAAACAAAGTGTAAACTGAATTTAAAACAGAGTAAACAATATAATGAAGGGAAAAAATAAACTATATTGTATTGCTTAGAATGAATGTGCACGAGTCAAAGCATAGTTGAGCATGTGGATGACAAGTCAAGCGCTAAGCCCCAGGGTGATATGCTTGCAGGTGCTTGGATGCTAGGAGTTAGGTGTGCCCAAGCATCCAAAAGTCGCTAGTCAGTGTTTCCTAAGCCGTCAACCTTCAAAATTGCCAACCCCATTTATGTGAATGGATGGGGTATTTATAAGGTTTGGCCAGGTTCAGGTATCAAATCCATGGGTGAGATTAATGGCTGGGAAATGAGAGGTAAATGAATCATGTAACAGGTGTTAGATGGGTAGCTATGTGTCAATTGGATGTGTGTAGGCGGGCTACATTCTTGACCAGATGCACTGTATCTTAAAACATGTATTGGCTTATGTAAGCTAGCTTACGCCCATGGAAGCAGATACAATTTGGAGCATAAGAGATTGACAAGCTCACAAATGATGAAAATTTACAATGAAAATGATAATGTACAACAAGAGTGATTGACTCCGGCTCACTTGAAACTTCTCGGTCCCTGAATTAACTATTGCAGGATGTCGATTTGAGTGGTTTTGTGGCTATTTGAGGCATCTCTATTTCACCAGAGCTTCCAGTGTGAGTTGATTTTGTCTTGGTGTGGCCTCAACGTGTGTTTGGTGTGCTTTTGACTGGGCGTGATCAGTACTCACGCTGCACTCACACTGTACTCACGCTGCCAGCATGACCTTAGCATGACCTAATGAAAATGACACATTTCACACTAAATTTTGATCTTTGAAGCCTATTCTTTAACTGCAACAATTTCCTGGCTGTGATTGACCTTGAGAGTGATCTGCAAGTCAAAAATTGAGCTTGGATCTGCCTTTTTTTAAACCACTTCTAGTAGCTCTCGTTGGAATCACGCTGCCAACGTGAGCTCAATGTGACCATAGCATGAGCTATAAAAACTTGCAATTTTGGACCTAAAATCTAGGATTCTAGAGGCTGGGACTTGAAGCTATCAACAATGAACCTTGAGGATGACTTGCACCTTCAAAGTTAGAACGTTTGACTCAATTTTGAGGCTCTTAGAGTTGGTCACGCTGGACTCACGCTTCCAGTGTGACCTCAATGTGACCATTAGCGTGAGTAAGAAAATGTGTACAATGTCCTAAAATTTGAACTCCCGAATGCTAAAACTTGAAGCAAAAAATAATGACCCTATGAAGATGACTTGCACCTTCAGATTGGACCATTTTTTACTTAATTTTGAAGTCATTATAGTTGCTCACACTGAGGGCAAGGTAGCTTGACAAGCTGAGTGTGAGTTACATGCCTTTGTCAAATGTTTGCCTCCTAAAAGCTCAAAAGGGTCTGAGTTGTTCTCATTTCAAAGTATTAGGCTGAAATTAGTGGTGTTTCACCAACAACATGCACCTTGTTCATGGGCACTATAACATCCCATCCCTTATTAAGGATAGAAACAATTATAAATAATGCAATTAACCTTCAAATGAAGGGATGGCTTGTTATAAGGAGTTATGATTATTCATGTATACTTTGGGAAAGGTTTTGACTTATGCCATTTCAGACCAAGTTTAGGGGTTGTGCTAGCATGAAGTTGCAGAGCCAAGATAGGCAAGTGATGGAAGCTAGGTGAAGTGGGACAAGAAAGGACTACTCACCTTTTTTGCTAGACAACCTAACCATGGTGGTAGTGTCAGATTACTTCTAAGGCTTAAGTGGCATAGGAAGATAACCCAAAGGGCGTTATCGTACTCTCTTCTATTAATAATTTTTTTCTATTTTCCTCTTTTATTTCTAAAGTACCAATTATTTATTTACTAGTTAATTTATTTATTAAGTATTTATAATGTTTCCATTATATTATCTAAGAAAATGATAAATGTGATAAATTAATCAATCATAGTTTTACAACATTCGGGAACAAGATATCACATTTGGTATTAAAGCAAACCACGATTTAGGATCCAAAGTGGAAAAAAATCTTATTTTATTATTATTATTATTATTATAGAACATAAGTACATCTAAGAAAAATACCAAAATGGAAGAAAAATATTATTTTATTTATTTTAGTTTGTAACAAAGGAGGAATAAGAGGAAGTACATCTAAGAAAAATATAAAAAAGGAAGAATAGGGGAAAGGACTCAAGAAGATCTATGATTATCTTCAATTATGTTTCTCTTTCTTCATCAGTGGCATCCTTCTTACTACGCACTACCTTGCATCTAGCCAATCTATCACACAATTGTTTGATGTACTTGATTGCACATCTTATTGCAACTATTGATTCTTCCTTTCTTTTAAGTTGGGTCTTCAACATATCCATCTATATTGATAGATCATCCATGTCCTTTTTTCATTCCTTCTCTTTTCTCTACATAAACAAGATTTAAATTATGAGTTATGAAAAAATTAAGAAAAATGAAAGAGTAAACAAAAAAAGAAGCATTTACCTAAAATCGATCATTGTCAATTTGGAGGAATTGTTCATGAGTCTCTAGATGGCAAGTGTAGCACATTGCACTCTCCAATTCTCCTAAGAGTTGCTCTAGATCTTTTACAGCATTTGAAGCATCCTCGGGAATTGGATGCAAAGATGATGGAACTCCAACCTGTATTAACTCATAATTTTCCTTGAAGTTACATAATTGAGACTCCCGTAAGTGATAAACGCCCTCACAAATAGAATAGGGTTTATTATCAAAAATTTGCTAACTAATATGCCAAAGAAGCATGAGTTCTTATTTAGCAACTGCCACTATCTATCCTATCAAATAAAAAGCACCCAAGATAAAGAAAGAAAAAACCATTGGAATAGACTCAGGAAGTGGTGTCAGTGCTGCTTGTGGAAGAGAACCTCTTACAAGTGTTGCAAAAAAAGGAGGCATGCCTAGTGATCTAGATAGAGGAATGGGAGGCTGTTTGAAAGTGGCACTTGCATCATCTCTGTCCATCTCTCGAATAAAGTATTACCACTTCATAGATATCTGCAATATAAAAATCAACAAAAAACAAAAGAAAGAGAGAAGTATTTAAACCCTTAAATAATTAAAACTTACATCTAGTTTCTTTCCTTTATCTTGTCTTGTACTTTGTTGAGCTTGTTGTCTTATAACTACTAAACCACCAGAACTTTGCCTAGTACATTGCCTCTACAAAGAAAAATAAATTTATTAGAAAAATGAATAAGACATTAAAGTAAGTTATTGTATATATATATATATATTTAACTATATACCTTGGGAGTAGAAAGTGCGATCTGTTCTTATGGTTGAACCATACCAAAGGTCAAAGTACCTTAAACTTCTTTAGTCTATGCAACTCTAGCCTGGCCACTCTAAATTGGTTCATTCTACAACCCAGATTGCACCGTCAAATACATAAAATACTGATATAATCAATAACAAGGAAATCATAAATACATAAAAATACATTATTTATTTTCTCCTAATTTTGAGCATGTTGTAAAGCCAGCTAATCATTCTTGGCATCCACAATCTTACTTTTAATAGCTCTCTCATCTTCAAAACATTTAGGGAATAATTGAGGATTATAACGACTAAAATGTTTGTTTGGTTAGTCATAACTTAAGGTCAAATACATGAACAAGTGTACAAAACATAGGATATAAGATTTGGTAGAATTTTGTTGGACAACAGTAATTCCAGTCATGGCATTATACAAGCAAAAAAACAAGACAATGACCAGTCATAAATTCTACTAGTTATGACACCATGAAGTATGTAAATAAAATAAGAATTAACATGGGATTTTTGTTTATACCACAAAACCTTGCTATAAATTAGTAGACATAAATCAAAGTGAACCTCATTGATGAAATCTCCACGAACAAATTGGCTTTTGCTAAGAGAATAATCAATAATATAATTAGATAATTCCTTTTTGCAAAATGATTTAAAATTTTGGGAGAAAGCTAATGGAATTAAAGAATCATCTCCTTGTTGAAAATCCAAGGTTTTTTTAATATTAGAAATAAGAATTGTTATTTCTTCAAAAACTAACTGGGAAGTAGAACTTTTTTCTACTATTATACAGTTCACACCATTCTATGAGAATGCCTTTACAATAGAAAAGTTTAAAAATAAGAAAGACAAATAAATCAGATAACTTCAAAGTTGTTAGGTACTAAAATCCCTCCTTCCCAAGTAAGCTATGAACACAATCGAAAGCAGAGAGTACATTATTTTGATGTAAAAACAATAGTGGCTAATTGCGAGCTAGCTAAAGGAGTTTGAGGTAGAGGTGAATATTAATGCTTGGGGGCCACGATGAAGATGGTTAGAATCCTTTGATGGTAGAAAATCTTTAAGCTTCTCTATTGATAGAATCCTTCAATCTTCTACTAATATTGAGTTATGATAGGCAAAGTCTTTCTTCTTCTCATATTTATAATACAACTATAAGAATATTAGTAGAAGTAAAGAGGAAGTTTTAACTTAAGTTAATCAAATATTTGATATAGATAATGTTCACTTTTTCTAATTTTGTGATTTCAAGGTTTACTAATGATGAGACGCGACATGCACTGGTACGCGATATCGCGGCCGCCGCGATATCGCATCCCATGCGATATCACGTACGCAATATCGTGTCTTCTCCTGCGATATCGCGTACGAGATATCGCGTCCCGCC
>MNCI01011140.1:168733-186569 GCA_015680685.1 Gnetum montanum | reverse complement strand
GTTTGTTGTGGTGTTAAGGCATTTAGTCTGCGGAGTTCGACCGGATCGCGCGTGCACACTCGTATTCATATGGTTGAGTGTAGGGGTACCTCGCCACTCATGAACTAAAATAGAATTATCTCTAGCTTAACTAGAAGTACTCTCTGAGATGATTTCAATGATACCAATTTTATCAAAATCCAACTTATAGCTTGAAAGATACGATAATTCTTGAATTACATGTAGTTTAAAATTAAAAAAGGGTATTTTTTTAACTTTTAAATTTTAAATTTTAAAAAATTAATTTTAAATTTTAAAAAATTATTTTTAAATAATAAAAGAACAAACAAAGGGACCGAAGGTCTTGGGTTCAATTCCAAGCCCCAAAAACTTTCTTATTAATAAAAAAAATTTATACATACATACATACATACATATATAAATTTATTTGATTAAAAAATATTTTACCCTCAAGAGGGCTATGACCAATCTTTCTGTCAACTGCAACTAGCCATGCTAGCAACCATAGTTACAGAGAGATTGGCCCTTGGCCAGCCCTAAGGGCAACCTGACACCATGCACCATGCGTACGCCTTTTGTTGTCTTCCACCATACCACGCCTACACCTTCCACCATTTGCTATCATGCCTAAGCTTGGGCTTGCTTCCTCATTATACCTACCCACTATCATGTATCCATTGCCACTATCACACATTGCTGCTCACCACCACGCACCCATTGTCCATTGCCATTGTTGTGTAGTGTCCTACATTTTCTATCACAAATCTCCTTCCGTGTTGCCACAAACTACCTCTTCGCCGAACACATGCAAAAGTCACGCAAACCCAGTCAAGGGGCCATGCAGGCCCTAAGGCAAGTCATGTTGGCCCAATGATGGGCTGTGCAAGCCCTAAGATGGTCTATGTCGACCTTCAAATGGGCTGTGTTGGCTAGTTAAGGACTATGCCAACCCATAAGATGGCTACCTAGACCCCGAAATAGGTCATGTGGACCCTAGAATGGGCTTCATCCGTGCAGTAAAAAAATTTTTTTAAAAAAATTCATCTATAAATGTTAATTTAAATTAAAAATGCACATAATTATTTTAAAAAATTTGAATTGGTGCCTTGATAACAAAGGGGATAAAAACTTTGTCATTAAGCATGCTTATTCTAGAGTAGAACTGAGATGGGTGACCTTTTGGGAAGTCTTGAAAAATGTACAAGTTTTGTAAATTTAAAATGACTATAACTTTTACATTCAAAGTCCATTTTCAACTGGACAAAAAACTAATTTCAATATATTTGAACCTTTCAGACTCAATGGAACTATCAGATTTAGCTTTTAGATTATAGAAAATTAGTATTTTTATTCATTGTTTAAGGTCCCCAAAAAAATTAAGATTCAATACTCAATAAGAAATCCATGACTTTTCAACTTCTTCTACAACTGATTAACTATTTCGAGACCCAAAAAAGGACCATAGAAGCTAAGGATTATTAACATACCTAATTTCTTCAACTTACCAATGTCTAAAACCTAAAGAATAAATTGGAGAAAAATGGAGGCCTAAGTTAATGACTGGATGAATGCCCTTGAAGATTAAAAGAATGAGATCAAGGGTGTTCAAGAAGAGATTCATCAATAAAATTAGGAATTCAGGATAGAGATGCAAAATATTTCTAAGGAAATTAGGAAATTGTCCTAGTATTTAGAGGATAGATGGCCAAACATGCAAGAAATGCCTTGGTAACAAGGGAAATGAAAACTTTGTCATTAAGCACATTTGTTCTAGAGTAGAACTAAGATGGGTGACCTCTCCGGAAGTCTTGAAAAATGTACAAGTTTTGTAAATTTAAAATGACTATAACTTTTAAATTCATAGTTTATTTTCAACTAAA
The DNA here is from genome assembly GCA_015680685.1 of Gnetum montanum. Lineage (NCBI taxonomy): Eukaryota > Viridiplantae > Streptophyta > Gnetopsida > Gnetales > Gnetaceae > Gnetum > Gnetum montanum. The sequence continues at coordinate 184,689 of MNCI01011140.1, read as the reverse complement.
CAAAAACTGATTCCAACATATTTGAACCCTTTGAACTCAATTGAACTATCAAATTTAGCTTTCAGATTATAGAAAATTAGTGTTTTTATCCATTGTTTAAGATCATGAAAATAATTAAGATTCAATACTCAATAAGAAATCCATGACAGTTTCAACTTCTTCTGCAACTGATTAACTATTTCAAGACCCATAAAAAGGGACATAAAAGCTATGGATTACCAACATACCTAATTTCTTTAACATACTGATGTCCAGAACCTAAAGAATAAATTCAAGAAAAATGGAGGCCTGAGTGAATGATTGGATGAATGTCCTTGAAGATTAAATTAATGAGATTAGGGATGTTCAAGAAGAGATTCATTAGTCAAATCAAGGATTTAAGACAAAGATGCAAAATATGTTTGAGGAAATTAGGAAATTATTCTAATGTTTAGAGGATAAATGGTTAGATGTGTAAGGAAAGATAGATTCATTTGCAAACTCTATCAAGCAATTGATCAACCATCTCACTAAACCTTCAATTCCTACCCACGTTCCACCTAGGAATCAACATCAAGATCAAAATCAACTCCCTCCTAGGGATCCACATGAGAAAAAATACACCTACTAGTGGATAAAACACCAAAATCCCTCCTTTTAGCCATAGAGTAGAAACTGAAGGTGAAAGATATGGGAATTGGCTTAATCCACCTAAAGCATCATTGACACAAGTTCATGCCAAGAAAGTAAAATTAGATCATTATGATGGAGCACCTGGATCTAGTGCCAAGGTAAAGGATTGGCTTGATACAATAAAAAATTACTTCAATATGTTAAATTTGCCAAGCCAAGAAAGAAGCTAGCTCCTTGTATTTAAGAGGACTTGTGGCAACATGGTGAAATGGACTGAGATTACAAATTGACTTAATTTTTGTTGAGATTTTGAATAAAAATTTGTACCTAATTCTTTCCTCAAAGAGTGCAAAATGAGATTTGATTCCTTAAGATTGGAAAGGTAATCCATAGAAGATTACTATAAGGAATTTTGTGATCCTTCTCAATATGTAAGTCACTGGGATGAGGAAGACTTAGCTTCAACATCATTGGTGGACTACATGCTCAACTGCATTCCCAAAAATTAGATTATAATCCTCAAACTATTGATGAAGCATATAGAATTGCTAAGGATCATGAAGAATCGAATTAGATACGAGCTACCCTTTGACAAACAACTCTTCGAAAAACTACCTTTTCACAAGCAATGGTAGAGGAAACACCAACCAAAAGAGCTTGATCAAGATTAGGATGTTTTGTTTGTGGAAAAGAAAATTTTAAACAAGACTATCCAAATTGCAAAGAAAAGTACAAAGGACCAACCAAATCAAAAATAAAAAACCCAACCCAAATATGATTAAAGGAAAACTTCCAACCATCACCATAGCCATGAAGAAGATATCTGCATCAACTAAATCATGTTTATGTAAATTTTAATTTGCTTTACTAATTTTTGAAGGTTCAATTAAAGGTAAGCAACTTAATTTTTTGATTAATAGTGGTGCTAGTGATAACTCTACTTCTCCAAAGTTAATTAATTTATTTAAATTAAATTTAGCTTCCAAGGAAACTATTAGAATAGAACTAGCAGATGGAACGATCACGAGCAAGCATACCAGGTGTGAAGAAATTAACTTTACTTTGCAAAACATGCCTTTCATTGATGAATTATTTGAATTTGAACCAAGTGATGTTAATGCAATTTTAGGAATGTCTTTCCTATAGAAATTAGATATTACTACCCACTTTGGAACTCACATTTTAAAAGTCTTAACCACTAATGGAGTCAGGGTTCTATGGGGGATAGGAACGACAAGGCAAATTCATACATAATCATTAAGCAAGCTAAAAAATTAGTCAAAAAGGGTACTATGATGTTGGCTGTCAAAGTAAGCTAACCTCAAAAATCTTCAGGTACTGAGATTCCAAAAGAACTTAAAGAATATAAAGATTCAATATTTGGTGAAACTAGAGAACTACCTCCAAAAAAAATCATAGAGCATGCTATTACTATTTTTCCTAGTACACAACCTATTTCAAAAGCCTCTTATAGATTTTCTACTTCTGAATTAAGAGAATTAAAAGTACAATTAGACCAATTATTGGAAGAAGGAAAATTTTNAAGAGAATTAAAAGTACAATTAGACCAATTATTGGAAGAAGAAAAATTTTGACCTAGCATATCACCTTAGGATGCACTAGTCTTATTCATTAAAAAGAAAGATGGTATGCTAAGATTATGCATCAATTATAATGCATTGAATAAAGTGACAATAAAAAATACTTATCCTTTGCCTAAGATTGAGGATTTTTTTAATCAACTTACAGGTGCATGTTGTTTTTCAAAGATTGATTTAAAATCAAGTTATCACCAAATAAGGATCAAGGAAAAATATATTGAGAAAACTACTTTCAAAATCAGGTATGGGTTATATGAATTTTTTGTGATGCTATTTGGATTAACTAATGCATGTACAACATTCATGGAATTAATGAATAATATTTTTCGTGAATATCTTGATTAATTTGTTATAGTATTTATGGATGATATACTTGTTTATTCTAAGTCGAGAGAAGAACATGTTAAACATTTGAAAATTATAATGGAAATTCTTAAAGAGCATAAGCTAAAAGCTAAATTGAATAAATGTGAACTCTTTAAGAAAGAATTTTCATACTTGGTTCATATAGTTTCCAAGAAAGAATTGCAAGTAGATATAGCAAAAATTTGTGCGATTCGAAACTAGCCTGAATTAAAAGATGTTACAATGGTTTGTAGCTTCTTGGGTTTAGTCATGAAAGATTATTCTACCTTGGTATCCCCATTGATTGACCTTTTGGAGGAGAAATGTGTGTTTAAGTTTGATGAAAAATGCAGCGAAGCTTTCCTTAAATTAAAGATGCTACTTACAATAGCACCTATTCTAAGAATTCAAAATGAAGAATTATCATTTCAAGTATTCACAAATGCCTATGGAATAGGAATTGGTGCAATTTTTTTATGAGAGGATAAATTGGTATGTTATAAATCTTGTAAATTATGAGGAGCTAAGGTAAATTACTCAACCCATGATTTAGAATTGCTAGCAATTGTTCATGCTTTGAAATTTTGGAGACATTATCTTTGTGGAAAAAGGTTTGTACTCAAAACATATCATAAAATTTTAGAATATTTGCAAAGACAACCTATTTTGAATACTCGTTAAAGGCAATGGGTAGAATTATTAGCTAAATATGATTTTGAAATCAAATATATTCTCGGTAAAAAAAAATGTTGTAGTCAATGCCCTTAGTTGAATGTGGAACTTAATGATAGGTGTGGTAACAACCCCTATGGAAAAAGAAATTAAGGAACAAATAATAGAACATCCTTATTTTAAGAAAATTTTAACCAATATTTCCTATAAGCCTCGATATCAACTTATCTCTAATGGTTTATTGATGAAAGAAAAAAGAATGTGCATAGCAGAAGGAAATTTGAGACTAAGGTCGTTATGTGAAGCAAATGAAGTACCATACACAGGACACCCAAGATATATTAAGATTTATATGATGATACACAAATCTTGTTTTTGGCCTGGAATGAATAATGATGTGTCCTCATACATTAAAAATTGACCAACATGCCAAAGAATAAAAGTTGAACACAGAAAACCCAGTGGATTATTGTGATCTATGGAAGTCCAAGTCCCAACTTGGAAATGGGAAGATGTCACCATGGATTTCATTGTGGGATTGCCAATAATCAAAAAGGAAAATGACTCAATTTTGGTAGTGGTTGATCATCTATCAAAGATGGTGCATTTTATAGCTTTAAAATCTACAAACATAGCAGAAGATGTAGCCCAAAAATTTGTACGTGATGTATTTTGATTGCATGACTATCCAAAATCTATCACTTGAGATAGAGATCCCAAGTTCATATCTGAATTCTAGAAAACTTTCTTTAGAGAGCTTGGAACCTAGTTGAAATTTAGCACAACTTACCACCCTAAGACTAATGGGCAAACTGAACGTGTAAATAGAATATTAGAAGATAACCTACAAAGCTATGTTGGGAGTAGACCAAAAATGTTGGAGAATTATTTGCACTTGGTAGAATTTTCCTATAATAACAATTATCAAGTTCCATACATCAAACACCATTTGTAGTGTATGGATGTGTTTGTCATACACCACTAACCTTGGTAGATCCAACCTTAAAAATAGAATGGAAGGAAGAAGAAATGAAAATAATGGAAAACATTGTCACAAGAGTTAAAAAAATTTACAAGCTACCCAAGATAAATATAAAAGATATGTAGATCAACATTCAATTAAAAAAGACTTTTCAACTAGGAGATCAAATACTACTAAGAGTAAAACCTACCAGAAGTTCTCTTAAACTTGGAAAATATACTAAATTGGAACCTAGATTTTGTGGATCCTCTAAAATCTTTGAAAGAATTGCCAAAGTAGCATATCCGTTAAATCTTCTAGCAACCTTAAAAATTTATCCAATTTTGGATGTAAGCTTGCTAAAGAAATTTCATGAAATTTCATGAATCGTATTTTGACACACTCTAATATCATATGTTTGATATCGAAGCCTCAATATCAGATACTTGATATTAGAGCCCAAGACACAATGTCAAATATCTAATATCATGGGGCATATGCCAACCTATAAATATAGCACTTAGGCTCACAATTTTCATATAGTTTTTCATCAAGTTTTGCATAGAGTAATGAACTTCTTCTAGTTTAGTCATTCCAAAGTTTGAATATTTCTGAGTGCCCACAATAGGAGTCTGAGTGTGTATAGACCTTTATTCAAGCACTGATGTGCCTGAGCACAACAATGTAATAGGAATAAAGACAAGCCCTTTTGATAATCCTTGTATCACTGAGAATAGATTAATGTCTCCTTTAATGCATTTATTATTCATGCACTTTACTTTAATTCATTTTCATTAAGCAATTAATTTCCAATCATTAATGAACATAAGCATGACCACTTTGAGCATATGTGGAGCACATGATAGCCCAGAAATACTTAACATTTGGTAACCTAGCAGTGCTACATGCATTTAGGATGTGTCTAAGGAGTGGGAATGGGTACTTGTGTTAGGCTAGCTAGTTAGTAAATTAATTAGATATTAAATTCCTCTACCTTTCTTTCTTGTTCTAGGTAATTAAACTTATCAAATATAGAATGATAAAACTATATATCTTAGTTACACTTAACCATATATTTGTACTTCATAAGTGGAACTGAGAAGACAATGATCATCCCAATTAAATTTCACATCTAAGAACTAATGTACTTACGAACTTAAGGTTTGCAAAATTTGATCATATTATGCATGAATGCTTGTGATTTGTATCGGTGTGCATAGGGGTACCTTGCCGCTCATCATTCATGCCATTTTTGAGAACTTTTTAGTTGTTATGTGTGCTATATAGGATCTAGTGAAAGATATTCAAAATCGTTGAAATGAACCTTGTCATATCGTACTTCAAAAATCACTTCAAAAATTTCTAAAAGCACACTACATTTTTATTCTCTAACATAAAATGTCTTCTTCTCATAAGAGTGATTCTCCGTCAAAGTTTGATGGAGTACATCAGTAGGTGCCCCAACAATATTAAGTGATATATGCTCATCCTGATGAGTATGTACCTATTTTCATCTTCATTCTACATCAAGATGAATAGCTACAATGGCATGACATGAAAGGAAACATTGTGTTGTTTCCAGATTGATCCGTTGCTATAATGCTTCAACAAATGCTTATTCATCTGGGTCTCTAGGAACTTCATGATGAGTATGTTGTGCAAGATACTAATGCTAGGGATTATCATCCCACTGATGCACAATGTCTGAGGGATTGCTAGTTAGAACAACATCATGAATCTATGAAGGGAAAAGGATTTAATGATTTTCCATTCTTGATGTACCAGAAAGATGGTGGTAAACCCTTCTTTGAGGGGTTTTCCATTTAGTGAAATTCCTTTCTTTGACTTTGATGAAGGAGGTCAAAACCAAAACTTATAATCCACAATCCATAATCCTAATGTTGGCAAGATTGTATCTAATGACAAAGAAGGATCCAAAGCGGCAAGTCAAGGTAGGGATGCACATAGAAAATAAGATTGTGATCATGGCCACGATCACTGAAGAGGAGGTAGTAGGCACCATGCTGATGTTAGTCCTCCTTCCTCTTCACCTTCATCATCTTCTTCTTCCTTTTCTGACTTTGATAGCAACTAGAGGGGGCACGACCATGATGAAGGTGACCAAAGGGATTGAAATGATCAAAGGGACTATAGGACAAGCTAAGATCAGGGACACAAGCATTCAAGAGAGGTCCATCACCATGAATGAAGGGGTAGCAGAAGGCATTGTAGGCACCATAATCTAGGCCTTGATGAGCCTTTACTTGCTACCCAAATTATGCTAAACATCATAGAGGTAGTACAAATTCCAACAAGGCATGTAAAGGATACTCGGTCAAAAGGCTAGACATGAACAATATCCCTCATTTTGAATGGGAATATAACTCAGATCCACAGAACCATATCCAAGCTTTCCAAGATACATGTGCCTTGTAGAACATAGAAAATGAATGGAAAAATCTTAAGTTGTTCCCATGAACATTCATTAAAGAAGCATAGAACTAGTATTGGTCCTTAGAACTATAATCTATTAGATAATGGAGTACAATGCTTAAATTATTCAATTACTAATATCAAACATACTCTAGAGTGTCCAACTCGTGAAGGTAGATCCAAGGATGGAAACAAGGAACACACAAACCCTTGGACACTATCATCAAATGATATTATTCCTTAATGCATAGATGTTCTAGCCATGATTATTCTCAATTAGACCAAGTTTTCCACATTGTAGACAAGCTTCAATCTAAAACAAGGAGAACCCTTGGTGCCTATGCCCAAGGACCACTAGTAGAATTAAGTGCCTGTTAAATCCAAAGATTGATTGAGTAGGTAGCTAAAGAGGAAGGAGAATTAAGAAAATAAGAAAAAGTAGAGGATTACAACCACAATCCTTCCATTTGAAAGAGGGAGGTTTGATGTTGTGATAGTGAGGAAGAATTAGCACTTGATGAGGTGGTGAATAGAAAAACCTTGTTACTTCAAAAATTTCAATTTGAAATTACGGCCAAGGTTAATTAGTTATGGGACTCCATGGATAGCAAATTTTAAGTTGTTCTCAAGATTGCTAAAGATTCCAAAGAATAAGGTAATATTCATGAGCAAATGAGCGGTAAAAAAGTTGAATGTGCCTATCAAAGAGGTAAGGGAAAGATTGTTGCAATAGAGGAAGTTGCAGGAATTGAATCAGATGATGATGGTGGGTGTAACATCTACCATTATTAACATTCTAATGGATGTTGTCCTATTTTGTCACACTTACATGAATCTGGGCTGTATGTCTTGAATCCATAACCAATACAAAGGTAAACACCCAGAAGATTACCTTATCCTCAAGGAAATTCTAGGTAGTTCCACCAACCACAATAGTATTAACCATATAAGTAATATTAATAGTGGTAGCAACCACAATCATGGGCACTAGCACCACTAAGGTAGTAATACACTTATGGATAACCTAATTCATATAGGTATTATGTTCAACAATCCTTGTCTCCATGTGACTCTTCCAATTATGTTTCCACATTTCAACCTAGCCACTAACCTCTTGATAATTACCAAACTCATTATCCACATGTAAGAAAGGATACCACTTTTTACCCTTATCCCCCTTCCATTCCTACGCATCTTCCTCCTCCCTCTACATAGCTATCACCTACTCCATCTATGCAGGGTGAACTACTAGCTCAACCACAACAATGCAACACTATCAGGGTTGTTAATCTACAACCAATTCATCAACTGAGTGGTTTGGATACTTGATCAAAGAAAAGACCTTTCTTTCAACCCCATAGTCTGCCTAAGCCCTCAAATACACCTATGGTTGACAACCCTGTTTCTGAGTCTTCCTTTGTATAAACTACCTTCGAGTCCCTTTCAAACCAAATAGCATCTAGGATCCATACTATGATGCTTACTCACATTGTATCTAATTTGATTTGTTCTAAAAACCTTCCTAGGAAATTAACCAATCTTGAAAGTTCTCCTATTTATTTGTAGATTGTTGGGAATGAACTGTGCAAAGCTCTTCTTGACTTAGGTTTTGATGTCAATCTATTTTCTCATGAGATGTATACTACATGAAACCTACCCCCTCTCAAGAAGAGCAATATCAAATTACAATTGGTAGATCAGTCCATCATTGTTCCATTGGAACTAGTGGAAGACATTATCACCACTATTTGTGATGGTCTTATCCTACTCATTTCCTAGTGATCAAGGTGGAGAACTGCAAAGGGAACTTTTCAATCATCATGGGAAGGACATGGCTAAGCACCAATGATGCAAAATTGAGCATAAGGGATCTTTCCCTAGAAATATCTAAAGAAAATGCATTCAAGAAGATTGAGAAGAAGCAAGTTCCATGCATTGTGTACAACAAAAAAGGGTGTAATTGTGTGTAGAAACTCTAGGTAGTGAAATGAGTATCCATCTCTGCATGCAAGTAGTATGCACCAGAAGCTAACATTCAAAGATGTGTGTATGCAGTAGCCACAAAATAAGAGGACACCTAGTGGCTAACCACTACTTCTAAGAATAGCACACTTTACATGGAACTAATTAAGAGCCTCACATGTGCACATGTCGTAGGCATGGATGAACTAGAGCATGTTGATCACCAACTCTCTAATGTTGCAAATGATGATACCTATTTGGAAAAGTTGGAAATTTCTAAAAATTTTAAGCAAGAACCCCTTGAACTAAAAGCTCTATTGGTCGATATGGAATATGTGTTTTTGAAAAATGAAAAGCAAATAAAACTAATGATAATCTTACTCTAGAATAGAAAAATATGCTATTAAATGTGGTTGAAAAATGGTCAGTAGCCTATGCTTGGTCATGTCCTGAACTCATAGGGATTGATCCTAGGATATGCTAGCATCGCATCTACATTGATCCAGCCATGAAGCCAAAGAGGCACCTACAGAGGTAATTAAGTCCCAAACTGAAGTAGATCATCAAAGAGGAAATTAAACAACTCCTCAAGATGGGGTTCATTTATCTCATTATGGATAGTGAGTCGGTTAGTCCACTTATGATTGTGCTAAAGAAAGGTGGCAAGTGGTAGGTCTACATCAATTTTTGGTTGCTAAATATGGCAACACTCAAAGACCTTTTTCCATTTTCATTCATTGATTAGGTATTAGATACAATCTTTGCACATTACTACTATAATTTTCTAGATGGTTATAGTGGCTATAACTAAATCTAGATCACACTAGAGGACTAGGCCAAGACAACATTCATGAATCTCTAGGAGACTTTTTCATATCACAAGATGTCATTTGGTCTATGCAATGTCCCTACTACATTCCAATGCCTAGTTCTAAGCATTTTTCAATAGCAAATCGATAGTAGTATGGAAGCCTTCATAGATGACTTCTCCACCTATGGATCTACATTTGATCAAGCCTTGGACAAACTTGAACAAGTACTAAAATGATGCATTGAAACAAATTTGTGGCTCAACTAGAAAAAGAGTCATCTTATGATCCAAGAAGGCTTTGCGTTGGGGCACAGAATATCACAAGCAAGAATTGAGGTCAACCCCAAAAAAATAAGGGTCATCCAAGGAATAACCCACCAACCAGAAACTATTAAAGATGTTTGGTCATTCCTTGGACATATTGGCTACTACTGGTTATTCATAGATAATTTCTCTAAGATCGCAAAATGATTAGTTGAGCTGACTAAGAAGCATGCTCCATTTATCTAGACTAATGAATGTACAAAGAAATTCCAACAATTGAAGGAGAAACTTGTGGAAACTCCAATCCTATAAGCATCCAACTGGTCTAAACCATTTCATGTCATGATGGATACATCAAATTATGCCCTAGGAGTTGTACTTACATAGATGGATGACTAGAAAGATCCATATTGCATCCACTACATAGGCCAAAGCATAATGGGTACACAACTAAACTACACCACTACAGAAAAAGAACTAATGGCAATGGTGTTTGCTTTAGAAAAGTTCAAGCATTATGTTCTTGAATACAAAGTGTTTGTGCACATGGACCATAGTGCCATCCACTTCCCGATGAACAAGCCAAAGGTAGATCTTATGATGGTAGATCAAAAGAATACTGAGAATGTGGTTGTTTATTACTTATGTAGGTTACAATGGGACAACAAAGAGGAAAAAAACCCACTATCTAATATGTTTCCTAGTGAACTCCTCTTTTTTGGTGAAACATCACCAAATTCAGGCTCTTGGGGTCTCAACTAAAGATTTGGCCAAGTGTCAAAATTTGGCAAATTTTATCTAAGTGCTAAGACTACACTTCTACTTCTAGGACTACACTCCAAACCAAAGTCAGTGTAGTTGACATTAATAGTCTAGATTTGCAAAAATTTTCTAAGTGTCAACATCAGCTGCAAATTTTTCTAAGTGTTCTAGCTATGCTCACCTTGTTCGGACTATGCTCCAAAGCGTAGTTAACGTAGTCAACCTTGGAATGACTAATTTTTGCAAATTTTCCTAAGTGTTAAGCTCAAGGTTGCTAAGCATGATTTAGATTGACAAAATAGCTTGGTAGATTTTCTAGTTCCTAAGCCTACATTCCCTACTATGCTCTAGGGCATAGTTAGTGTAGTCTGCATGGGCATGTCATCTTTGCTAGATTTTTCCAAGTGTTATGATCTCACCTCTAGGACTACACTTTAGAGCATAGCTAGCATAGCTTGCACTGAGTATCATTTTTTGGCAAGATTTTTCTAACTCCTGGGGCCATGCTCCAAAGTGTAGTCAACGTAGCCTACCAAAACTCTCTCCAGAAGCCTCCAAAGCTTAGCACTAGTCTACATCTTAGCTCCAACATTCCTTCAACAAGTAGGATCAGCAAGTTTTGTTCCTTTTACATTTTCTATTTGCCCCCAAATTTTACCTATGCTTGACACCACTCGAGACAATGGGTAGCATAGTCTCCAAACTATACTATTTTGCATTATTTTTAGGTACATTGTGATCTATTTGGTGCTTGCATGGGTAGTTTGGCAACGTAGTCATAGTCTGGTAGGATCAATTGGAGCATACCTGCAAAACACCATTTTGCTTTAGTAGGAGTGTTGTTGGGGCTAGCATAGTCCCCAACTACCTCTAGCATGTGGCACCCAATCCATGACTCATGCTAACTCTAAGCCCTGTAAATACCCTAGTGCTTCACATTTTAGGGGTTGGCAAGTTTGAACATTAGCATTCTTGGCACTCTTACACTTGAGCACACATGGGATCTTGGCAAAATTTGGAACACCATCGGACATGATTGCACACTGCTACAACTTTGTTGTACATTGCCCAACACATCACTAATCACCACAGGGTGTAGGGCATTGTGGTATCTAACCCAATAGGCTTAGACTCCACAACAGACATTAATTCCATAACCAAACACCCTAAGACTATGAATACATTGCCTATTATGCCTATTTGTATACCATGTACCTCCTAAACTTTTCTTTACAGTTGACTATGCTCTCCTCGTTTGGGGTGGTGCCACTTTCTCTCTAGCTCATTTTCTATGTGTTTTTCACATTTTCTTTTACATCTTAGCACTCTATTCGCATCTTTCACTATTTACACACATATTTGCACATTTGCACCCTCATTTTTATGTTTGAAACCTTCACTATGCTCACACCCATGAGCACCTTGGACACTGTAGATGTCATATAAACACCTTAACATTATTTTTTTTGTAACACTTGTAAGTCCTCATTTAATCACAAGATCATTTTGGGCACCCTACCTTTTTTCCTAGAAGGCCCTTGTGCAAACACGGTGTTAAGGATGTGTGACCATGGACCTCTTGAAGTCCTATTCTAGCCTCTGACATTTTTAGTCACTACAGTTTTCTAGTGCTAGAAGGAGGGCCTACCATTTTCTTCTTTGCACTCTGTTGTGGTTGTCTTTGCATGCTCTCTGTACCCCTCTTAGTGTAGATTGGTCTCCATTTTTGGTCTCCCTAAGACCCCGCATAGCAACCCAAATCACATCACTCTCCACTTTTTTCTAGGTCTTCGCTCTTTGAGCATAGAGGGCATAGTAAGTTTAGAGCGTAATTGGTGTGGAGCATAGTTTCCATACTTATCATTTTTTCTGCAGTTTTACACAGCCATTTTTGGCATTTTCATACTTAGTTATTTTTCTGCATTTTTATAGTTAGCCATTTTCTGCTACCAACAAACTTAACCATTTTTTTGCATTTTCATACTTAGCATTTTTTCTACATTTTCATACTTAGCCAAATTTTCACAATTTCATACTTAGCTAATTTTCTGCAGTTTTACACTTAGTCAATTTTTTGCACTTTCTAGACTTGACCATTTTCTATTATCAATAGACTTAGGTGTTTTTCTGTAGTTTTTAGAGTTAGCTATTTTTTGCAAACAAAAGCTCTCACAACCAAATTTATGAATATGAATCCAGATCAACCTTCTAGGTTAGTGTCTAATATACTTGACACCTTCATGATCCATCCAAATCATGCTGCACTAAGTGATGAACAATATAATTTTTTTGTGCAAAAATCCAAGCAGGATTACCTATGGATCACCTTGACCTAGAGGAAAAATAGGACTATGAATGAGTCCATTGGGATGGATGAGAGTACAAGCCTACCTTGTTCGATATAATCCCACTCACAAAGTCCTATTACTAGTTGCTCTCCCAACTCATCCATGTGAATGAGCATGATGAAGGGACAACCTATAAGAAAGCCTCACAGGAGGAAGAAGATGAGTTTGAGGCTTGCTCTGAATGTAAGAGCCCTCTTTACACCATCTTCCAACAACCACTTCCCACTACAACCCCTCCTCAATTCTGTTCATTCATTCTCTCTGAGATGATGACCACATCAGTTCATCCTTCCTCGCAAGCAACTGTTGCATTTGCCCAACCTTACATTCATGTAGGGGCCACCTCCTAGCCCCAAATGATTTAGACATCCTATGTCCCACCTATCTCATCAGCATCCTTGGCATCAATCCAGCCCACATGTGTGTGGCCTATCTAGGTCACCATGCCCATTGTTCAAGTAACACATCAACTGCATCCATTTGCTACAATGTTAAACTGGCAATAATCATCTGCTATGATGTTAAACTAACATACTCCACAACAAAAGACCTAGCCCTTCACTGTGCAACCAACATGAGCCCAGTTAATGTAACTGGCTGGCACATCCCCAAGCTTGCATCAAGCATTCCAGTTGACTTAGAGTTTGATAGAGGAGATCAAATGACTCAAAGTTGCCTCCTCCAAAACCATCAAGTGGTGGACTACTATTAGGATGATCCCATAAGTCCTTTAGTCCCACCACTAACTCTCCAACCTATGGTCCCATTTCCTTAACTCAACAAGTACAATGGTGAGGGGGCCCCAATGTGCACTTGGTTACATTCAGGTCTGAGTGCCTGCTACTACAAACTTGGTCACATGTAATCATGTGTGTCTTCCCCATGTTCCCAACTAGTAAAGCCCTTGACTAGTACCGCTTGCTACACAGGGGCTAAATCTCCTCCCTTGAGGACCTCTTAAGCCAATTTGTGATATGCTTTAGATACAACCTAAAGCCTAAAGTAACCCTCGAGTAGCTCATGTAGGTCAAGTAGGGACCCCTAAAGCCTATGCCCAGGTTTATCCAATGTTGGAGCACTACATTGAATGAAATGCTCTACCCAATTGCAAAGACTCATCTCTTGGACATCTTCAAAGGTGCAATTAATGACTTTATCAAGTTAAAGCTATACTACCTGGTTCCAAAGTCTCTCAGCTAAGCCTTTGTCCAAACAAAGGGCATAGAGGAGGTAGTGCAAGTAAGTAATAACCCAACCTACATGGCATATAGAAACCAACATGCACACAAGCAAAACACAACAATGGAAACTAGCTTCAACTACCAAAGAAACCAATCAAGGCTCGATGACTAACCAGCCCAAGGCCTCAGCTCACAAAGCTACCAACTCTAGTGCCAACCCACCTACATTAGTAGGGATCAAACAATGCAAGCTACTTCGAGGCCCAAATTTGAGTGCAAGGATTGCTCAAGGTATACCCTGCTACCAATGAAACCCTCTAAGCTATTGGAGAAACTTCTAAAAACTAGGCAAATCTAACAAACACATATCAAAGATTGCTTGCCAAAAACATGATAGGTACTACAAACTACTGAGGAACCCTACCTCAGTAATACCAAACAAGTCCCAGATCCTACAACATTTCCAACTAGATCAATATTGTCATTACCATCAGATGTATGGTCACAGCGAGCTAATACTGTCATTACCATCAGGATGACCTACAAAGAATGATAGAAAGGGACCAACCTACGCTTGACACAGTGAGCCAATCCAATGTAGACAATGCCCCCTACATCATAAACTCCATCAGCATAGGAGGCAAGTCTAAACCTATGCAGCAACCTTTTGTGATCCAAGTGCCTTCCAACAAGGCAAGGATTTCCTCATCCTCCACAAGCAAGAGGCCTTCTTTTGTGATCAAAGTGCCACCTTGAGCATCCACAACATCCTTCATGGTCAGGGTCCTATAGCCTTTATCTGCAAAGACATTAAACTAGCACGAAACTACACCTACAACTACTAAGCAACCCTTTATCATCAAGGTGCCAAAATGAGTTGGCCCTGCAACAACTCCCAAATAGTCATTTCTCATTAAGGTTCCACAACATGTTGGCCCCTCACCTATCCCAAGCTTGATAGTGGACAATGTGTCTGTCTCTTCTCATTCAAGGGTTGACTCCACTGGCAACCTAGGAAGCCCTACCAAATGGCAGCACAAGAGGTTGAACAAGAACCTCACAACACCCATGGCTGAAATGAAGGCTACAACTAGTAAGTAACAATCAAGGATTCTTTAGTATAGCCAACATCTTAGGAGCTTCAGATTTTTGGTTTCAAAGAAACCAAAAATCCCTAGGAGTGGCGGCTACGGCAGCAGCAGCAACGGCAGCAACAGCGGCTACGGCAGCAGCAGCAACAGCGGCAACGGCAGCAGCAGCAGCAGCGACAGCGCCGACAGCAACGGCTACGCCGGCCGCGACGGCCGCGTTGGCCACCGCGGAGACGGTCACCGCGACGGCCACGACTATGGCGGCTGTAGGCACGGCAGTGCCTGCGGCGGCCGCAACCGCGGCCGCGACTCAGGTGGCCGCGACGGGCGGCGCCGGGACCCCCACGGGTTCGGATGAGGGGCCTCTGGAGTCAGGTGCTGGCGCGACCGTGGTTTCCCCGGCGCCCACTGCTCCACGCGGGGCCATCGAGGCCCACTCCCGTTCCAACCACACCCTACGCCTTCGCATCCGTACCCCCCCCACAGACGGTGTGCGCACCATGGAACGGAGCCTCATCGGTCGGTTCGTCTCCAGGGGGATCCGTCCCCGTTTAGACCTAATTCAGCGCTGGGTCAGGGAGCAATGGAAGCTGGAGGGCGTGACCGTCCGGAGCCTCTCGGAGGACCTGCTTCTCTTTGTCCTCCCCTCCCTGCAGGCCTGCGACTCCATCCTTCTCGGCGAACCTTGGTTCTACGGGGCCCAGGGTCTCGCACTGACCCCCTGGAGCCCCGAGGCACATAGAGAGCCCGATTTATTCACCTGTGCCCCCGTTTGGATCCGGGTGGCCGGTATCCCGTGGGAGTTATGGGGCCTTGAGTTTCTGCGGGAGGTGGCGGGACATTTCGGCTAGTTCATCGCCTTCGACCAGGTCACGCGGTCGCTGGACAGGTTGGGATATGCCCGCTTCTGTGT
>MNCI01011140.1:125594-163384 GCA_015680685.1 Gnetum montanum | reverse complement strand
CCCCCCCCACCCCCTTTCAGGGTGGGCCACCCCCACTTGTACTTGTACTTGTATAGTCATGTACCTTTCTGTCAGTAATACACTCCCGAACATTCTCTCAAAAAAAAGAAAACAATCAAGGATTATGACCATCAAATAGGCCAAACAACCCAAGCATAAGTCCCCTTTGCAAAAGATCCATCTCTCGACCTACATGAAGGAGGTCAAGGCCAACATAATTACTGATGACAAGGACTTTACAGCTGCACTAACCTAGGTGAAAAAAAATGCTCAAGCAAAAAAACACAATGCTGAGCTTCAATGACCTAGTCATGACCTCATCTACCCATCACCAAGCATTGGCCCAGGTGTTGGCCTCCATTCCTATTACAAAGGACATCCCTATAGATGAGACATCCACCCATGCAGTGATGTTGCCCTTTGTGCCATAGGAATTGAGTTCAACATTCATAGCCTTTCATGATAATGTAATCAAGATCAACCTTGAATAAGGGAAGGTCATAATAGCTCTATTAATTAACATACATGTTGGGCAGTGCAACATCCACAGGGTTCACGTTGATGATAGTGTAGCAACAAACTTAGTTCTATACTCCATCATTGACAAGCTGGGCTTGGCAGGCAAGATTAGGCCAACCAAAATCTTGTGTCTAAAATCCTTCAATGGATCATGTGTTACTTTCAAGGGCATAATAAACATCACCTTTGTGATGGGGGAGTAGTTCCCCACCTCTACAAATTTTATTGTTATAGAGGAGATGCCAGGCTTCAACCTGATCCTAAATAGGCCTTAGCTAGCTCAGCCATGGGCCATCTCCTCTCCAATCCATCAAGAAATCCACCTTCCATACTAAGTGGTCAAGTTATCATTTATGGTAATAACATCTCCCCTTCAGCTATCCACCATGTAGACATGGGCCAAGTGGTAGAGGTAGGGTTTCTTGGTGGTACACCTATGACAAGCAACATAATCCCTAAGGCTAACACACCCAAACAAATGATTGAAGCCAACAACCTCCTAGAGGATCCTAACCCCTACACACCCCCTAGTCCATACCAAATTAGGAAGTAACTACGTGACCAAGATACCCCCTTGGCCAAAAATGTGCTAGGTGTCCACCTACCCCTTGCCTCCATGTGCCACACATTTTTAGCTTTCACATGCATTGCACTAGTTCATGCGTTTGTATTTCACCTGCTCACTTAGCTTATGCATCATTTCACTTCGTTTATTCATTTTTGCTTTGTTTATGCATTCATCCACTTAGCTTATGCATCATTTCACTTTGTTTATGCATTTTTTCTTTGTTTATGCATTCATCCACTTAGCTTATGCATTGCATTTAAAAAACATCAAAAACACATAAAAATCAAAAAAAATCCAAAACTCCAAAACCAAGGCATGGCCTGACATGGACTTAAACTGGCAATGCCTAGCTTGCCATGGCCTAAAATTGGCAACACACGGCTCACCATGGCCTTAAACTGGCACCTCTGGCCTACCATGGCCCTAAAACTAGTAATGCATGGCTTGAAATGGCCTTAAACTTGCACACATGACCCGAAATGGTCTTAAACTATCACTATGGCCCGAAATAGTCCAAAAATATTACTTCTCATAGTGCCTTCCTTTCATTCGTGCATTTTAACTTTATTACATAGTTATGACTTAATGTTGTTTTTCTAGTTGATTTTTATAAGATCTTACAAGCACATAGCATGGCCATGCATGTAGCACTATACCTCACTAAATCAAGCTAAGTAAGAGTCTGCTATGACTATAAATTAGCATAGCATAGTCCACTATGACTATATAGTTTGCTATGACGTTAAACTAACATCCACATCCATAGTCTGCTATGACTATAAACTAGCACAATAGTCTGCTACAACTATAAATTGGCATAGCTCATCCTTGGGCCATGATGTTAAACTAGCATAGCATCCACCATCTACTATGATGTTAAACTAGCACACAGTAGTTTCCTAGAACTATAAACTAGCACGTCATGGTCTGCCAGGACCTTAAACTGGGTTCGCAGTCTACTAGGACCATAAATTAGTATAGCATACAGTCTATAGGGACCTTAAACTAGGTTCATGGCTCAACACACATAGTTCTGTGGACAAGCAAGCACAAATACTTTTAATCCTCTATCATCTACCCACACCTCATAGGTGGGGCAGGAGGGGGGCACTATGGTTCTAGAATGGATTTCATGTCATCAATAGAGGCCTCTAGAACATTTACAATGTCACTGCCCCTTGGCATTTTGTTGATCCTCTAGAAATGCCCTTGGGCATTTTGTTGACCTTCCAAAGCTCCTGCCACAGTTGCCAACAATACCAAGCCTAGGCCCACACCAATAGCATCATCAACCTTGGGTATTTCATTATTTCTTGGAGCTCTTGTCATCAACACCATCCACTAGAGTACTAGTAGTACTGTGGCCTAACCATTTTGCTACCATCCTCCAACCCTCACCATCGCTTGGGCTTGGAAGCACTTTCAACATCTTGGCTCTCTACCATTTTTCTAGCTTTTCAAGCTCCTATCCTTGGTGTGGAATCTTGAGCACCTACATCACCATCACACTTAGCTTTTTTGTTGGCCTCTTTAGGGTGCTTGCCACTAGTGTGGCTACTGGAGATCTTGTAGCCTTCTCGTTCCAACACCTATACTAGTTTTCTTGCACTGGTTCTTCAAGCTTTTGCAATTGGTCTAGCTATTACAGCATTTGTAGCACATTCACATCCAACAGTTTACTCTTATCTCATGTTGTGTGGATGTTTTCTTATTTCCTCTACATTTTTTTTGTAGGATGAAGCCTTAGAGGTAATCATGCAAAGGCACATCTCATCGTAGCAACAAGATGCCACATTGCTCTAATGTGCATGATCAAACTAGCTAAGCTACTCAAGAATGTACATCCCTATTACCTCACTATCGCCTACTTGCCTTTATCCATTTTACCTTGCATTTCCCTTGCTTCCCTCTACATAATCAAGCTTGCAAACCCCTTTGATGCACATGGCACCTTCCTTACATCAACCGTAGAACTTGTAGTGGATGTAACATAACTCATCCTATGGGGAGCCTCTATAGGCTAGTCAAAGCCCCAGTGGATGTAATGCAACTCATCTTAGGGAGGAAACACCTATCCTACAAATGTGATAAGGTTGCAATAAAGCAAAGCCCATTAGGTGGCATGTAGCCCACTTGATGAAAGGCATCCTGTGACTAACATCTTGTAATGTGAAGAACCCAATGCAGGTTCACCTCATAGTAGAAAAAAAAAAGCAAAGAGATGGGGCCAAACAAGTCCCTAAGAAAAACTAGTAGAGCTACAATTTCACAACTAGTCCAACCCTGAATCCACATCAACTTTCTCATATGCACTTCAAAAAGAGGTCATAATTTTAGGGGCAAGCCACTCTGGTGCCATGGGCACTAACTCTCTCACAAGCATTCTGATGAGAGGTCACTATTTTGACAACAAGCCATCCTTAGTGCTACATCTTGCAGTATTACATTGTTTGCATGCCACCCCCATTCCCCACATCCTTCATCCCCAGCATATAGCTACCCTTAGCACTCTTAAGCATGGTGAAGCAACATTAGTTGGGTACTAATGAGCTATGTTGATGCTAGGCCTGCTATGGTGTTTTTTTGTGTTCTTTGTCAACATCTCTCAGGCTGCTCCTCTAGACATCAATAAACAGGAACCAATGAAACACCACTAAACTTGGACTCCCAAGGTCTCAACTGAAGATTTGGCTATGTCAAAACTTGGTAAATTTTGTCTAAGTGTTGAGACTATGCTTCTACTACTGGGACTATGCTCCAAAGCATAGTCAATGTAGTTGACATTAACAGTCTAGATTTGCAAAATTTTTCTAAGTGTCATCAGTAGATGCAAATTTTTCTAAGTTTTTTGGCTACACTCACCATGTCAGGACTATGCTCTAGAGTGTAGTTAGCCTTGGAATGATCTATTTTTGCAAATTTTCCTAAGTTTCAAGCCAAAGGCTACTAAGCATGGTTCAGATGGATGAAACAGTTTGGTAGATTTTCTAGCTCCTAAGCCTACACTTCTTGCTATGCTCTAGGGCATAGTTAATGTAGTCTACATGGGTACATCATCTTTACTAGATTTTTCCAAATTTTAGGGCTACTTTCTCACCTCTAGGATAATGCTTTAGAGTTTAGCTAGTGTAGCCTACACTAAGCATCATTTTCTAGCAAGATTTCCCTAACTCCTAGGGCTATGCTCCATAGCATAGTTAGCGTTGTCTACCAGAACTACCTCTTGAAGCCTTTAGAGCTTAGCATCAACCAACATCTTAGCTCCAACATTCCTTTGACAAGTAGGGTTAGCAAGTTTTGTCCCTTTTTCATCCCCCATTTGCCTCTAAATTAAACCTACACTCAACACCATTCGAGAAAGTGGGCAGCATAGTCCCAAAGTGTAGTCTCCAAACTATATTTTTTTTGCACTATTTTTAGGTACATTATGGTCTATTTGATGCTTACATGGATAGTTTGGTAGCATATTCACAGTTTGGTAGAGTTCATTGGTGCACACCAGCATAAAACCATTTTGCTTTAGTAGGAGCATAGTTGGGGCTAGCATAGTCCCAACTACCTCTGCCACGTGGCACCCAATTCATGACTCACACTAACCCTAAGCCCTATAAATACCCCAGTGCTACACATTTTAGGGGTTGGCAAGTTTGAACATTAGCATTTTTAGCACTCTTACACCCAAGCATACTTGGCATCTTGGCAAAATTTGGAACACCACTGAACACCATTGCACATTGCTATAGCTCTGTTGTACATCGTCCAGCATACCATCAACCACTGTAGTCCATAGGATATCACAACAGCCAACCTAGTAGGCTTAGACTCCATGGTGGATGTGAGTTCCATAGCTAGACACCTTGAGACTATCAGTACACTACCTACTGTACTTGTTTGTACACCGTGTACCTCCAAAACTTTTCTTTATAGTTGACTACACTCTCCCTATTTGGGGTGGTGCCACTTTTCCTCTAGCTCACACTCTATGCATTTTTCATATTTTCTTTTGCATCTTAGCACTTTATTTGCATCTTTCACTATTTATGCACATATTCGCATGTTTGCACCCTTATTTTCATGTCTAAAACCTTTACTATGCTTACACCTGTGAGCATTGCAAACATTGTAGATGCCACATAAGCACCTTAACATTCATTTCATCGTAACACTCGTAAGTTCCAGTTTGGTCGAAAAGACCATTCTAGGCACCATACCTCCATTCCCAATAGGCCCTCATGTAGATGTGGGATGAAGGCTATGCAACCATGGACCTCTTGGAGTCCTATTCCAGCCTCTAACATTTTTTATCGCTATAATCAAGGCTATAACTAAATAATTTCCCACTGAGCCTAAATGGTATGATGACATTCTCACCTATCTTGTTACTTAAGAGATGCCACAAGGGTTGGACCATTGGAAAAAACAATAGTTTCTTTACCAAGTGAAATGCTTCATGGAGATCAATAGACACCTCTACAAGATGTACACTGATGGTCTGGTTCATTGGTGTGTCCCTGATACTAATCAATTGTGTGTTCTCTAGGATGCTCATGAAGGTTCTTGTGGGGGCCACTATGCTAGGAGATGCTCAACCATTAAAATCCTAATGTTAGAGTACTATTGGCCAACAATCTTTAGGGATACTCATCAATATGTCCACTCTTGTGAACGCTACCAATGAGATGGTGGAATGACTACTCAAATGGAGGAACTTCGGCAATGTATTCAACCACTAGAATGCTTCAATATCTAGAGCATTGATTTCATCGGTCCCATCACACCCATGCCAAATGAAAAGGCATACATCATGGTCGCTATTGACTATTGTACAAAATGGGTAGAAGCAGCAACCATCACCAACTATACATCTTCTACTACTACTCAATTTGTATAACAAAATGTTGTAAACAGGTTTGCTATGCCACATGCATTAATTTTTCATAATGGAACTCACTTTACAAGCACTACTTTTTAAAAGCTCATGCAATACTTGGGGGTTGAACATAAACTCACAACACCCTACCATCCCCAAGCCAATGGTCAAGCTAAGATTACCAATAACTTAATCACAAGTATTCTGACAAGAAATTTTAGCAAATATAGGAAATACTAGAGCATGAAACTCAATGATGTCCTTTAGGCCTACCACTCAACATGGAAACTTCCTCTAAGCTATTCTCCCTATGAGCTGGTGTACGAAGAATTACCAATACTTCCTATTCAATCCGAGCTCTATACACTTTCAACAACCTATGACCTCAACCTTTACTTAAGTCTATCACAAAAAGAAAGATTAATAAATCCCAACTTGCTAGAAGAAAATTGATTAGTGGTCCTATCATTTAACAAGTTATATAAAGCATTCAACAAAAAGTACCATGACCTTAAAATCAAGAAAATCAAATTTCAACTGGAAGATAAGGTCCTCTACTGGAATCCCACATGTGTACCTCAACAAACCATGTTCTAGACATTGTGGAAAGGACCTTATAAAATTTATGAAACTTTTCCTTTGGGGTCCATGATGATCTACAAATGTGAGAGCCTAGATAAGAAACAGCTAATCAACATACAACAAGTCAAACATTTCCATAAGCATAAGCTAGCGAATGCAACAAACGCCTCATCATATGGACAACCATGCTCAATATTTTAGATCTCCTCCTTTCAACTTAGTTGTGGGGAAGATGGTCATCCATGCTAACTATATAGGCAACTTTTCAATTTTTCATCTTTTTGTTTTACACATTTTTATTTTACACCTTGTTACCTTTATAACTTTTTTTTTTTTGAACTTTATTTTACATCTTCTTGTTTTCATGTTATTAATCTTTTCTAATTTTTGTTTTACAACATCATTAGTACATTTGTTATTTCTTAAATATTTTACATCTTCTTTTTCTTCTAGTGTGATTTTCTAACTTTTTGTTAATAAGTGCCAAGCATAATGGTAATTCATTGCTTGATGGTGGTATGTACTATTTAGTTATTTGATTGTTTGTGTTTGGATTCTAGCTTTGAATTTTCTTACTGATGATTAGGACATGGTTTCTTTTTCATGCAATAGGCAATGAGTCCACAACATCCACCCATCCACAAACTCTATGATTTTTCTTATTCTAGAAATGTGCAGTCTCTTCTTCATTAATAAAACTTTCATGAATTTGTGATTTTGGTAGTTTCCAAATTTCAAAAGGATTCAAAGGTTTGAATAGTGTATGACTTCAAGGGGATTTAATATTCTTTGTGCCTTTTTGCTTGCCTGGGTGCATGTGTGTTTTCATGGATTTCTTATTGTCTCGTGTCAACTAATAAAAGGAAGTTGAATAAGTTTTTGCATGGTGTAGTTCTCATCATCATAAAAGAAAAACAAAAAAAAATGATGGGAATTCAAAGCACATCACTTAAACACAATAAATGGGCTATAGGCATTGGTTATGGCACTAGAAAGACATGTTACCCATGCCTAAAGGTCTCCTCTAACTAAGGCCCTTCCTCACTTCCTACTTCTCTTTTGTTCTCTAATAAGAAATGATGGTTGTTCTATGAAAGCACTCTTGTATCTCAGGGGGGTAGACTGGTCTTAAAATGATGATGTGAAGTCATTGAACATGGTTGGTTTTGGTCTGGACTAGGGATGGGTTTTCTTAGGTCATTTAACCACAAGATCCACAAGGGACTTCATGTGACCTTAATCAAGAACTCCATTCCACTCTCTTTCATTCATCTATGCTTTCCATGTTCCACCTCACTATCAATTTTGTGTTCTTATTCGATGTCCTAGTTTGATGTGTCAAAATTCTTAGGTAGTTTCTTTTAAATTTTTCTATGTAATTTTCTGTAACTATTAATCATCCATGGAGCCCACAAACTTTTCAGTTTAAAGTTGTGCAAGGACAATAAAAGGCCTATGCCTGCTTTGGGGAGGACCCACTTGCATACCTTTTGGTTGGGTTAGTTAAGTTATTTACTCTTAGACATTCTCACAATCAAACCCTTTTGCATGCCTCATCAATGACATCTAATTGTACACCTCTTCACAATGTTTTTCAGTGAAATTTCCTTTTTATTGTCGTGATTTCTTAAACCCTCTCCAAGCATTTCATCTTTTTTGAATTTTTTTGAATTTCATAATGGACTACTTATCCATTTCAACCTACTTGTTAGTCTTCCCACTAACACTATTAACTAAATATATCCACCATAATCACAACCTAGTCAAGTGTAATAGCCAACGAGACAAGGTACTTCAAAGCTATATGTTATACATTACATACTAATTCGCAATTCTATTGTCATTGTAATGGGAAGCATTGATTGGAAGCAGGATTGTCTTCACCAAAGGATAAGTAGCAAAACCATATGATGAGAAGCCTTCGTAATCATTGAATATTCTTCCTCACTCTTTGGCTACTAAGAGGAGTTGGATGCTAGTTTTGTTAGGGTGTTCAATTCTATTATCATGAACATCCACTTTTGTAAGAGATTGTAACTTTGTATACTTGGGCACTTAGAGTCTGTTTGTTCCCTCTAAGTCAGTTTGTATGTCAGTCAATAATCCCATACCTATCCAATATTTTGTAAGAAACTTATTTCTCCTCTTTTTCTCTTGAGGATGAGTTTTCATTCAATCATGGGGCTATGATGAATCATATTTTGACATGCTTTGATATCAGAGCCCAAAATACTTTGTCGAAGATCTGATATTGCAAAGTATATGCCAACCTATAAATATAGCGCTTGGGCTCACAATTTTCATATAGTTTTCCATTAGTTGTTGCATAGAGTAATGAAGTTCTTGCAGTTTAGTCATTCCAAAGTTAGAATAATTTTGAATGCCCGCAATAGGAGTCTAAGTGCGTACAGACCTTTATTCGAGCACTAATGTACCTAAGCACAACAGTGTGATGCGAATAAAGACAAGCCCTCTTGATAATCCTTGCAACACTCAGAATAGATTAATGTTCCTTTAATGCATTTATTATTCATGCACTTTACTTTAATGCATTTTCATTAAGCAATTAATTTCTAGTTGTTAAAAAACATAAACACGACCACTTCAAGTATATGTGTAGCACTTGGTAACCCAAAAATGCTTAACATTTGATAACCCAACAATGCTACATGTGTTCAAGATGTGTTTGGGGAGTGGGAATAGGTACTTGTGTTAGGCTAGCTAGGTAGTAGATTAATTAGATATTAAATTCCTCTACCTTTTATTCTTGTTCTAGGCGATTAGACTTATAAAGTACAAAATGATAAAAATCATATACCTCAGTTGCACTTAACCATATACTTGTACTTCAAAAACAGAACTGAGAAAACAACAATAATTTCGATTAGATTTCACATCTTAGAACCAGTGTACTTAAGAACTTAAGGTTTGCAAAATTCGACCGAATCATGTGTAAGCACTTGTGATTTATATAGTTGGGCACAAGGGTACCTTGTTGTTCATAAAAAATGATGTACCATATGTACTGGACTGGAACACTTTGCCATTGCGATCTATGCCAGCTTTAAAGTTAGACCCATTACAATCAAGAACCAACGAACCAAGAAATTATGAAATAAAACTATTAGCAAAGTACTTGTTCAATGGTTAAATTGTGATCAGCAAATTTGGGAAACTTGGGAGTTTATTTTTAATACTTACCCCCAACTTTTTGATCATCATGATATTGAATGATAAATTGTATTTATTATGGATGTAATAACTTATGTTTTATAATTTTTGATCTTCTATTTGTATAAATGATAATGAGGAAAATAAAGAAACTAAAGTTGAGGAGCATAACGATGAAGCAACAGCTGAGCAACTGGATATAAAAGAAGCATTCAAGGATGAGCTAGATGCCTAAGGGGGGTAGATTGTAATGTCCCATCCTTTGTTATGGATGGAAACAATTGTAAACAATGTAATTAACCTTCAAATAAAGGGATGCCTTATTATGAAGAGTTACGATTATTCATGTATCTCTTGGGAAAGGGTTTGACCTATGCCATTTAAGGCTAGGTTTAGAGGTCATGCTGGCATGGAATTGTGGAGCCAGGATAGGCAAGTGATGGGAGCACGGTGAAGTGGGACAAGAAGGGACTAATCACGCCTATGGTTGAACAGCCTAATTGTGGTGGTAGTGTTGGATTGCCTCTAAGGCTTAAGTGGCATAGGAAGATAACCCAGAGGATGTTATAGTACTCTCTTTTATTAATAAAATTTTTCCATTTTCCTCTTTAACAATTATTTATTTACCAATTAATTCATTTATTAAGTATCTATGATGTTTTCATTATATTATCTATGAAAACAATGAATGTGATAAATTAAGTGATTGTATTTTTACGACATTTGGGAATGGGATGTCATAGGCATGATCCAGCTGTCGTTGGATCTGCATGGCCTCCTCCTCCTCCCTAATGTGTTGCTCCTCCTTCTCATGCAATTCCCAAAGTTGCACCTCCTACTCAAGTTGCTCAAAGGAAATCTTAATTTCTTGAAAGAGAACAAAATCAAAAGTAATATTTAAACTAGAAAGAAAGTTGTTTGCATGTTTATGTCAAAGCATATCAGTTAGGCCTCAAACATTCCAAGATATGAGGTTCATATGAAGCAGAGGGTGTATCAAATGAAAGATCATCAAAAAGTTCAAAAGTCAAAATATCAACTTCCATTGTGTGTGAAAAAATGGCAAAGAAGTTACTTGTAGTAATAGGTAGAGTAGAATTGTTTATTGGGGAAGAAGTAAAAGGTGGAGTTGTAGAGGAGGAAGCTTTAACTTGTTTCTTTCCACCACCCTTCACAAACTCTTCACCCATTACTAAGTTGTTAAATGACCTTGAAGAGGTAACTTGTGCTTTAGAGGCTACATTTAGGAGTGAACCTATGGCACTTATAACTTGGAGGGGTCAAACAAGGAGGAAGGCTTTAGAACATTTTCAGAAGAGGTTCCAAACTTGAAAGTTTCTGATAGTGGATGGGATTTTGAAATAGCTAGAGAACTGATTTTTGGAAGCTCAAAAGGAACATGACAAAATATGATGCTCAGCCTAATGATAGTAACATAAGGAATCCAAAAGAATAAAAATATACTTTTTAACTGAAGAGTTTTGTTCTGGCTACAAGGGTTATGGAGTTCTTCCTATGAAAGATATCAAGTTCAATACAATAACGACAAAATTGAATTCATTTAACCTTAATACCATGATATGAAATGATATGATCAAGGTACTCACGATGTTCCTCTTTATGGAAGAAAAAATTAAGGAAAGGTTCGATAGCTCAACATAGCAAAAGATAGTATCGTAGGTTGAGTCATTAACATTAAAGTTAACTTTCCAAGCCCGTGCAATGAGAGTTGCATTGCGTAAAGGAAAAATTTGGACAAAGAGCCTTCTCAACTTGAGAGGTCTTAGAGAGTTCCACTAAAATAAAGTTTCAAGCATAGTAACGGTCATGAAAAACTTGAATACCCTTAGACTGTAGGATATTTTTGATTTGTGTATTTATACTTGTTGAAGGTGGTAGATAATCTACAATTTGAAGAAAGCTAAAAAGCCTAACAAAATCTTTAGAAACAATATCCAAAATATGATTATGAAGGAAAAAATCAATATTAGGAGAGTTGGGAGGTATTTCCCTGGTGATAAGAAGCACATGCGTTGGACGAATTAGTCATGGCGGAGCAAGGAAGAAGGTTAACAAAGGGCGAAGACAATGAAGTAGAGGGGCAGCCAAAACCGACTCCCCAGACGGGGTAGGAACAGGTGCACAGACCTGCCCCACGAAAGCAGTTAAAATCTCCACTCATGCCCTGCACTTCTGCCCCTGCTCTGCGCAGATCCGCTGGGCCGCTCCTGTTGCGTAGATCTGCCGTAGCTCTTATCCACATCTACTTCGCCTCTACACAGATCAGCTCCACCGCTCCACCGCTACACAGATGAGTAAAGCTTCTTGGGATGAAAATATGTAGACATGCGTCACGGTTTAGACGCTGCCCCACCCCATGTTTGACAGTTACGAGTTGGGCCATTACAAAGCTTGAACCGTATTTTAAATTAAGTGAAAGCGTCACGGTTAACATTTTACCAAAGGACACGTTAGTGTTGGTGATGGATGAACCTGGTGGTTTACAACAATGATCTCCCTATAACACTTGGCAATTGCGACATCAAATTTCAACGCCATCATGATGCAGAAGTTCAGTGACTTACATATAGTTAAATCCCTTAATTATGCTTATGTTATTGCACACTTTTAATAATTAATAATGTTAATATAATACTTAGGTAGAAAGAGTAGCAGAATTCAAACATGCAATTGTTATAAACAAAGTAATAAACTCAATAATGGAGGAGCTACATTTTCATGAATGAAAATTTAAAATAATTTATACGAATAATAATATAATTAATTAATGAAATTGAATTAAATGTACTACTCAAGTTTATTTCAAAAATTGTTTGCATAGTTCATGAAGAGTCTTCTAGTTAGTTGCGTCAATGTAACGTTGTCGACGTATCCTCAAATACATTGATGGATATGTGTAGATGCCATTTCACCTTGGGCCTATATGAATACACACACTATCCACATTTATGACAGCTTTGATCATTTCCATAACGAACCTCTTGCAATTTACTTTCATAGAACTTAGCTAAATTTCCTTCTAAGAGCTTGTAGCATAGAATGAATTGATCGAATAAAGTTTTATTTGAGTGGCATTGTACCTAGACATATTTCATGAATGGCAATAAAATCGACATCAATTCCTTCCATTGTAGCAATTGGATTAACATTTAGTTTATTTCCAAGCACTTTACCTTTTAATGGACTTTAATTATCTTTTCTTATGAAATTCATATTTTATTAGGAAAAGAGAGATGGGAGAATGGACTTTAATTATCTTTTCTTATGAAATCCAAAGGCTCATAGACCAAGTAGCAAAAGAAGAAGGAGAGTTGAAGAAAAGAAAAAGTACATAGGAGTATAATAGGAACTCTTTCATTTACAAAAAGGAGATTTGTCTCTATGATCTATAGGAGAAAGCACCATGGGAGAAGGTCATGTAAAGAAAGACCTTGCCAATCCAAAAAATTCTCACTAAAATAATGGCTAAGGTGGACACTTAAATTGTGAAAGAGAAAATAAAATAGAGAAGGAGGAACAAGGACAAGAGAAAGAATAAGAACACAGTAAAGGACTATCACCATCCAAAAGGTAAGGCTGCAACACTAGAAGAGGTTGCAAATTCTAATTCAAATGATGAAGGATACAACATTTGCTAATATGACCATCTAAAGGGATGTTGTCCAATTTTGTTACACTTGCAGGAATCTAGGATCTATGTCTTAAATACAAAGTTCGTCAAAAGGAAAGTGCTCAAGAGGTTACCTTATTCTCAAGGCAACTATCAGCAATAGTTCTATCAATAGTAGTACTATTCAAGTGAAATGCTACATCAACTATAATATTACTTTCATCAATGGCATAACCCACAATCATGGGGGATGTCACTACGAAGGCAACACCATCCTTACCATCAACTAGCTTCCTATGGGTATTATGTTCTGCAACCAATGTCACCAAGTGGCTTCACTACTTACACCTCTTCCCATAATTACTATCCTCATAAATGTCATAGACCTATCACTTGACATGATGAATCTCCTTTTGCATATACTCCTTACCAATCTTAACAGCATGCACATAATAACTCCACTCCTTTGCCACTTGTAGCACACATGTGAGGTGAAATCTCTCCATAACCTTAACAATAGAATGTTATAAAAGGTATGAATCAGCAAACAAATGATCATTCAAAGGTGTCTAAATGTAAGCATTGGAAAAGGCCATTTTTTAAACCTAATAATCCACCCAAATCATCACATCCACCCATGGCTATGAAATCTTTCAACACTACCAAGGATTCTTCTATTAAGCCGACTTTAATCCAAAAGTTCCAAAACCTCCAAATTGTCATGTTAACTCAAATTGTGATAGATTGGATCAATGAAGGATACCTTTCTAGAAAAAGAACTAATACTAGAAGTTTTCTAATCTATTTAAAAATTATAAAAAATGATCCATACAAGGCCTTTCTAGATTCAAGCTCTAGTGTAAACTTAATCTTCTAAGACATGTATAAGTCATGGAACCTGCCTCCACTTAAAAAGTGTAATACTAGGTTAGGACTTGTGGACAATTTCATCACTGTTCCATTAGGATTGGTAGAGGACATTGTAATTACCATTATTAGGTGTGAATATCTAGCAAATTTACTAGTAATTCATATGAATAACTGCAAAGGGGACTTCCCAATCATTATGGAAAAAGCTTGGCTAAGAATGATTGATGCTAAGATGGAAATAAGAGATCTTTCCTTGGAAATTTCCAAGAAAAATGAATTTGGAAAAATAGAGAAGAAGAAAGTTTCATGCATCACATGTAGTGACACAAGGTGCAATTTCATGTAGAAAATATGGGCAATAAAGAGCACAACTATCACAACCTACAAAATGTATGCCAAATCTACCAATGTTTAGAAATTCCTATATGCAGCACCTATAAAACAAAAAGAAAACATCCAGTGATTAATCACAAACTTCAACTCCAATTCTGCCATGCACATGGAATCAATAGCAATTCTCACAAGTGCATACATAGATAAGATGAATGAAATGGAGTAAATTAGGACTAAACTTTAGACTTAGATAATCAAGAAGAGTTAGAGGTAGATTGGGAAGAGTTGGGAACTTTTAGAATCTTGAGACTAGAACTATTGAAGTTGAAAAAATTACTGAACACACTAGAATATGTATTTCTAAAATATGGAAGACTAGTAATTATTAATATCCACCTCACCAATGAATAAAAGAATGAGCTACTGAGATTAGTGAACAAATGACCAGCAATCTTTGCATGATCTTATGATGAAATTACAAGGATAGATACATCCATCTGCTAGCATCAAATCTACATAGTGTGGATCATTAAACTTAGAAGGGGGGGATGAATAAGTTTCCCAAATTAAAATTATTTGGACAAAGCACACACCAAATTTAACATGGTTTCCTAACTTAGGTAGTCCACACTTGAAAGGTAGATCACAAGCACACCTTCAGACTTTATTGCTCTCAATCATGGTTTGAAGGGTCAACATCCTATATAATCTTCAAGGCCCTCTCCAAAGTATTGTGATGCTACACTAACCACTCAACCCCAAAAGGTCCCATCAGGCTCAGAATCTTGTTTTTCAAGCTTCCACAACCTTTACAATCTTGAGCTCTACCCAAGAATGTTATGTCACAACACCAATCACTTAATCCCACAAGATCTCAACAAGCTCGATCAAGATGTCTTTCCATAAGAAATACATCAACCTCATAGTGCAAAAAGGGAGAACAAAAATTACAAGGGATCAATGCAACTTAGTTTTTTGATCCTTGTACTTTAAGGTACAACACACTTTTACAATGCACAAATGATAATACAATGAGGAGAAACAAAGCTCACAATGACTAACAAATGATTATACAAGAGCTTGCACATTTTCCAATGCATATGATGTCTTCCTATAGATATCATGTTTTCAAATCCATCTTGGAACTCATGCAATAGGTAATGGTAGCTAATGATCATGGAAGACATCTTCTTCATGCTTAATATGTCTTTCTATATTTGCCCTCTATTCTTGGAAGACATCTTTGTCTAGGAAAGATGTCTTTATGAAATCTCCATTTTGGGAAGACATCTTCATCTAGGAAAAGGTTTCTTCTTGAAATTAGCATGCATTTTGTGAATACGTCTTTGTTTGATGAAGGCATATTTTCCTGATGAAAGATGTCTACTATTTCTTGAAGATGTCTTTGTCTCTGCATCTTTCAATTCTACTAAGACATCTACTATTTCTTGAAGGTGTCTTTCTTCACCTTATTTTGCATGATGAATTATTTGTTCCATGTTCATAACCTTGCACTTCTGCATGTGTTAATGATGATAACATTGCTTGGACACATTCCTTGATTTCTCTTCTTTTTAGCTTTCCTTTTGTGGATGAGACGTTCAGACATTGTGAATGACTTTCTCCTTTTGTCTACATCAGTGTGTTCTTTTTCATCTCATCTTGATCCTACAACCACAAAAACCACACAACCTTTGTCTCCATTTTTCTTACCATTTTGACACACCAAAAGGTCCAAAATCTCCCCATTTTTGGTGATGTTCAAAACTTAAGAAAATGGGTTAGTATTCATACAAATATAACCATACTACTCTCTCCCTTTTTGAACAACAGCAAAAAGGATAAGGCACATAAACTAGTTAAAGAGTCATCATAAAAGCATAATATCATAAAATATGCATAATCAAAAATCATGGCATAACCCAAAAAATATAAAAAACATTTAGTAAGCAAGAATATCAATTAAAGAGCACAGATTTTTCAGCACTAAGTTCCATGAAGAGTTGCCTTGAATTTGTTAAGAGTTGATCCAAGCCTTCCAAGTGATATTCAAACTTAAAGCTTGAAGTGAAGTATAAGCCTTGAAGATCAAGTAACCTATCTCTAAATCAATAAGTCATTAGTAGTTTGCATCGCATGGTTCTTTTATTTTCTAATATTCTCCATCTTCTTAAAACATCAACAAAAGATTAGGACATATCTTATATGATAAGGAGAGTATAACCATACAACTTCACAATGCCAAATCTTAAAGTCTTGAACTAGGAAGTACATCTCAAGGCAAATGAATCAAAGGATGTTTCGATCAAAACCATGGATACTGTGCCATAACCAAAATAATCATAGTTTTGCTTATATTTTTGTAAGGAATAATATCAACTATTTGCATTTTTTTTTTCATAAAAATATAGGTACTTCTTATGCCAACTTATTCTTGAATATCAAATAGGTGGATTGATAATACATTGAGATATGCTTTTTTCAATTCAAAAAGAAGGAGCAACCACTAATCCAAAAGGGACAAAAAAAACACAATTTGATGCCAAAGACCAAGGATAGATCATGTAGGAATAAGAAGCCTATCTATTTAAAATAATTGTTTAATGGATACTTGTATCTCTAGATTCAACAAAAAATCTCAAAAATCAACAAAAGGATATGGAATCCATGAGAGAAACATGCATGTTTTTCTTTTTGGACAAGGCAATGCAACAAAAAAAAAATCATGTTGATAGAGAAATATGTATATATATTTTTATTTATATATTTTTTACAAAAAAAAAAAACAATTCAAGACTTTGCCATCCTCTTAAACAAAACATAACACTTGATGTCATTTTCTTGCTCATATTGGAATATTTTGTTATTTTAGTGTCTCTTGGTTAAAGTCTCCAAAGACTCCTCCTACATTTGTGATCTCCAAGATGGTGATGAGGAATAGGCTTCTCCTACACATGTGCTACTTACCTTGGGCTATTAATGTACAAACATGTAAATCACAAAAACACTACAATTGTAGGTTAACATTAAGCTCAAATGTGGAGACTAAGGTCTCCAACTAGTAATATTGATAGAATTTTTCAAAGGCTTGTCTTATCTCATAAATAGGAAAAATATCCCAAAGGCCATGAGCTTAGAAGCAAATCATCACAATAAGTTCAGACTACAAGATCGAAAACATGAAAAAAACTAATAAGATTATGATCCAAAGGAAATCAAGATAAGTGCTACACACATATTTTCATAGAACCAAGTTTATTAACCTCAAAAAGAATGTAAGAGATGCCCTAAACAATTATTCCACCATTTTTCTAATCTAGAAAGGACAAAAATAGTTTTGGACTTCAAATACTAGTCTTATTAACTAGCAAACAAAGAGATGAAAAATTACCTTGACTTACCCTACTTGCTAGTGAGGAGAGAAGATTATTGGAGTTTGAGATGAAGTCCCCTATCATGAAGTACCTTCTCATCTTTAGGTTCTCTTTCATTGGAGCATGTATGTGGCATCTCCATTTGTTTATGTTCTTTATGATAGAACCCTTAATCACTTATTACATAATTTTCATTACTACACTTCTCTTCATTCTCACTTATTGGTACCTATACAATTTCCTTACCAAAGCATTTTTGACAAGACCAAGGATTATTTTGGTTTTGATCATCATGATTATAGTTAAGATTTTAGTTACAACCATAATTTTTACAAACAAATAAAGTATTATCCTCATTATCAAAATTATCAAACCTAACTATGCTTGAGCTTGAATTTCTATGTTTCGAGCTTGAGTTTTTATGTATCTTCCTCTAAATTCTTTGGCTATTTTTAAGGAGTCTCCTCTTCATGAACCTTGCTGCAATCTTTACTAAAAGAGGTTAGTTGTTGAATCTTACCTTTTATGTCTAAGATCTCTTCTTTCACTTTAGTATGGATAGCATACAATTTAGACATTAAAAATTTCTTTGCCTTCATAATCAAATGATGTAAAAGAAAAATTTCTTCTTTAAATTCACTATACCTTTTGTCACACTTACCATCTTGTTCAGCTATATGTAAGGAATTTTCATTTTTAAGTGCCATACATATGAGATGTGAATCTTTGGAAGAATTTCATGCTTTTGCTTCACTTTGCTTACCATCATCCCAACTTGTATAAAAGTTTATCTTTTTCAATTTCTCATCATTAGATTTATTCTTTGACTATACCTTTATATCACTAGGACATTCAAAGGACATATGACCTTTTCCTCCACAAACCCAAAATTCTATAGAATAGAAATCTAAGTTAGAATTCAAAAAATTTCTACCTCTTTCTCTACCTTTGAACAAATTGGGTCTTTTTTGCGATGCCTCCTTGTTTCTTCTTGTTAGCAATTATTGTAACTTCCTTGAGAGAAAGGTAATCTCATCTTGGCTACCCTCATCATGCTCATTGGACTATTTCTCCTTGGAGGCAATCTTTTGAGCTATAGGTCTTTCTTGGATTGATCCTTCACCTATGCAATTCATTTCATAATTAATGAGAGCACTTTGAAGCTCTTCAAATTTTAAGGTTGAGAAATTTCTGATCTCCTTCATAGCCATGACCTTTGGTTTGAACTTTAACTATAGAGTTTTAATCATTTTGATGATAACATGGATTTTAGGAAAATATTTACCTATTCCTTTAATAGCTACAACAAGATCATTAGCTCTAGAGAAATAATCTTTTATTTTCTCACCTTCTCTCATTTTGAGTTTATTGTATTCACTTTGTAAAACTAACAATTTTAGCTTCTTAACAATAGATGTTCCTTCATAGGTAGCTTCTAAAGTTTGTCAAATTTCTTCGATCATTTTACATCTTGCTATTCTATTAAATTCAGATTTATTCAATTTACAATATAAACAAATTTTTTTCTTTTTAATCAAACATGAACTTATTTTTTTTCTTTTGTGGCCATTTTTTATGAGGCTTGATGATGTCATTGGAGTTTTCGATAGGTGGAGTGTAGCCTATAAGGATTGACTCCCACACTTCAAACTCCATGGATTCAAAGAACCCTTGCATTCTAGCTTTCTAATAGGTGAAGTCAAATCCATCGAACATAAGTGGCTTTGTGTAAGATGTCCTCTCCATTGTTCACTCTTGAAGTTAATGATGACAAAGAAGAGTACCAAACTCTGATACACCTTGTGGATCATTGAACTTAGAAGGAGGGTGGGATGACTAAGTTTCTCAAATTGAAATTCTTTAGACAAAACACACATATCAAATTTAATGTGGTTCCCTAACTTGGGTAGTCCACACTCAGAGGCTAGATCATAAGCATACCTATAGACTTTTTTACCTTCAAATGTGGTTTGAAGGGTCCACACCTTGTACAATCTTCAAGCATTACTCCAAAGTGTTGTAACGTTACACCAACGACTAAAACCTGCAAGGTCCTATTAGGATTGGAATGTGTTTTCTAGGCTTCTACAACCTTTATAATATTAAGCTCTACTTAGAAGTGTTATGCCATAACACCAATCACTCAATCCTGTAGGATCCCAACAAGTTCAATCAAGATGCCTTCCTGCAAGAAGCACATCAACCTCAAAGGGCAACAAAGGGGAACAACAACCACAAGGGATGAATGCAACTTAGTTTGCTAATCCTTATACTTTAAGGTTCAGTACACTTTTATAATGGATAAATGATAATATAATGAGGAACAAAAAAGATCACAATGACTAACAAATGATCATACAACGATTGTACAAGAGCTTGCACATCTCCCAATGAATATGATGTCTTCTTATAGCTATCATGTTTCCAAATCCACCTTGGAACTCATGCAACGGCTAGCTAATGGTAGCTAATAGTCATGGAAGATGTCTTCTTCATGCCTAAGATGTCTTTTTGTATTTTCCCTCTATTCTTGAAAGACATATTTGTATTGGAAAGATGTCTTTTTGTAATCTCCATTCTAGGAAGATGTCTTAGTCTAGGGAAAGATGTCTTTCTAAAACTAGCCTGTGTTCTATGAAGACTTCTTTGCCTAATGAAAGATGTCTACTATTTCTCGGAGATGTCTTTGTCTTTGCATCTTTCAATTCTGCAAAGATGTCTATTGTTTCTTGAAGATATCTTTCTTCACCTTCTTTTGCATGATGAATTCTTTGTTCATTGTTCATAACCTTGCACTTCTGTATGTGTCAACGATGAAAAATTTACTTATCCACATTCTTTGAATTCTCTTCTTTTGAGCTTTTGTTTTGTAGATGAGACCTTGAGACCTTGTGGATGACTTTCTCCTTTTGTCTACATCAATGTGTTCCTTGTCATCTCATCTTGGTACTAAAACCACAACAACCACAAAACCTTTGTCTCATTTTTCTTATCATTTTGACACACCAAAAGGTCCACACATAGATGTTTTCATCAATCCCAAAAGATAATCACAATGGAGGTTAAATCCAAAATAAAAGGAAGATATTAAAAAGAGGTTGAAAATCTCTTGAAGGTTGTGTTCATCTATACTATATTAGATAAGGATGAGTAGTAGGCATCTCCTACACCCAACCATAGGAATCACAAGTGTTCACATGTAATCCAATTGAATTCCATGGATGGGACTAGTGTGGTATCTAGATTGCTAAGTATTAATCATAGGTCACTATCTTCTCACTTTGTCTAGTGGTAGCTTTGTTATGTATGATTTAGTCCAAATTTAGACATATGATTATGATGTTGTGTGAGTCTTAAACTAACTAGATAATAATAGATAAATTAATTATTTAACTAATTAACAATAGAATTAAATCCTATACTATCATAAGGGCAATAAGCATCCATTCCTACCTTGTTGTACACATCTTGAACTCACATACCCACTACTAGATTTACCAAGTGTTATGCTACTAGGTGAGCCAAACAATAATGTTACTGGGATTACCAAGTGAATACATGTTTATAGTCAAAACTAGTTGCACTCATTCCATTGATTGATTAATATGCATGAAAATGTAAATATTAACTAGGTACATGGAAAAAAATTGCATTGAAAGTAAATATATTCTAAGTCAAAGTGCTGAAATGAATAGGAATCAATCTTGATCTTATTCCCATTGATGAAATGTGTCCAAGTACAATGCCACTCGAATAAGATGTCATAAAACTAACTCGAATTCACACTACAAGAATTCATTGCTAGTTTGCTAAGATTATGAGGAAAACTAGAAGAGTCTAGCTACACTACTCACCAAATGGTGCCAAATATGTGATGGATGCTCACATATTTATAGGCAAATGTAGACATTGTATAAAAAAAGATGAGTTAATGCATTTGGTTACATTGATGAGGATGCACCAACGAGAATGCATCAACACATCTAATATGCATTACCTGAGGATGCATCAACACTACCTCATCAACATATATGTGTTAACACATTTAAGATACATTGATAGGGATGCCTCAATGAGGTCACATTGATGGAAAAGTGTCAACAAAGTTACCCAACATATTAGGTCTCATTATACCTCCATGACTAATTAAAAACTTGTCCTCAAGTTATATATAAATGGATGAAGTTTCGTTATAAAAAATTATTGGGTGGCCAAGACTAGATTGGCTACTATTACAAAATTGGAGTGCCGCATTACAAAATTTTATTCAAGTGGATGTATTACAAAATTAAAAAAAAAATACTAGACAGACATTAAATTTTATAAAATTGTAGAGGTCTTCAAAAATTCCATTGAAGATGAATCTTCTTGTTGTCACTAGTAGTGGTAAATTTTTCAACCTTGATTGCTATGTTGATGCTTCTCTTTTATACAAAACATTATTAAAGTATGGACTGAAATTTCTTCTCATCGTTCCATGGGTCTAGCAAACATTATATGTACTAGTTGTCCATGGGCATATCCTCCTTTGCCCTCCACTTGGCCTCTTTTCTTTGTCTTGCAAAAGGACTTCAATCTTAGGCATTCCTTTTAACATCACCTACAATCACTAACGGACCAATGTTAGTTTTGGTAGATTTTTCTTAATAATTAACCCTATTTAGATCCCTTGTTAGCTCCAAATTTGAAAAATGTTAGCACTTAGGCTTAAGGTGATTTCATATTAATGTTTTCCATAGCTCTAAGGTAACTAAAATTATCAAGTTATACTATTAGTTACCATAATGTTCAAAAATGGGGTGAAACACCACAAAAAATTCATGTTGTAGCCTTTGTTTCTCAACTTGAGGCAAGGATTCATTATAAATGTGAAATATGTAGTCCATGAGCTACAATCTTGCATACTTCAACTTTCTGAGCCCAAAAAATACTTTCAAAGTTATTATTGCCTTACTTCCCAAGCAGAAAAAGGTATCTCATATCTATATCTGAGCTTGGGAAGGCTGAAAATGCCTTGGGAATGGCTAAAATTGACATTTCCATGGGTTTTTGTAGGGGTATAGCCCCAACTAAGCAAGATCCATTTTTAGTATATGTAGTAGCTATAGTAGCAACAGTAGCTACAATAGACATCAATGCTACAATAGCTAGTGTAGTCAGTGTAGTCACTACTAAGACCCAAGCAGAAGTGCAACATTGAAATTGTTGGAATTTTCATTTTTCCAACAATAGCCATCATAGTCATCACAAGTCAACAATGGCCAGCATAGATAGCATTCTCCATTAAGCATGACACTTTTCAATGGATTCCATCATTTTCATAGATTTCAACTTTTCATACATTTTCCACCACTTTTGCTATTTTCAACAACCTTAGCATAGTCCACCAATGCCAGTGTAGTAAGGATGGTGCTAGCATAGTCACAAAAGTTTGTTTAGTATTTATAGTAAATAGATCAGTTTTTTGGTTGTAGTATATACCGAACTTACTATAAATGGTAACTACGTTGAAATTAGATGACCATCAACCAATGCCAGCATAGTAAGAATGGTGTCAGTGTAGTCACAAAATTATATTTACTATTTATAGTAAAAGGATGGGTTTTGTGGCTATAGTTTGTGCTAGACTTACTATAAATGGTAACTATGCTAAGAGTAGATGATCATTGCAACTTGCATGTTGACACCAATCTCACAACAATCATGGCAGTGGTGCACATACCCAAAAATAATATTGTACCCTATAAATACCCAATGTAAACATCATTTTCAGGTTTCAACTTCTTGACAATTCCAACACTTTTACATTCCCAACACTTTGGCATTTGCAACCTCTGATAGTAATTCCAAACTTTACATCCGTAACAACAATTTTGGCATTTTTACAACCCACAAAACCCATTTGTAACCTTACTTCCACTCTTTGGTAGCAAAAACTAGCACTATGCTAGGCACAGAGACTCCTACATAGTTGCCATTGCACCAAAAAGTGAAAATCCATTTTCATAACCACATTGTAGATCTTAATGGAAACTGATGAAAAGTTGCTAGAAACTAAAGTTGAAAAGAAATCAAATAATGGAGTTGCAGTAGAACATAGCCTACCTTCTTCAATAGACTACAAGCTCCTGCTATCAACTTCTAGTTCCTTTAGCATGAAATCTATACTTCGTGAACCTTATTATATATTTTTTTGTAAAGTTATTGTTCATGTTATGCAAGGTTTAGTTCATGTTTCCATTTTTGTAGTTGTTTTCATTTTCAGATCTATAACTACAACTTCATTTCCATTTACATTTATGTTTTTTTTCATCTTCATTTCTTATTTTGTCTATGTCTATGTTAATGTTTCCATTTGTCATTTCTATTTATGTTCTATAAGTCCTTGGGTGATCAGCAAGACTATCCAAGGCACCTTGAATCCCATTTTGTGAAGGTTGTTGAGATTTGAGGTTAAAACTATTACAACGCTTAAATCTTTTGGCTTCCATTATAGCAACCAAAATTTCCAGCACCAATAGTTTTTTGGCATGAGAACAAGGTCCTCCATCCAAATTCTTGGCCAAAACCTATTTTCAACTATCATGTTTTTAAGTTCTCAAATTTGTGAACATATTCTATTATAATCTTGCAAACCAACGTATTTGGATTTTTGTTGTATTTTCACAGCAGTTGCTAGATTTCTAGGGTTCAACATAGTCTACCTAGAAAATCCAACTCTACAAAGACCCAGTTTCATCTGCTAGGAAATCCAACAAAATAAACCACATTTCTTGCTTCCACCACCTAGCATAGTAGGTTGGGATTTGCCATTCCAAA
The DNA here is from genome assembly GCA_015680685.1 of Gnetum montanum. Taxonomy (NCBI): domain Eukaryota; kingdom Viridiplantae; phylum Streptophyta; class Gnetopsida; order Gnetales; family Gnetaceae; genus Gnetum; species Gnetum montanum. Next base: position 138,647 of record MNCI01011140.1, on the reverse strand, counting down.
ACCTAATTCCACTGGGAAAATCCATTCACGTTTGGAAAACCCATTCCATTGGAAAAACCTAATTCTTTTGGAAAAATCCATTTATGTTGGAAAAATTCATTTTCATTGGGAAAACCCAATTCCTTTAGAAATATCCATTTCTATTGAAAAATCCAATTTCATCAAGAAAATCCAATTTCATTGGGAAAACATAATTCCATTAGGACAACTCAATTTTGTTGGGAAAACCTAATTCCATTCAGTGGATAAATCAATTTTTCTCATTTTCACCATGCAACAAAAGTTTCTCACTAATTTTTCATTTTTGATCAACAACTACATTAGTGGATTATCCTATTTATTACATTTTTACTAAAAATAGTAAAACAGCTAAAACTACATTTTCATCATGTCTTTCAACTTATCAACTACCTTGTCCCTTAACCTAACAAATATGGCATCCAATTAAGATGCAGTTCATGTTTATGATCCAAAAGACCCCACAGTTATAGAACAAAGGTAATCACTTAGACAAAAGGGGTAAAACCCCAAATTTCATAGTTATCAACAAGGAGTTCTACAACCTCCTCTATGCCAAGATACAAGCTAGACTCTTAATACCATACTCTAAATCTAATGCTAAGCATCAATTCAAAATCATATACTAGGATGGAAAAGAATATATTCCATCCCCTTATGACCAAATCCCCCTCATATATTTTATTCAAAAATGCTCATACAACTCATAGAGGTTGATGAGTTTAGTGAGAGAATTAATTTAGAAAATTGTCAAGAAAAGGAAGAAATGGTCAAGGTTCTAGATTTCTACAACGATGACCTTGTAAGCCCTATGATGCCTCAACTAACCTTGCCCATAGGCTTGCCTATTTCAAACTTCACCAAATACAATGGTGAAGGGAATTCCAATGCACATCTAGTAACCTTTTGGTTTGAGTGTGTCTTCTTGCAAGCTTCGCCTCATATAATACTATAGAATTTTCCCTTATCTCTAAAGGGAAAGACTCTAAATTAGTACCAAACCTTGCCTAGAGGTTCCATCTCTTTCCTTGCAAACTTAATAGATCAATTTGTCAACTACTTTAGATACAACTTGAAGCTAGATGCTGCACTGGATCAATTGGTGAAGGTGAAGTAGGGGCCACCTCAACTAGTCAAAAGGTTCATTCAAAGATGGAACTCAATAATTAATGAGATTCCAAAGCCTATTGATGAAACTCACCTATTAGCCATCTACAAAAAATTAGTAAATGACTTTATTAAGTTAAATCTTTACTACCTAGAACCCTGATCACAAAGCCAAGCCTTCTCATAAACCAAGAACATTAAGGAGGCAATTGAGGCAAGCAACGATCCAACCTATGTGGCCTATAAAACCCAATGTGCAAGGAGAGATAACAATAAAACCAAGCAAGAACATACAACTATGGCTACAATAGAAAAATACTTAAAACAAGGGAAGAGGTGAGGATCACCATCACACAACACATCTTCTAACTCATCCCAACTATCCACTTCATATGCTCCAAATCAAGAAAGACCAAACTTTGGATGGAAGGATAGGTCTAAGTACGCAAGGTTTCCTTTAAAGCCCTCTAAACTCTTAGAAACATTGCTTAGAAATGATTGTATACAACATAAGCAACTATCTTAAGAGGCTAGTAAGAGGCATGATTATCTTTATGACATAGTTAGAGATCCAACGATAGCTACCAAAGATGATCCTAAGCTACAAAAATACTTTAGACTAGATAAGTGTTATCACTATCATCAAATGGCTAGTCATAACACTGATTTTTTCCTAGCATTAGAAGATGACATCCAAAAGATGATTGGCCATGGGGAGTTGGTGTTGGTTAAGATGAATTCTCCAAGCACCAATAATAACTCTTACACCATAGCCTCCTTCATGGAAACAAAATTTTCTAACCCTCCTAGGAAGTTGTTTGTCATCAAAGTATCATCACAACCCCAAAGCACAAAGCCTAGAGAGCCATTTTTCATACAAGTACCACCTCCTCTAGTCGCTAAGAAACCTTTCATCATACATGTCCCTCTTCAATGGCTTCAACATCATAATGTAAGCAATGAGTTTCTAATCCTCCAAAGCCTATGGAACCCTTTGTTATCCAGGTCCCTCCACCTTCAACAAATAAGCCTATAATGATCCATGATAAAAGTTCACCTATAGCAACCCACAACTCAAAGGTTATTAATAAAACATCACCACAATGGTAATGAAAATAACCTATCACTAAACAAACAACAAAGCCCACTAAAATTGGCCAACAACAAAAGGCTTCGAAACAAGCTACACCAAGACCAACTGCACCTATGGGCAAGGAGCCCAAAGCATGTGCATCGAAACCTAAGCTACACGCTCTAGGAAGGATGGACAAGATTAAGACAACTAAGGCCGAAAGGTTATAAACCAATGAAAAGAGCTTCTTTGTAACCATGGAACAAACCAAATGGTCCCAATGTAGTCCTAATTTTCCCTCAGCGTAGTAAGGTTGGAAAAATTGATTTTTACTACCAAAATTGACTCCAGTGGGCCCCATGACTCCTAAAAGTGAACTTTGCACTATTTTTATCAATTTTTTAAGGGACCATTTGGTTTGTTCCATCATTGATGTTAAGTGGGCCTTTTAACTAGCCTTTGATTGATGTTAAGTGATGGGGTTTGACCATCATTTGACATCATGTAGCCATGTCCTACCAAGGCTTTAAACTACTAACATGGTCTGCCAAGGCCTAAAACTAGCCTAGTGTAATCTTATTTTCCATATTTGACATTATTTTCCATGTTCTTATGGAGTTTTAACTTGTTTTGGCCTTCATTTAAATTTGTTTCACCTTCATTCCATCTAATTTATCTTCACTTACATCCTATAGCCTTAGTTAACCTTGTTCTCATTTTTATTAACACTAGGATAGCATGTGTTTGTATATTTACTATGATATTTTATATCATTTTAAGCATTATTTACTCATTTTGACCCATTGCTGCTTAATGTGCTTATGGTGAATATGTAGGATTAGAGTATGGACACCACAGCATCCCCATAACCTCAACAAGCACAAGATCAAGAAAGGGGACCTGGTCCTCAATGCCATCCACAAGCATGGGGACAAATTCTTAGCCAATCTAGTTAATCATTCTTATCTAAAGCCACACTACATGTAGCTAACAATAATTAACATGTGAGTGTGCTTTGCATAGCCTGTGAAGGCCTTAAACTACCAACACGACCTATCAAGGCCTTAAATTGGCAACACATGTGATCTTTGGTAATTGGGTTTGCTATCTTTTCTACATGGCCTTATGTATTTCATTACAACAACATGATTTTTCTCAGTTGGTTTTCTTGTCCTCTTGGAGTTTTGCTTCCAGGATGAAGCCTGGAGTAATCATGGAGGTGCAACTCATCACAACAATAAGTTACCACATGACCTCAATGTGTGAGATTCGATCAGTTTGCCCTACTATGCTAAGAGTGCTTCTTTCATATCATTTCCATTACCATTCCTTTAAGCCCAACCCCATAGCCTAACTATAACCTTCCTTACCTTAGATGATAATGTTGACTGATGTTTGACATTCATCCACCATTGCCATATGAAATCCCTTTGTCATGCTCCTCCATTAAGTCCATTGAATGTAACACACTTCATTCAATGGGAAATCATCTATTCCATCAAGTGTAACACACCTCACTTGATGTGAAAAATCAAATTAAAACCTCTCTTTGGCAATAAAACCCAATGCAGGTTTCACCTAAAAAATGGGAAAGCAAATTGCTAAGAAGCCAAATGGCCAATGAAACCCAAATGACAAAACAATGGCTCTGAACATACCAAGGGAAGAGCCTAATAGCCAAGAAAATCTTGGAGCAAGGTGATTGGTTTCTCAAATGCATATGCTGAGAAAACCACACTTCAAAATATGAAGTGTGAAGCCCAAATGGCATGACCAATATCTCTATGCCACACCATATAGCCATGATGTCAACAATTGGAATGCATTATTAACCCTCATAATCATTTCCATATGACCTCACTACTGTTTCACCATCATAACCTTCTCCCATCATCACAAGCATCCTTTAGCATGGTTCAATACTACTAGATCAAGTGTAGAGAGGAAACATTGCTGATGGACCTACAATGATGTTTTGTATTCTTTGTCAATGTCTCTCTAGTCAATCCTCCAAACATCAACAAAGAGATAAAAATGAAACAACACCAAAAATTTAGGTTCTAACCTTCATTTTCCAACTTGAGGTAAAGATTCATTGTAAATGCAAGATATGTAATCCATGAGCTACAATCTTGCATACTTCAACTTCTTGAGGCTAAAGAATGCTTCAAAAGTTGTTATTTCCTCACTTCCCAAGTAGAAACAGGTACCTCATGTCTATATTTGGGCTTGAGAAGGTTGAAAACACCTTAGGAATGACTAAAATTGACATTTCCATGGGTTTTTTGTAGGGGTATAGGCCCAAGTATGCTAGAGCCATTTTCAATAGACGCAGTAGCTACAATAGACAATGATGCTATAGTAGCTAGCATAGTCACCATCAAGACACAAGTAGAAGTGAATTATTGGAATTTCCATTTTTCCAAAAATAGGTAGCATAGTCATCCCAAGTCAACAATGGCCAATGTAGACAGCATTCTTTACCAAGCATGATACTTTTCAACAAATTCGATCATTTCCATGGATTCCAACTTTTCATACATTTTCCACCACTTTTGCCATTTTCAACAACCTCAATGTAGTCTACCAATGCTAGCGTAGTAAGGATGGTGTCAACATAGTCACAAAAGTTCATTTACTATTTATAATAAATGGATGGATTTTGTGATTGTAGTCTATACCAATCTTACCATAAATGATAACTACGCTGAAAGTAGATGACTATCAACTAATGCCAGCATAGTAAGAATGGTGCTAGCATAGTCACAAAAGTCTATCTACTATTTATAGTATACAGATGGGTTTTGTGACTATAGTCCATACTAGAATTACTATAAATGGTAACTACGTTGAGAGTAGATGATCACTGCAACCTACACATTGATACCAATCTATCAGCAATCATGGTAGTGGTGCATAGATCCAAAGATAGCAATTTCACCCTATAAATACCAACATCAACACCATTTTTAGGTTTCAACTTATTTGCAATTCCAATGCTTTTGCATTCCCAAGACTTTGGCATTTGCAACCTCTGGTAGCAATTCCAAACTTTACACTAGTAACAACAATTTTATCATTTTCACAACCCACAAAATCCATTTGTAGCCTTACTTCTACTCTTTTGTAGTAGAAATTGGTACTACACTAGGCACAAAAACTCCTGCTTAGCTACCATTGCACCAAAAAGTGAAAATTCATTTCCATAACCATGTTGTAGATCTTGGTGGAAACTAACAAAAAGTTGGCAACAACTAGAGCTGGAAAGAAACCAGATTGTGGAGTTGTAGTAGAACATAGCCTACCTTCTCCAATGAACTTCAAGCTCCTACCAACAACTTCTAGTGCCTTTGGCATACAATCTATACTTCATGAAACTTATTCTTTATTTTTCTACAAGCTTATTGTTCATGTTGTGCAAGTTTCAGTTGTTTCTATTTCTACACTTGTTTTCATTTTTGGATCTGTGACTATAGCTTCATTTCTATTTATGTTTACATTTTCATTTTTTTCTTCATTTCTGATTTCATCTATGCCTATGTTTATGTTTCCATTTTCCATTTTCATTTACATTTTTTAAGTCTTTGGGTGATCGACAATACCATCCAAGGCACCCTGAATCCCAATTTTCAAAGGTCTTTGGGACTCAAGGTTAAAACTGTTATGGTGCTTAGATCTTTTTTTTTTTTTTTTTGTGTTAGCAACCAAAATTTCCAACACCAACATTAGGTATTAGATAAAATTGTAAAAATTAAATCTATAGCCTTCCATGATAAATGAGCTTAACTCTGAAAGCTCAAAAGTTGTTGAACAACTAAAACCAAAGGTCTGGTTCACAAGATGGCTAAGAAATATTGAATTTAAAGGATAGTTCAATATAAAATTAGGAAAATTCAATTAAATTTGACAAGAAGTAGTTCCAAAATATTATATAATTTTTCCATTATGTTCTTAAATGTGTGATGCTTCAATTCAAAGCCATGATCAACAAAAGTTATTCAAGTGAATCCTTCCCAAACCAGGCTCCTACAATAACACCCTTGCATAACAACTTCTATGGATGTCTATGAATATCTTAGAAGTTAAATGTAGATCATTCCTTTGCTCCAAATAGCACACAACTACCTTGGTTAGGATTCTACATTATACTATACAAAACCACTAGGTTCATAATTGCATGCACAGTGATGTGAATAATGAGATGAGAAGGTATTGTAGAGATTGGAACATGAGCTACATTACCATGTCTGAAATAGGTTCTTGTATCAATTATGATAAATATGATCATCATACCTATCCATCCAAGTTTTAAACCAATTCCATACCATTAATAATGGCCTTGTATTGATGTGCCCCTTCTCACCTATCATCCTTAGTCCACAAAAACTACAAAGAATGAACATCACTCCAAAACAGAAGAAAAGAGAAGAAGGAAGGAAGGGTCTTAGTTAGAAGGATGCCTTCAGGCATGGGTAACATGTCTTTCCAACTCCATAACTAGTACTTGTAGCCCATTATTATGTCTAGGGGTGTTCGTTAAATTGTCATTATTTTTTCCTTTTTCTTCTTTTTTTCTTTTTCTCTTACTTTTTTGTTTGTGTTTTTTTTTCTTTTTTTTTTCTCTTTCTTTTTTTTATGGGAACCACACCATGTAAAGACATGCTTTTTATTATGATCAACAATAGGAGTAATGATATGTTCCATGAGGATTCATAGGCCCTAATAAGGAAGTTAAGAAGAAAACCCAACAAATTCCCTTGAGGTCACACCCTTTTCCATTCCCACCGAATCTTTTTCCCTTTCTTCAAGGCATAATGATCATTAGTTAATTTTAATTTTATGTAAGAACCATATTTCTTTTATGATAAAGATCTTATATTTAGAGGAATTATAGGGATGGATGATGTGGTCTCACTACATTACACAATTATTTACCGAATCATCTTGATAGCATAGAACAAAAACCCAACACATGGTGTTGACTTCTACATCATGACTGACAACATCGTTATTCAAAAAAATGAAGTACACATCCATAAAGCATAAATGAATTGACTCAAGAAAAGAGATAATTATAAATAAAATTAAAATAATAATAAATGAAAAACATATTAAGAATAAAAAATTTTGAAGGAATAGGAAAATGATTTAAAAATTATAAAGCAAAAAATTAAAAATGCACTTATTAGTTCTTAATTCAAGATGGGGTATCTCCCCATAACTAAAATCATGGGCAACCATTCAAAAAATGGACTACATTTTCCCTTGGTTATACACCATAAGTTTTTCATTTATCATCTTTAGTAATTTAAGTTTTTTCTTGTTAGAATATTTAACACTAATGATAATCAAGTTTTGATCATTTGGAGACCTATCTTTAGCTAGAATAGAAGGTATATTCTTTTTAGAGAATCAAGATATGTTTCCTTTTTTATTTTCTATTTTTTTATTGGGTCTTCTTAATTAACATCTTCTTTTGTTGTATAGTCAAAGTGAAAGTTGTCTTTCTCTAAGTTTTCTATTTGGTTCATTTTTTGATGGCTAGAACTAATAAGTGGGTTGGATGTTTCTATGCATCCTTTGAACAGTTTGGTATTTTCATTTCCTAGTCACTGGGTATCTCTTGGTTTAGTGGCTATTGTGTAAACATAGTTTTGCATACACACTTGTTCCTTAAATTTGTTATGGATTGGTATAGGGATCATGTTATCATTTTGAACTTTTAGCTCACAACTACATCCTTTATCATTATTAGTAATGCATAGAATTTTTTGTTTCTTTACATTGATAGGTTCATCTTTTATGTTTTATGTTGGAGTGCTAATGGTTATTGGCTTTTTTGTAGGATTAGGAGACATTATTTTTGCAAGGACAAAGTTTACACCAAATTGTTCTTATGCTAGTTCTCATCAGCTAGTAGGTCTACTAGTTTTATTCACATGTGTGGGAACTATCTTGAAGAAAGAACATTTCCAAGACTTTTGTTAAGATATACTAAGATTATCATCCTTTTGTATGTTCATAGCACAAGTTGCATTCTTTTGTTGAGGTTGTGATGCCAATCCTTCCTACATTATTGGTGGTGACATTTTTGGAGGGAGATATAATAGTGTTGAGGATGTGACAAATGATGAGAAGCATGAGATGACAATCACACAAGAGATGTTATGGGTTGATGATATTCAAGAGAGTAGTAGTGGTGATTTGAGGTAGGGGAAGTAGAATCATTTGAAGAAATAGGTTGTATCCATAAGGGTTCAACTAGCAATAGGGGTATTGATTGTTGGTGGATGACATCCCCCACGACTCTGGGTTTTGACACTACATTTGATAGTAGTCTTGAGGTTGACAAGAAGTCTCACTAGGATAAAACCATTTTTTGTAGGAATATAAATAATTACATTCTGGATCACACAATCTACTAATCATTTTCTTTTCTATGAACATATGATTCAAAGAAAATGTCCTAGATTCTTATAGATGTAACATAACTAGGCAATAACCCTTTGGATGTTCATAGTAATAGATTTCACATCCATCATCCTCTTTTATGTTTGAGTCTATAATCTCTTCTATTATAGCTATTTTTTATTTTTTCCAATAAGTGTCCTTACTAGTTTCTTTTTTTTTCTCTTCTTATTTTGATCACTTAATGCTTTTTACTTTACCTTCTCTTGTATGATTTTCAAGTTGGTTGTAACTTTTTCACTCATCAACTGCCACATCTAATCTACCCTTGCTTTAATCTCAATAATATACATTTGTATTGGTAAGGTTTTGTGTGAAATCAACTCATAAAGACCTATCTCTTTTTCCTAATCATAATATGGATCTCTTTCTTGTAAAGAGTTGGATCCTAGTTATATTCCTCTACACTCTCCCTTTTACATAGCTCCCCTTCTTATTTTTCCACCTGTCCAACTAGCCTTTGCATCTGATGGGCTCTTAGTTTTGATAATTATTCTTGTGCTTAGATCCCAAGGGTCTCCCTTATTTTGTTATGAAGTCCATCTATGATGTGATACAACTACTCTCTTTGAGAAAAACCAAGGCTTAGATGTCTATGTGCTAGAGAATAATATTTGTCCAAGGCTATATCCAAAGATTCATGGTTTTCTTACTTCTACTCTTAAATTTTTTTTCTTAGACTAGACACTCCTTCATAGGTTTTGTATTTTTCATTAAATATCTCAAGCATTAAGGATCACCAATCGATTGAATTTGGTTCCAATGATCTATACCAAGTTTTAGATTCTTCTATTAGTGTTCTACGGAAGAGCATAATCTTTTTCCACTTGCTTTTGATATTAGGCAAGGTGTAGGCATCATGGAAGGCTTGTAAAGGATATTGTGGATTAGAATTATAGTCTCTCTTAAATCTAGGAATGTTATTCATATTAATCCATTTGATGCAACTTTCCCTCTAATGTCTATGGGTATTCTGACTACCTCTGTGATCTATATCATGCTTCTAATATCCAACAAGGGTTCATCATCATTAGACATGTTGTGGCAATAATATTTATTTTTATTTATCTTAAGCTTTCTTCCTCTTGACCTCTTAGTATATCTCTATCTCTATACCTATGTTCACTTTCTCTAAAACTAGACTTTGAAGATGAACACAAAGATGGTGCACTAGGAGAATTGTCATGGCTCCTATATCTCCTCTTATGGTCCCTTGATTCCTCTCTTATAGGTTTGCAAGAGGTCCTAGGCCTTGAGGCCCTCCTTGATCTAGGATTGTTTCATCCCCTTTAGTGTTATTTGTGATAATTGAATATGGTCCTTCAATGTAATAAAGGTCAAGATGAGCATATGAGATTCCTCCTTGTAGTAGTTTACTCTAATTCTCTTCAATATAAAACCTATCATTTTTCCTAGTGTTCTAATCATGTGATCCATTATTGGCCCTATGCGAATAATACATGTTTTTAATTAATAATGTGTGTGACTTAAATTATTAATATTTCTTAAAAGATAAGTCTTTAATACTTTTACAATGATTGTTTGTAATATAACTAATCTAGATCGGTGCTAGTGGTGCTAATGATGAGAAATGGATATCCCCTACACAAAACCATACAAATCACAAGCGTTCATGTGTAATTTGGTCAAATTCTGTGGATAGGACTAGTGTGGTATCTAGATTGCTATGCATTAATCATATGTCATTGTCTTCTCACTTGCACTAGTGGTAGCTTTGGCATGTGTGATTTACTCCAAAGTGAGGCATATGATTATGATGTTTTGCAAGACTAAAACTAACTAAATAATGATATAGAAATTAATTATTTAATCTAATTAATAATAGAATTAAATCCTCAACTATCCTAAGGGTGATGAGTCTTTATTCCTAGCTTGTCATACACATCCTAAACTCACATACCCACTATTGGGATTACTAAGTTTTATGATATTGGGTAAGCCAAGCAATAATGCTACTAGGATTACCAAGTGAATATGTGTTTATGCTCAAAAATGGTCATGCTCATTCCATCAACTGATAAATGTACATAAAAATGTAAATATTAACTAAGTACATAGAAAATAAATTGCATTGAAAGAAAATCTATTCTAAGTCAAAGTGCTACAATGAATAGGAATCAATCTCAATCTTATTGTCATTCATGAAATGTGTCTAGGTACAATGCAATTTGAATAATATGTCATACAACTAATCCAAATTCACACTTCAAGAACTAACTAACTATTTGCTAATATTATGGGAGAAAACTAAAAGGGTCTACCTACATTACTAACCAAATGATGCCAAATACATTGCAGGTGCTTACATATTTATAGGAAAATATAGACATTTCACCAATGAGGATGTGTTAATGTATTTGGTTGCATTGACGATGATGCATCAACAGGATGTATCGATGAGTATACATCAATAGGGATGCATTAATGAGGATGTGTTAATGCATATGAGATGTGTTACCCAGGGATGCATCAATGCTACCTCATTGATACATATGTGTCAATGCATCTAATATGCATTGTCAAGGATGCATCAATGAGGCCACATCAATATGGATGCATCAACATAGTTACCCAACATATCACGTCTCATCAAATAATAAAAAGGAAATCCCTCTTATCATTGTACTAATGAAAGGAGAGTAATGGAGGATCTATATAGACTTAAAATGGTTAAACATTATCATCTTTAAAGATCATTTTTCTTTTCCATTTGTGGATTAGGTGTTGGACACCATAGAAGGTCACATGTATTATAGTTTTCTTGATAAATAGAGTGGCTATAACCAAATCTAGATTGCATTACAAGATTAGGGGAAAATAACATTTACAAGTCCCTAGGGAACATTTATATACAAAAAGATCTCCTTCAACCAATGTAATGCCCCTACCACTTTTCAACACCTTATCTAGAGAATCTTTTAGTAGAAAACTAGTAATGGCATGGAAGTATTCATGGATGACTTCCCCACTTATGGTGTTAATTTCCAATAAGTATTGGATCACCTTAAGTAGACACTAAAATAATATATGGAGTCTAATCTAAGGCTTAATTAGCAAAAAAGACCATTTGATAGTCCAAGAGAGCATTATCTTGGGGCACTAAATTTTAGAAAAAGCAATTAAGGTGGACCTAGAAAAGATAAAGATCATCTAAGGGATTCTCAAACAATCTCAAATAGTCAAGGATGTGAGATTCCTTCTTGGATGCACAGGTTTACTATATATGCTTTATTGAAAAATTCTTCAAAATCATCAAATTGCTAGTGAAGCTTATTAAGAAGGATGCATCATTTGAATGAACTGAGGAATGCAAATGAGCATTCTAGCTCTTAACATAGAAGCTCATAGAAATGTCAATTCTACATATACTAGATTGGTTCAAACCATTTCACATTATGATAGATGCATCCAATTATGGATTAGGGGTAGTACTAGTGTAGGGACATCTCTTCCCATCCCCTTGTTCTTCCCTACATTTTTGTTTGTAGGTTTTGGGCTTGAAGATGATGTCTTGGCTAAGACTTGGGGGTTGACAGAAGATGTTTTGGATACAAAGAAGATGTCTTGCTAATCTTGTAGTCTTCTCGAGGAAGAAATCTTATAGAAGGAAAAACATCTTGTCCAAGACATCTCCTGCCACAAGAAGACATCTTGACCAAGATGTCTCCTATTAGGAGGAAACATCTTGTCCCCAAAGAAGATGTCTTGTCAAAATAGGAGATGCCTTCCTGGAAAGCTAGTTTTGATAAGATATGTCTCCCCAAGGCCTAACATGACCTGTACAATAAGGAAAAATTTCAAAATTTCCCCTCCTAATTTGGCACATATTTGGGGTAAGTTGCAAAAGGATGAAACAACCAAGGAGAAGGTGAGAAAACCATGAAAACATCTAAATATTGTCAAGTTAAGTTGAGGGTAGGTTTCTAGGTTTCTTATTTCTTTGTTATACATAAATATTAATGTAATTCACAATTTTCAATACCATGAGTAAGAAAGAAAGCTCTTAAGTATAGAGATCTAAGCAAGAGAGGCTGTGTAAGTGCTATCACATCTCCACCATGGTTATGAAGTAGTGATGATTCTTAAAAGGCTTTTAAAATAATAAAGTTATGATACTTTGGTTTCATAAAATACATATTTCAAGCTAGCCCAATATGAACTACAAGGTGAAACACCACAAAAATTTGCATGTTATATCCAATCTTCATCATGTAGCTTTCACCCCATGAAACTTGAGGCAAAACTTCATTGTAAATGTGAAAATTGTAACCCATAGTGGGCAATTTCACATACTTTATACTTTTGAGACTAAAAATGACTCATAAGTGGTCAAAGACTCATTCCCTGAGTGAAAAAACTCATCTAGT
>MNCI01011140.1:96551-125550 GCA_015680685.1 Gnetum montanum | reverse complement strand
GGGGGGGGGGGGGGGGGGGGGTGTGTCAAAAATGCATTTTTAGATGCCAAAAAAGGCAATTTGATGGGTTTTATGAGGGGTATATATCTTTTTATGCTAGAAACACATGCAGGGGGTAGATCTCATCCATCCCTAGTGTGGAAGGATGGGGGTTTTGGAAACTTTTCCCTTTCAACATGGAGACCACATGAAACATAAAAACTTTTCCCCTCATCATGGAAGTTTCCCCCAAGCATGGAATCTTCATCCATAGTGTGGAAAATTACATCCCCCAATGTGGAAGCCACAAAAGCAAACATTCATTAGTTCATGCAATTCAATGTTGACCAGCTACTTCAACAAGCATGGTGGATATCTCAACATAGAAGATTCATCTGTAGCATGAAAGATGTGCCCATGTTACTATTTATAGTAAATGGAATGGCCATGGGGGGAAGCACTTACTATGTATGATAACCCCCCAAGTTTGGGAACCCATTTCACCTAAATTTGGTAGCTAATTTGTAGTCCCATTCATGGCCTAAAATTCCTATAAAAGCCAACCTCTAACACATTTTATAGGATCAAGAATTTTTTTTTCAAGATTTCAAAATTTGGAGCATGTTCACCATTATCAAGCAATTTTTGGCATACACACAACATTGTTCATAATTTCAAACTTGGGGCATACTCATGCACTCAAGAGCTCTTGCAAGTTTCCATATTTATGTTCTCTTGAACCCCAACATGGAAGCACTGTAGCCTTGAGATTTGTAAATTTTGGATGTCAACATTGAACTTCTAGGATTCCCAAACTCCAACGTGGAGCAACCTAGCATCTAACATTTTCACTTTTCTTACCCCCAGCAATGACTCAACTTGTAGATTTGAGGTTCTAGTAGTGAAGGAAGGTTTGATAACATCAAGAGTGGCTTAGCAACCAAATCATGAAGTAGATCAGATCGACTTTAATAGGCTTTGAACTCTTACATAAGTGAAACCCCTTTCTACTAGTTTAAGCACCATTTGTACACATTTCTCTAACTTATTCTTCATTTTGTCTTAATATAGTTTTAAATTTTTGAGTTTTGTATTCAAAAATAAATTTATTTTCTATGTATTATTCAGATATGTTTGTATTTCCATGTTTTGCATTTCATAAGTCCCTAGTTGATCTACCAAACTCGCCAAGGCACCTTGAATCCCATTTTTCTTGTGAAGGCCCTAGGGATTCGACATTGGGAAATTGTTTCACTAAGGATCCTTGGTTTTTTTCCAACAATTAAATTATCAAAAACCATCTTTGAAAACTGTCAAGTTTTCATTTTCATCTTCAAACTTTCCCATCCTCTCTCCAATGTTGAAATAAGAAGATGTGAGATTTCCACTATCTCACCCCCCCTTCTTTCCCCCTTGCCATACCCAACATAGAGGCAATTGGAAGGCCAACTTGGGTAAGGCTTAAAACCAACATTTTCAACATTCCATTTTTGGTAAAGGGGTAAACCCCTCTCATCACCCACTTACTAATTATAGTAAGTACATCATATTTTTCCATTTTCATTTCCTTTAAGAGTTTTTGAATTACATTCACTAGAATTTACTCCTATTTTAGAATTTGTAGCTTATTTTTAAGTAATACTCAGCACTATAGCCATGTCTTTCCAAAAGTCCACCAAATTTCCCTTCACTCTCACTGGTGAAGATCATAGCCAATAAGCCATGAGGGTGTACGATCCCAAAGACCTTGCCATCATTGAGTTTAGGCAATCTTTAAGGATCAGAGGGGATAGTCGTGACTTTGTAGCCATAAATGAGGATTGCTATAACTTCATTTGTGCTAACATATAAGCAAGCATGCTAATTTCATGAATTGAAGCCAAGGACAAAAAGGAGTTTGAGCTCATACACAGGGGTGGGAAAGAGTACATCCCTTCCCCATATGATGAAATTCCTCTTAACAACATATATTCTAGCATCCTAGCCTAATTGATTACCATAGAAGAGGAAGATGACAAGCCTAGCTTTAAGGAACAACAGGAAGAGAAGGATGAATTTATGGAAAAATCTAAGCCTAAAAACATCCTAGAAGGACTATTTTAGTAAGCATCCACCAAAGCCATATCACCTTCATCTAAGCTTTTGTTTTCTCCATGGGCTTGGTACCACCACCTTTCACTCCTTCCTACCCTACTACAACAGATCCCATGTCGGCTATAGCCACACATCACATTCAACCAATGTCATAAACAACCAACTATAGCACATCATTGTCATTTACAACATAGTCTTGATATATAAAATCATCAACAGTGGTTTTTACAACCACAAATCTATTAACTACTTATGCCGTATCCACCATGGGACCCTAAGTAGCATAGGGTTCACACACCCCATTTGTCCCATTTATGCCTCAAGTACCAACACAAACATCTTTTTCCTTGTTTGGCCCATAAGCCACAACCTCTTCCTTCCATATTGCAACATATAATGGGACCACAAGCCTCACAACAGATGCCATAAGCCTTGTTATGCATAAATTTAGAAAATAGCATCAAAAATTTGTTTGAGCTCCAAATATAGTAATTCCACTACCATTTGAAAGCTTATATTGAGCCCCACACATCCATGCTTATAAAAATTCAAAACCTTTACCATTTATGTAGGAAAAATTCATCAATTTGGACAATAATCTGAAAATGGCACAAACATCCATGTCACACATGCTTAGTAAAAAATTCATAAAAAATCTGTTTTAAGTCCAATCAGAGTGATTCCACTCCATTAGAAATCTGAATTCAATTCCTACATATAAATTACTAGAAAATAGCCAAAAGATTTACCGTTTCTGTAAAAAAAATTCACAAAGTTACATAAAAGTACAAAAGCAACACAAATAACCTAACTGCGCAATGTTAGGAAAAAAGTGATAACCTCTTTGTTTCAAGGTCAAATTAAACAAGAAAGTAGCCATTGAAAATATTAAAAGAAGGGCTACAAACCCATGATCTTCAATTTTATAAATGTGTAGCTATTATACCAAGAAAATATTACACAAATTTGCTTGCATTTTCATGCTAAAACTTCAAAAATCTTAAAACCTAGATTTCATATAGCCATGGAAATAATCGAAATAACTAAAACCATTGAAAACCATTAAGATTCACACAAAAATAATTGGCTAGGATTTTTTTGAAATTTAATTTTAACAAATCCTAAGGCCTAGATCTGAAAAAAATGACCACACCCAAAAATTTTGTGAAAAAAGCATGAAACAACAAGCCCTATTTTCAAAATTGAATCTACAAAAGCTATAACAACAAAACGACCATGGATCTATGTTGAAATGGCTAAAATAGGAGGTGGGATTTCATCAAAATTTCATTTTAATCCCTCTACCAAAGTAGATCTAAAAAATAACCTTAACGCATGGAAAGCAAAAAAACTAGAAAAACCACAAGAAACAAAGGAAAAAATAAGTAAAATTACCTACCTTGGAGCAGCAACAAAGGAAGCCTAGATGGGATGGGCCTAGGTATCTCTTCTAACTCCCAAGCACATTCATCCACCTTCTAAATCACTAGGTTTTAGCTCTTTTTCCCTTGTTGCTTTGGCACGATGGCAAGCTCAACGTTGGGAATGGCTCAAAACTGAGAAGGATGAGAGATCAATGCTGGCTATGAAGAAGGTAGGAGGCTTCCATGCTAAGAATTAGTTTTTTCTACCATAAGAAACTCTACCAGATCTCTCCTCCAATGCACTATTGATGAAGAATCAAAATTTTGATGAAAACTTCTAAGATTCCACAATAGAATCACATCTAAAACCTAAATGCACAACTTAGAACCCCCAACTACCAATTCAGTGCACCATAACTACAAGTGCACTAAAGTACAAGGGGGTAAAGTCTAGTTCATGGTTGTTTTGGGTGGGAAAAAACTTCACTTTTCAAAATTTTAAATTTTTTGGATAGTGGGCCCCACCTTACACCTTCATTCTTAACCAAAACTTACATCAACACTAAGATTTTTGCTAATTTTGACTCACCCCATGCATCCACACTAGGAATACCATGCCCAATGTGAAAAAATACCTATTATTTTACAAATTCATTAGAATTACAAATATTTTTCTATTTTAAGTGACACAAACCTACCTTTTTCAACCCCAGGTTTCCAAAAGTGGATAAGACATGAGCAAGGCTAGACACCATATATTTCCATGCGAGGGCAAGAGTGCCTAGCATGGAAGAAGGGGGGTAACATTCACTCTTACCTCCCAACACCCATCTAGCACAATTTTGACCCCAAAATGGGCCCCATGTGACTTAGAACCCCTCCAAGCATCTCTAGCAGCCTCGAAAACTCACCAAGCCTTGTCAAAACTAGTTAAAACTAGTTGAAATCTAGGATTTGGTGTTTTCCACACTTGGGGAAACTTCTCTCACATTGATCCTCTCACCCTCAGCATGGATAGATGGAGAGAAGCTAAAATTAACCTATATTGATGATCTAATGGCCATTTCTTAATTGCCAAAACCCTCTTGAGGTTCTAAAAGCTTCAAAAGTGGTCGAATATGACATAAAATTATCATCCCCCTCTCATCCATTCTAGTTCCATCATGCCTAATGTAGAAGAAAGGGGCATATTGCATGAGGCACTTACAAATCTCCAAACTATTGAATATTGACAATTAACGTTAATTGTCAACACTAGCAACCCCAAAAGTTGACATGCATGGTCGATTGACTGTTGATTTGGCCTAGATCTAACTTTCCTCATTGAGGGATATTTTTTCCATGTTTCACCTTCCACCCTTAGTGTGGAAATAAGGGGGAAGCCTAAAAATCCCCTCACAACCTCCAAAACAACAAGATCTTGACCTTAGGCACTAATGGCTGACACCAATAACCTTGTGAAAACTCATACAAAGCCAAATTAATCATAAAAAGCTAAAAATCCCTTCCTCCTAATTTTCCATGGTAAGAATCAAAGCCCTAGTGTGAAAAAAATGGGGGAAGCCAAAAAAATTTTCTAAAGACCCTTGAAACAACCAAATCTTAACATCAAATGTCAAGAATCAACACTAGCAATCCTAGAAGCCTCCATGCATGACTGAAAGTGATCATAAAGGGCCAAAAATATTTTTCCCAAATTTTCCACACTAAGCATGGAAACCCTAGTGTGGAAAAAGTAAGGGAAGCCCAAAAACCACTCATCAACCTCCAAAATGATAAAATTTTAACACGAGTCATTGACCATCATCACTAGTAAACTCAAAGACCTACATGCATGCTCAAAAATGATACAAAAGTATAATAATCTATTTCATCCCAATTTTTCACATTGAGCATGCTATCCTTAGCATGATAAAAGATCTGGAAGCTCAAAACCCACTTGTAAAACAAATAAATTGGCCAGTTTTTACTCCAAACCCTAGTCTTCAACCTCGGCAACCCTAAAGGTAGACATGCATGATTAATTCATGTCAAAACTAGGCTATATTTGAGTCTTATAATGCCTGCATTCTAGAGATCCTTCCCTCCATGCTACTTAGTGTGAAAATTAAGGAGAATACTCATTTTAAGTCCATAACTACCTCATAACAACATTAACTAAATTTGTATAAGCTTTAGGACCATGCTGACATCGTTTAGAGCCTTCAAACTTCAAGAAACTTATGTCAAAATGTCAAAAATTAATTCCCCCTATTTTTCCATGCTGAGCATCTTAGTCCTAGCATGGAAAAAGTGGGGAAGCCCAAAAATTCTTAGAAATGCCTAAAATGCCCAAAATCTGACACCAAACCCTCGTCCTCAACCTCGTTAGCCCTAGAGGGTGACATGCATAGTTGATTGAGGTCAAAAGTGGCCTAGATTTGAGTTGCATGGTTCTTTCACACTAGGGATCCCTTTTTCTGCATTGAGGATAGTATTGCAAGTGTGGAAACTCAAGGGAAGGACATGTTTGAAGCTTCAAAACACCTCAAAATGACATTAAATGACCTTTCATGCACTCTAGAACCCTAGAAATAGCCATTGGAACCTTTAAACTTCATGAGACTAATCCTAGGTGGCCAAAAAATGGTTCTATCTAGTTTTCCATGCTAACCTCTCCATCTCCAATGCAAAAAAAGTGGGAAAGCCAAAAAAACCACTTAGGTATGTCCAAAACTACTAAATTTTAACATGAATCCATAGCCCTTGACCCTGGCAACTCTAGGAGGTAACATGCACACTTGATTGTGATCCAAATTGGCCTAGATCTAATATTCTTACTTCTTCCACACTAGAGTAACTTCCCCAACATGGAAAAAATGGGGGAAAGTTTCTTTTCCACTTTTTGTGGCAAGATGGCACTCCCTAAAACCAAAGATCTACACAAGAGAAGCCTAGAACCTCATAGCCTGAAGAGTTTTCTTGTTTGACCTCATTTCAACCTCTAAAATTCATTTCCCCCATTCTTCCATGCTAGAGTAAGTTCCCCAGTGTGGAAATATAGGGCAAGACCTTAAGTATGCTTAAACAACCTTCAAATGAGCCCAACATTAGCTAGAAACTTGCAAAATCAAGGCCTACAACCCTAAGGGCCTAGAAACCTAGTTAAAGTGCCCCTAAATTACTCTAAATTCATATAACAAGTGTCCTCCTATTCTTCCACACTAAGGATATTGTTCTTAGCTAGGAAAAATGGGGGTAATCCATTTTGACACATCTTAGCACTCAAAATTGCCTCAAATTGTTTCAAAATGAAGCTAGGAGATGCACAAGTTTCAAATCTAGACTCCAGCTAGCTGTTTGACCTTCTTTTTTCTTTGTTTTTTCTTATCCATTCTAAAACCCCCTCTTTTCCACACTATCTAGCATGGAAACAAGGGGGAAAGGCTTTAGAACCTACTTTTTTGCCTTTACAGACCTCTAGAGTGCTCAATTTTGTTGGATATGACCCTGTGGTACCTTGGTAAGTTCTTGGAACCTTAATTTTACATCTCTAAGAATTCCAAAATCTATTTTCCTTGGTTTCCACACTAAGGATCCCTATTCCCATGTTGAGCTCGGTGTGGAGGCCTCAAAACACTAGATTTTTTGGCCCAAATAGCCTAGATTGATGTCTGAACTCATCAAATACCCTTGATGCCTCAAAACTTAGCAAAACCTAACCATTCTTAACTAATACTCACCAAATTTTATCATATATAGCCTATTTTGCTTGATTTTTGTCGTATTACATAATGTTTTAACTTTTTTTGGACTTATATTACCTTGATGACTTAGTTGACCTTCTATAGCCTTTATACAACCTTAGATGTTCATTATTTATCTTATTATAACTCTATTTACCTTTTTTTAGCCTTTAAATGGTATTGAATAGTGGGGTTTGACATTCCCTAACCATCATTTAACACCATATGACCATAGCCCGCTAAGGCCTTAAACTAGCATCATAGTCCACCAAGACTATAAACTACCATCATGGTCTGCTAAGGCCTTAAACTGGCAAAATTATGATCTTTATTGATCATTTGTAGCCTTATACACTCCCTTTCTTGACCTTTAGGTGATCTTTGTTCGCCTCTATTACACTTTGCTGAATTGACCTTATCTCACTGATGACCTTGGATGGCCTTGATTACATTAGATTTTCATGTGTTTTATGGCATTTTAACATTATTTATTCACTTTTACCCAAGTGCCACTTAATATGCTTTTCATTGACATGCAAGATCAAAGTATGAGTACCTGGGAGCAAATCAATTTGCCTTTGTGTCTCCATGGATCTCACAGTGATATTAAACTATGTATCAACCCTAATTACCTAAATCTTGAGCCTAAGAGTCTTGTAGACCACAAAGCCTTAATAGAGAAACCTCTAGAATTCCCTAAAAAGATAGTCAAAACCCTTGACTTAGAAGCAGGGGACATAATCAAAGACTCTCTAGTTAAGGTTCTTATCATAACACATAGTGGTGGGGAGAAAACCCTTAAACTAAGTTCCTCACTATAGCCTCAATATGCTCAAGACATCACCAAGATCTTACATAACAACATTAAGGCATTTTCCTAGTCATATGAAGATATGCCAAGCCTAGACCCATGTCTAGTCCATCACAACATCATATTGGATCCTAGCATTAGACCAATTAAGCAAAGAGTGTGCAAGATTAGACCTAATTTGGCCTTGGTAGTTCACAATGAAATCTCAAAGCTCTACTCAGCAAGTTTCATTAGGGATATCGATTATGTAGAATGGGTATCTAACATAGTGGTAGTCCCTAACAAAAATGGGAGTATCTGTATTGGCATTAATTTTTGAGACCTAAATAAAGTAACTATCAAGGATGACTCCCCTTTGCCTAGCATTGATCAACTTATCCATACTATAGCTAAACATGCCTTGTTGTCCGTTATGGATGAATTCTTGGGATATAACCAAATTAGGATCAACCTAGAGCACCAACCTAGCATGACATTTATGACCCCATGGGGTACTTTTTATTATCCCATGATGCCCTTTTCCCTTAAGAATGTCGAAGCAACATACCAAAGAGTCATGACCTATATCTTCAGTGATTACATGTTAGGTTTGCTTAATGATTACATAGATGACATGGCTATGTAGTCTAAGATAGCTAATGACCTAGATATCATGCTTAAATGAATCCTTAAATACAATCTTAGGCTCAATCCTAAGAAGTATGTCGTCAACATCAAGACTAGTAAGATGCTTGGCTTTGTAGTCTCTAAAGTAGGGATATGCATAGATCATGATAAGGTTAAGGCCATATCCAAATTAGTAGCACCTACCAATCTTAAAGAGATTCAGCGATAACAAGGCATATTATAGTTTATTCATAGGTTTATTGCTAGGCTTATAGATAAGTTATAGCCTATGCAACACTTGCTTAAGAAAGGAATTTACTATGAGTGAATGACTTAATGCCAACAGGGCTTTGAAAACATTAAGCAAGAGTTGACACAACTACTGATAGTCTATCCTCTACAAGAGGGTAAAATATTTTACATTTATCTCACCATATCTATTACATCCATTGCCTCTCTACTCTGTTAGAAATGTGATGATGCAATAGAAATTCTTGTATACTACCTTAGCCATGTGCTAGTTGCCCATGAGAACCGATATGTTGAATGGAGAAGTATTATCTAGCATTAGTCATCTCTTTAAAGAAATGGAGATACTACCTCTTTAGAAGCCAAGTCAATGTAATTTTCAAGGATAACATACTCAGAGCCATAATGACCAACATCTACAATAGTAGCTGTATAGCTCGATGGAAAGCCATAACCATAGAGTTTGATCTTAATTATGTCTCTCAATCCTCAACAAAAGGTCAAGCTATAGACATACAACTCATAGTTTTACCTATCAATGACCAAGTAACCATAGGTCACAAGTTCCCTAATGAATACATTAACACAATTAGCCAAGTTCTAGAGGGTTATGAGGCAATCATGAACTTCGACGGAGCATCAACCACCCATGGGGCTAGTGTTGCTACCATCATAACATTCTCACCTAGTAAGATTTGATCCTTTAACTATCATTTTGAGTTCCCATGTACCAACAACATAGCAGAACATGAGGGTTTGATCAGAGGGATAATGGTATCCTATGACCTAGAAATTAGATGTCTGGCAATAAAACGCAATTTACAACTTGGGGTTAACCAAGTAACTGAAGTCTATGCATGCAAAGCTAAGAACTTACAATCTTACTACAACCTAGGGAAGCAGTTATTAGAATAATTCATAGATGCTAATGTCCAACACATACATAGAAACAAAAACACCATAGTTGATGCATTATCAACATTAGCCCTTAGTGTGACTCCAAATGTGTTTAGCAAGTTGTCCACCTTAACCATGGATTGTGCTACTACCATCACATAGAACACTGAGGATACCTTTGTGGTCATCATTCATACTACTCCTCCTAGAGTGTATGATAATATCAAATTTTACCTTATGCATGGTGAATCCTCACAAGGCCTTACTACTACTCAGAAAAATGTCATACACAAGTGATCGAAGCAATATGTCATCGTAAGTGATAATACAATATGTCGACGATCCTATGATGGCATAATCCTAAAATCCTAGAATAGTCCTAAAGGAGGTTCACAAGGGTGTTTTTGAAGGACATATAGGACCTAGAGCCATGACCACTAAGATTAGAAAATTAGGCTACTATTGGCCCCATATGAAAAATTATTTCCTGCAAAAGTTTATGTGACACATGCCAATGATAGAACAACCTAATACATGTATCAATAACTAAGTTACATACAACCTAGATAACATGGCCATTTCAACGATGGGGGTTGGATATCATTGGACATATAATGCCTAAGTCTTCTACAAAACATAGCTTCATCATCACCGCAACCGAATACTTTACCAAGTGGGTTGAGGCTATTTTCATAAGGAAGACCACATCGAAACAAGTTTGCAAATTTATCCTAGATAACATTGTAGCTCATTTTGGCATACCCATGATCACAGCTATAGATAATGGACCTCAATTTAGTAGCCAGAAAACCAAGGATCTCTATCACAACCTAAGCATTAAGCATTCTTTCTCATCACCTTACTACCATCAAGCCAATGGACAAGTAGAAGTAAGCAACAAGACCATCATCAACTTGCTCAAGAAGATTCTCAACAATAGCAAATGGAAGTGGCATGAATGGCTTATCCATGCACTCTGGGCATATAGAACAACCTATCACATGGAAACCAACATGATCCCTTATAGCCTTATTTATGATTTTAAAGTTGTTTTACCTCTTGAATTGTAGGTTCCATCACTCCAAGTAGCCTTGACCAACTTCATCAACTACAATAATAGCAACCCTAGATTCAAAGGAGGAGTAGTGTATGCAACTGCTTGCTCACATCAAGCACTATCAAGAGAGGCAGCAGCAACATCATCATCATAACTTGACCATGTGCAAGATCAAGGAGGAGGACCAAGTCCTCAAGGTGATCTATGAGCATGCAAACAAATTATCAGCTAACTGGGAAGGGCCCTTCCTTATCATCAAAGCCTATGAGAATGGAGCATTTAGAATAGCCAACATGAATGGAAATGAGTTGGCCAATCCAATCAATCACTCCTATCTAAAGCCATACTACATGTAGCCGATAGATCATGGACAAGTGAGCTTACTTTCAAATGGTTTGCTATGATCTTAAACTGGCAATGCAACCTACTAGGGCCTTAAATTGGTACCATGGCCTACCATCGCCTTAAACTAGAAACCTTGATGATCTAGATAGCCTAAATCTCATGTGACCTATATGCATTATAACATTATAATATGTAGTGGTGTTTTGTATTCTTTGTTGATGCCTCTCATGTCAATCCTCTAAGGACAAACAAAGAGGGGCAATTGAAACACAATAAAACTTTGCATGTTATAACCAATCTTCATCATGTAGTTTTCACCCCATGAAACCTAAGGCAAAACTTTATTGTAAATGTAAAAATTGTAACCC
This sequence comes from Gnetum montanum, assembly GCA_015680685.1. Taxonomy (NCBI): domain Eukaryota; kingdom Viridiplantae; phylum Streptophyta; class Gnetopsida; order Gnetales; family Gnetaceae; genus Gnetum; species Gnetum montanum. Next base: position 114,055 of record MNCI01011140.1, on the reverse strand, counting down.
ACAACAGCCAATTTCATATACTTTATACTTTTGGGACTAAAAATGCCTCTTAAGTGGTCCAAGCCTCATTCCCCAAGTGAAAAAAACTTACCTAGTATCTATATTTATGCTTGGGGGGTCAAAAATTCCTTTTCGAATGTCAAAAAAAGGCAATTTGATGGTTTTTATGGGGGATATACATTTTTCTATGCTAGAAACACATGCAAGAGGGGTACATCTCACCTACCCCTAGTGTGGAAGGGTGGGGGATTTGGAAACTTTTCCCTTTCAACATGCAAATGCATAGACTAGAAACCCTCCCCATCAGTGTGGAAGTTTCTCCCTAGCATGGAATCTTCATCCCCAACGTGGAAAATTACATCCCCTAGCATGGAAGCCACCAAAGCAAAAATTCATCACTTCATGCAATTCAATGTTAACCAACCACTTCAACAAGCATGGTGGAGAGCTCAACATAGAAGATTCATCTCCAACATGGAAGGTGTGTCCCAGTTACTATTTATAGTAAATGGAATGGCCATAGGGGGAAGCACTTACTATGTATGATAACCCTCCAAATTTGGACACCTATCTCACCTAAATTTGGCAACCAATGTATAGCCATTTTATAGCCAATTTGCAGCCATTTTTGTAACCAAATCATAGGTAATTTGCAACCCCATTCATGGCCCAAGGATCCTATAAAAGCCAACCTCTAACATCATGTACAAGTTTAGGAATATTTCTCAAGGTTCTGAAACTTGGAGCAATTTCACCATTATCAAGAAATTTTTGGCATACACATAACATTGTTCATAATTCCTTAGTTAGAGCATTCTCAAGCACTCAAGAGCTCTTGCAAGTTCCCATACTTGCATTCTCTTGAACTCTAGCATGGAAGCACTATAACCTTAAGATTTATGCATTTTGAATGTCAACACTACACTTTTGGGATTTCCAAACCCTAGCGTGGAGTAATCTAGCATCCAAACTTTCCATCTTTCTCTCCCCCAACAATGACCCAACTTGTAGATCTAAGGTTGTAGTAGTGAAGGAAGGTTCAATAGCATTAAAAGTGGCCTAGCACTTGGATCATGGAGTAGATCACATTGGCATTAATGGGTTTTGAACTCTTGCATAAGTGAACCCCCTTTTTGCTCATCCAGGCACCATTTGTACACATTTCTCTAACTTATTCTTAATGCTTTCTCAAAAATGTTTTAAGTTTTGAGTTTTATGTTCAAACATAAATTTAATTTCTATGCATTATTTAGATATTTTTGTATTCCCACGTTTTGAATTTCATAAGTCCTTGGTTGATCTATCAAACTAACTAGGGCACCTCAAATCCCATTTTTCTCATAGAGGCCCTAGGAATTCAAGGTTGGAAAACTACTACACTGAGGATCCTTGGATTTTTCCAATGATCAAAGTTTTCAATTGCAACACAAGGAAAAGGTATTAAGGATAATATTCCAAAGTAACATTAGAGGAGATTAAGAGATATACGTGAGTGATATGGTTAAGCCAAGTATATAATATTTTAACCAAAAATTAATAAATATTAAGAAAAAGTTAAATTTGTTTAAAGAAATATAATAATTCCACAGTTTCAATCATGACATCCATCAAAATACTTAAAGTTTCTAAAAACAATAACCATGTTATGGCACCTACTACTGGTTTGAATTATTGGCATTGAATTGTTTCCAATGGCACAAGCTTTTAAGATCAAACACTTGTTTTTTCCATAAGGTAATGTGGCAAACACAACCCAAAACATGGCCAGATCCATGGCCAAAATCATGGTAGTTAGCTATGGGCATCATGGATAGGCTAAAGGATTTTCCCGTGCAGCATACCCTTTGACTGCATCTAAACCAATGAAGTCATGAAATGAGCACCATGATGAGTGCAAGGCAGGCACACAAGTATCTCTAACAATTTTGGAATTGCCAAGGCATGACACAATAATTTTCAAAAACCCTTACCTCTACATATTGAGCACATGGATGACCTACAGCACATAGAAAAAGTCAAGGCGACAACAGCAACCACCCTAACCCTAAGCAATGTCGACAACAATGGCCATGGTGACTAAAAATACAACCATGAAACTTTGTCATACAAAGATCTAGGAGTGGCTACTAAGAAAGAAGGTATGCAAGACACAAAGGTTATCATGCGATGGTCATGAAACCCCACTCTACCAAGATCAAATCCATAATTCTATTGATGAGCATAGTGAGCAAATGGTAGTATATGTGGCTTTGGTTTTTGGTGAACTCATGGAAAGCAAACCATGATTGCAGGGCTGATGTCATGCTCCCAAATTTTCTCAACCAAATTATGGTTTCAAGTGGTTTTTAACCACATAAAATATCATACAAAGTTTTTTATTCAAACCCCCATTATGAGAAGAAGCCAATTTTGGCATAACATCATTAATACTAAGGGGTATAATAATTTCATTGCATATGATATTTTATCAAAAGGTTATAAGGAAGAGGTTTAATGGACATTTGGCAACATACCTCTATTTTCTATAGCATGAACACTCTACATGAGAAGTTATAACCTCCTATGAAAGCTACAACATATTTTCCTTGATATTTATGGATTTTTGATTATCAAAAGGATACTTTCCAACTATGGAATATATTTTTCTAATTTTTGTAACCTCCCATGGTAATTTCCATAATATTATTTTCAAGAAAACACATCATAACCATAGCTTAAATTTCTAATAACTTCCTTTGGAAGTTATAACCTCTAGGATGGTTATGAATTAATACCCCTAGATATTTGTAATATGATTAACTTGTCATGATTATTGTAACTACCCTAAGGTCACTATCAAAGGACCTTCAAAGGTAAACTTGAAAAAGGAAGTTTTGGGGAAAAGGACAATTGAAGATTACTTGTAAGATGGCTTACTAACACATCAATTTGGCTACTTTGTTTCAATCCTATGGGTTCATTTCTTCCCATTTTGTTTTAGTTTCTTAGCTAATGGTTTCGATAGTATAGTACTTGGCATTTGATCTTGGGATTGTTTTCTAGATTGCTTTTTTGGCTCTTTTTTATTGCACAATATTAAACTCCTATTAAGATTTTCCATAGAAGAGCTTATGTTGTTAAAAATCCTCAAGGGTAATTTAATACTAATGTCTTAATGAACTTGCCTATTTTGAGTATAGAGAATCTAGGAAAATCTTTGGAATTTTGAGACAACTGAAATAGCTTCATTGTTTTAAAGTGTATTGTCTTGGTATTTCAATCAAGAAATTGTCAAATTTTTGAAGACCGTGTTGAATGCAATCTTTGACAACTATTCACTAACTATAGATACTCGTACTTTTTCGTTTATGCAACAATTTTTGGTAGTACAATAACATTGTCTTTATGAAATTGCTTGTTGGGCTCAGAAGGTTTGGAAAATTTTTAGTTATTCAATTAGAATAGCTTTATTGTGAAGTGTTTTCTTGTGTCAATTTATCTTGCTTAAATATGTGAGATTTCACACAAATATACTTTCTTTGCTTTCTCTTTATAAGTCCATTAAATCTTGCTCTATTTTTAATTTTCTTGTGCAACTTTCTCTCTATGGAAAATTAGGAGTAGATTGGTAGAATTGTGCACAAACATTTTTGGAAAATTTTATTTGTTAGAGGTAACATACTATAATAACTATATAGACTAAGTAATTGAACAAAATAGGAATCTCCAACAACTCAATCTTTGACAATGTTAGCTGAATCTCTTTTATGATAGTTGATTATAGTTTCATATATAACCAAACCATTTTAGCATTGGCAACAACAAATACATACTTACATCTAGTATGTTTCATAGCTACTGATTTTATTTGGAGGTATCTAGGCATTGGTATTGCTAGAGACTAGCAAGCACCTAAATCCTATTTCAAGAACACCTTCGATCCTGTGACCCCAAAAGGTCATGAGACCATGAGGCCCCCAATGTTGGCAGTTCCAAATGATCATCAATAGTTCTTTTGGTGCTAGAAGGAGGGCAAGAAAATTTATCACCTACATTCATAAGTTATTAATTTATTCAAAGAGCTTTATATTACTTATCCCAACAGTTCTTTTAGTGCTAGAAGGAGCGTTGAAAATTTTTCATCTACGTTCATAAGCCTAATAGTCCTAGCATACCAACAATTATTTGTTGCCAAAAGGATTTAAGAAATTAGATGTTATTTTCAGTTCATGACCAAATAGACTAATAATTTGGAAGATTCCAAAGATTCCAAAGAAATTCTTGATTATAAGATTGATTATTCATTAGAAGAAGAATAGAAAAAGATTTTTGACTTTGAAACAAGTAGTGGAGTAAAGACTAAAAGGATAAGAAGATCACCCCTTTTGTCTAGTTTATTAGTCTATAAGAGAAAGCCAAAGAAGTATAAGAGTTCAACAATCAAAAGGAATTCTAATAGGATGACAAATTATTGGAAAATACTTACACCATTAGGATTTCAAAACTACAAAGATATTCCTAAGGCAGTTTACAAATATTTACGTAAGTCTTTTATTTCTATAAAAGCTTACTTGGCTAAAGAGTATATCCACATGTTTGACTTAGCTTTGGCTCATGCAATGCTAAATATCAAGGGCAAGCTTGTAGGTTTTTTGTAGCAAATTTAAAGGATATGGCTCAGATTTGGTATTCAAACTTATCAAGCAATATTATCACAAGTTATAAAGATATGAAGAATCTTTTCTTGGTCCAATTTGACAATTTAGATCAACAACAACTATACTTTGGGATAGTACAAGCTAAGCAAGGTGTTAAAGCATCAATTACAAAGTTCAATATTAAGTTTCAATGAATTTTTGGACTCTTTCATAAATAGTATAGACCATTAGATGAAATGCTTAGAGACACCTATCTTAAGGTTGTGAATCCCATTATTTCAATTTGGTTGAGGAGAACTCCAAACTTGATAACATTGAATGACTACTTTAGTGAAGCTATACAATTAGAAAAACAACTAAACTTGAACAATGAAGAAATTATCACAACTCAAAAAGAGAAGATAAAATGATGATTCTTGTGTAAGATTTTACTTAAAGTATTACTATGGCCATCTCATGTTATGATAGAGCAGAATTCTAAAAGCAAAGAATCTGGAAAAAAGATAGTTAATGAGAGACTTTTCCAACAAGGTCATGAAATTAGAGAAAGCTTTGATGAAAGATAAAATCAAGGAAGAAAAGAAAAATAGAAAGTATAAGCATCAAGATACTAAGCTAGTAGAAGATAGAACGAAAGCAATCTTTTTATGTCTAAATTTCTTGATATTGAATCAGAAAATGAGCTATCTAGTGTTTGTTACAGAGGTAAATCTTCTAGTAATGGATCTAGTAATACCTCTTCTCCATCAAGTTCTAAAGAGGATATATCTACAAATGAAGAGTGTAATAATAATAAAGAAAATGGATATAATCTCAAATAAAAAGAAATATTAACTACTTCCAAGCCTCTAAACATTATTTCTAATCCATTTACTAAGAGAAAGGTTTTCGAATCAAGTAGAAGAGAAAAAATAAAAATAAAGAAGATCAATTAGAGTAGAGTACTTAAATTAAACTCTTAATAACTTAATGAAGAAACCAAGCTTTTATAGAGATTGAGAATACAATTTAGTTGAGGATCTTAAACATGTTAGGGAAAATATTAGCATATATCAATTACTACAAACAGGAGATTAACAAAGAAAGGCTTTAGAGTTTCTTAAAGGTAAAAAGAGAGTTAGAGAGCCATAGTTAAGCTATGTATCTAACATTGACAAGACAATAAAAACTAGCTATGAGTGTACTCCTGATAAAGAAGCTCCTCCTTTTCTATTGACAATGAAGTTAAAGGGTAAGTATCTTCACAATTGTCTGGTTGATTCCAAAGCTAAACCCACTATCATGTATTTATCTATATGCAACAAACTTGGTATGATTCCAAAAAAATCAAATAAAAAGATTGTTCACGTGGACAAAAGCCAAGTAAATATTTCAGATTAATTACCCAATATTCTATTAGAAATCACTTCTAAACCACATATAAAAAGTAGAATAACTATTCAAGTACAAGATATACAAGATTCACATAGTCTATTATTGAGGATACATATCAATAGATTATTCACAAATGTGGCTATCTTGAAAAGGAGAAGCAAATCAAATATACATTTATAGTGAGCCCTGGATAAGTGAAAACATTACTTCAAATGAAAAGAACAAAGTTATTGAAATAAGAGCTTTTGAAACCAAAATTTGCATACTTCAAGAAGATGATAACTTAGAAAAAGAAGAATTTCAAGATGAAAGGAAATGGGAACTATAGTTCAATGATTCTTAAACTATTAAGGTGCAATATTTGGAATAGTTCTAGTAATGGATGATTCCCCATAAATATTCAAGGCAATTCATTTATCTTTTTCTTGTACAAATAACAAGGCCAAATATGAAGCTTTGTGTGTTGAAATTAAAAATAGCATTGGAAAAGGAAATTATCATAAAAAGAGACTCAACATTAGATTGTGAACAATTTAAAGGTAATTGTATGGTAAAAAGCTCATTCTTGCGACCTAATAAATAGTTCATTTGCAAAATGTTTCATCATAAAACATATAGATAGGAAAGACAACTCTATAGCAAATGATTTAGCAAAAGTAGCTTCATCATTAAATGTGAAAAAGATAGAAATTTATGAGGGTGTAGAGATCAAAAATGAACATCAGCCATCAATACCATATAACATAAAGCATTTACAAATTTTTGAAGATTATGATCAATTGCTTATATTCTTAAGGAACAAGCAAGAATTTGAAAGCCAAATTATACTTGAGATAGTGTCAAGGTTTAAGACAAATTCCATTTCCAAAAATATGATTGATTATGAACATGAGTTTAACAAAAATTTTCTTCCTGGAAAAGATATAAAGAATCCAAATGATCAAGCTTTTGTAGTAAATTTTGAATCTACTGAGATACCAAAGGTGTTAAATGTCACAAAGAAAAAAGATTTAGTTTTCAAGAAAAATTTATTATTACTCCTAAAAAATAATTTAGAAATTTTTGCTTTGTCTTATGATGATCTTAAAACCTTTTGACCAAAGGTGATGACACATAAAATCCCTTTGATAGAAGGTCGTAAAACAATTAAACAAAATCAAAGGAAAGTTAATCCATCATTTGAGCTAGCTATGGAAGCTAAGATCAAGAAGTTATTATAAGCTTGAATCATATATCCAATCCAATATTCAACATTGCTTGCTAACCTTGTTCTAGTAAGAAAGAAGAATGGCAATATTAGGCTTTGTGTAGATTTCAAAAATTTCAATGAAGCTTTAGAAAAAGATAAATACCCACTTCCTTAAATTGATGAAATGTTAATCAATGTATCAAGATGTCAAGTATATTCTTTCTTAGATGGATTTTTAGGCTATAATCAAATCATGATAGAAAAGGATGATAGATATTAAATAGCATTTATCACAAAGTAGGGGACTTTTTCCTACCAAAGAATGTCATTTGGATTATCAAATGTTGCAACTACATTTCAAAGAGTAATGGATTTATCCCTTCAATGTTTAATAAATGAGTATGTTATGATTTATTTGGATGATATCGCTATCTTTTTAAAAAGGAAAGAAGATCACATTGGTCATCTTCAACAAGTTTTTGATAGATGTCATGAGTATGGTATTTCATTAAATCCTAAGAAATGTATCATTGGGGTTAAATTAGGAAGTTTACTAGATCATGTATTTTGTCAAGAAGGAATTGCTATAGACAATTCCCAAATTTGAGTGGTACAGAATTTCAAACATCATACAAGTAAAAAGTCTCTTAGATCTTTCTTTGGAAAGAAAATTTTCATTAAGAAATTTATCCCTAGATTCATTGAAATTACTAAACCTTTGATGCATGCTAAAGAAATATTTTCTAGTAGAGAAAATGCCAGAATCATAGATAGCTTTAACAGAAATTAAGAAAGCCATTCAAGAAGCTCCATACTTAGTAAAGCCAAAATTGAAAGAAGACTTTTAGTTATATGCTTTTACTTCAAATGATTCGGTTTTTACCATTCTAACTCAAAGAAATAAATATCTAGATGAACCGATCAAAATTTTTTGATATCAGTTGAAGGTTTAGAACAAAATTATTTAGACTTAGAAAAAAAAAGCATTCATAGTTATTAAGGCACTTCCACTTTTCAAATATTACTTGAAAAGCTTGTTAGTTCATATTATGCTAATAGAGCCTATACTCAAACAATTCTTAGCCCAAAATTAAATTGGATTGAAGAGAGGAAAGTGGCTCATAAATCTTTAAAGTTACGTATTTTCATTAGAAGTATGCAAAATTGTTAACGGAATGAGATTAGCTAAGTTAATGGCTAGAAAAGATGATGTGTGATCAATATTCATGAGGAAAATTGGTAAGATGAGATTCTATAATTTCTTGATACACAAAAGGTTTTGAATAATCTAACTACTAATCAAAAGAGAGCTTTCTTCAAAAGAGCAAATCAATTTATGGTTAAAATAGAATCTTATATAGAAAGCATTTTAGAGGAGTTTTGTTGGAATGTGTTCATAATGATCAAATTGGTCCTATCTTAGAAAAATTCCATGATCATTCTAGTTTGTCTTATGAATCTCCTAAGTTCACTATGCAACATATCCTCCACTATGGTTTTATTGGCCTAGTATGTATTGAGATATTAGTTTGAAAATTCAAGGATCTTATAAATTTCAAGTTCATGGACCATAAATCAAAAAGGCTAGAGCTCCTTTAAAATTGATGATTACAAATAGACCATTTCAGTAATGGGGCTTAGATTTTAATGGTACAATTACTCCATCGAGAGAAGGACATAAGTTTATTTTCATAGCTACTGATTACTTTACCAAATGGTTTGAAGCAAAAGCTCTAAGAAAACGTTCAACATCAGATGTAATTAAGTTCTTAGGATATTGGATTCTAAGTCATTTTGATCTACCAAAAGTGTTAGTATCTAACAATGGACCGACTTTTCAATCTAAGGAATTTATAACATGGGCATCAGAAAAATCCATCTTTCTATTTTTCTCTTCAAATTATTATCCTTAAGGGAATGGCTTAGCTAAATCTACAAATAAAAAGCTTATTTCCTACATTAAGAAGTTTATTGATGGAAATCCAGAAAATTAGATTCATTACTTACTGATAAGTGGCAAGGTACCCCTATGCCCAACCATATGAATCACAAGAATTCATGCATAATTTGGTTAAATTACATGGATGGGACTAGCTATGCATCTAAATCATTATTCTTTAATTGCAATTCATTATCTTCCCACTTAGAATAGTGGTAGCTTTGTCATGTATGGTTTAGTCCAAAGTGAGGCATATGATTGATGTTGTCTAGCCCTATGTTACTCCTAATGATAATGAAGAAATCAATTAATTAAGCTAATTAACAATGGAAAGTAAAGTATAAACTAGCCTATAGGCAATGAGTGTCCATTCCTAGCCTATTATACACATCTTGAACCCATGTATCCACTACTAGGATTACCAAGCATTATGCTACCAGGTGAACTAAGAAATAACATTGCTGGAGTTACCAAGTGAATAAGTGTTTACTATCAAAACTGGTCACACTTATTCTACCAATTCATTAATATGCATGGAAATGTAAATATTAAATAAGTACATGAAAAGTAAATTGCATGGAAAATAAATCTTATCTAAGTCAAAGTGTTGCAATCAATAAGAATCAACCTTGATCTTATCATCATTCATCAAATGTGTCCAGTTACATTGCCACTTGAATAAGACTCCATACAACTAACTCAAATCCACTCTATAGGCACTCACTGACTATTCTGTAAGATTACAAAATAAAATTACAAGAGTTCAACTACTCTATTCACTAACTTATGCCCAAACCATATGCCCAAGCACTATATTTATAGGTCTGCATACATCCTGAGATATCAAATATTTAACATTACATCTTGGTTCCCAATATCAAGTGTCCAATATCGGGGCTTCGATACTAGATGTCCAATATCAAATTTGACAAAAATTAACTTTTTATTTAAAAAGATGCCATGGCATGTGTTGAGGCATCTATGTCGAGGCATCTACGTTAACGCATCTACATCGACACGGCTGCATCAATGTACCCAACAGATGCTACAGCATGCATCAAGGCACCTACATCAAGGCATCTACATTAAGGCATTTACCTCGCATAGCTACATCAACACAACCAACTGATGCTTCATCATACCCCATAACTAAGTAAAAAATTGTCCTCAAGTTAACAAGATAGGATAGAGCTATCTTTACAAAAAAAATTGGGAATGACGAGATTATTAATTGACACTACTACTAACTAACTCCGAGTGTTGCATTACAAAATTTTATTTGAGTGGATACATAAAAAATGATAAAGTGAAAAAAAAATTGGAAAAACATTTAAGATTACAAAATTTGCAAAGGTCTTCAAGAATCCATTGAAGATTATTCTTCTTATTGTCACTAGTGGTGGTAGACTTCGAACATTGATTGTTATGTCAATGCTTCTCTGGTTATGCAAAACATTCTTGAAGGATTGATTGAAATTTCTTCTCATCATCCCATGGGTCTAGGAAACATGCAAATCTTGAGCTACCCTCTTGTATGTGCTATGATTTGTCCATGGCCATATCCTTCGTTATCCCCCTCTTGGCTTCATTTTCATGCCTAGCAAAAGACCTTCTTTCTTAGGCATTTCTTTTAGCATCACCTGTAGTCACCAAAGGATCAACATTAGTTCTGGTAAATTTTTCCTTAATAATCAACCCTTTTCAGATCCCTTAGTTTGCATTTAATCACAAGGTGATGAAAGCATACTATGCCGAAGGCTATGAAATAACTAAAATCATCAAGTTGTTTGCATTATTTTGATCAATTACTATTAGTTACCATGATGTTCAAAAATAAGATGTTAGAAAAATTCAGAGCAGACATCCCTAGCCCCCATGACTAATAAGTGTAACTCTAGAAGCACATAAATTTTCAAACAATTGAAACCAAAGGTCTAATTCAGAAGATGGGCAAGAAATATTAATGGATATGGAAATAGAAAAGTAGGAAAAATTAATGAAATTGATGCGAAGTAGTCCCAAAATCATGCATAAATTTAAAGAAATTGTCACTGATATTCTAGAAGATGTTAAGGTTAGTTCAAAGCCATGATCAAAAAAAGTTATGCAAGTGGTCCTTCCCAAAGTAGCCTCTTGCCATAATGCCCTTACATAACCACCTCTATAGATGTCCATGGGCACCTTAGAAGTTAAATGTAAACCATGCCTCAATTTCAAATAACACACAACTGCCATGGTTTGAATGTTGCACTATACTACACAAAACCAAAAGGCTCATACCTACATGCAACAGTGAGGTGAGTAATGGGATGAGAAGGAATTGCAAATATTGGGATGTAAGGTACTTGACCATGTCCACAATAGGTTTTTCTCAAAATGTGACTAAAATGATCAGCAAACCTATCCATCCAAGTTTATACCAAGTCCATACCATGAATACTAACTTCACATTGATGTGTCCCATCCCGCCAACCACCATGAGTCCAAAACCAGCTCAAAGAACAATCAACACTCCAAAAATAGAAGAAAAAAGAAGAAGGAGGGGCCTTAGTTAGAGAGGTGCCTTCAAGAATTAGTAACATGTCTTTCTAACCCCATAACCAATGCTTGTAGCCCATTATTGTGTCTAAGAGGTGTGCTTTGAATTTCCACTATTATATTTTTTTTTCTTTTCTCTTTTTTTTCTATTTTTTCTTATTTTTTTGTTGTTTCTTTTTTATATTTTATTTTATTTTTTTGTTTTTATTTTTTTTTTTTATGGGAACCAAACCATGCAAAGATAAAGCTTCCTTTTTATTGGTTGATGGAGGAGTGATGATACATTCCAAGGGAAGTCATAAATCACACGAAGGAAGCTAATAAGAAAATCCAACAAGTCCCCTTGAGGTCACATTCTTTGCCACTCCCACTTGGTCGTTTCCTTTTTCTTTAAGGTACAATTATCATTGATTAATTTTAATTTCATGAAAAAAGAACCAAATTGTTTCCATGAAAAAGAGAACTAGAGGGATGGATGAGGTGGTCTAACTGCTGTACACAATTACTTACCCAATCATCTTGATAGCATAGAACAAAAACCCAACACATAGCATTGACTTCTACATCATGACTTGACATAACTAATCTTATGACTGGACATTTAGGAGATGGACCGCACAATCCCCTAGTTATACACCACTAGTTTCTCATCTATCGTTGTTAGTAATTTAATTAATCATCTAGTAGCACATCTAACATTGGTAATAGTCTCATTTGGATTAATCAAAGATGCATCTTCATTTGGCCTTAAAGGTATTTCTATTTTTGAAGGTCCATATGTGTTTGCTTCTTTGATGAGTGGTGAGGTACCCCTACACTCAACCATACGAATACGAGTGTTTTCACGCACGATCCAGTCGAACTCCGCAGACAGACTAGTTGTGCCACCTAGACAGTTATCCTTAGGTCGCAGTTCATTGTCTTCCCACCTAGACTAGTATTATATTTGTCACATATGGTTTAGTCCAAAGTGAGGTGTATGATGTGTTCCTAATCTAACCACTACTCCTGAAGGCGATAGAAAGAGAATATTAACTAAGCTAAGCTAGGGGAGAAAGGGTAAGAGAATCTAATCTAGCCTAAGTGTTATGAGCATCCGTTCCTTGATTATCTGTACACATCTTGGACTTCATGCATGACTACCACTAGGATTACCAAGCGTAGATCCTAGGTACACCACTGGGTTACCAAGTATTCACACTTAAATGCTCATAATCAAGTCGTACTCATTCCGCGTTCTAAGAGATAAGGGTGAGAGAGATTAACTACGATAGCAGTAAATAATAATTAAATAAATAAACAAAGTGAATGTTGCAATGATGAAGTAATATTGATCTTTATTTCTGGTCATGTTCATGTCCAAGTACATCACACTCGAATAAAGGATGCCGTACAATTACATTCACCACACTGTGGGCAGACACGGGAAAATAATCTATCTTTGTAGGGATCAAACTACCATAGCTTCGCTAAGGAACTAAACTAGATGTTAAATGAGGGAGAGCCACCTCTTATTTATAGACATTTTGGCAAGGAGGACACAATATCGCGTACGATACATCGCATACGCGATATCGTAGCCCATGCGATATCACGGCTGTGATATCCCAGCTATAATATCACAGCCAGCAAATTCATGACTCATCATACCCCCACAACTGAATGAAAACTCGTCCTCGAGTTAAAGTGAGAATAAGCTACATTGATTACATAGTGGATAGGTATGGGATTATTAGATGGAAAAATGGGATGATGTCGCAGTGTGGGAAGAAAACAAAATTGAGACACAACACAAAAGAAAATCCTATGATTACAAAATTGGTGAAACTCATGTAGTTCCTAGTGGCAGTGGCTCCTCCATAGGTGTCTTTCCCTTTTTCTTGCTCTCCAAGTCTTGGGATTTGATGGCTTTGAATTATGGCTTGGAGTTTCTCCTCTTGTAAGGCCATGAATGCCTTGGAGGGCGTGTAAGTTTGTGCTTGTGCCATATAGGCATCCTAGTCAACCTTCTCTTTTTCTTCTGCCACCCTTTTATTCTCTATCAATAGTTTATTAAGTTGCTCAGTTCTAAAATTGTCCAGCTGGTTCTGAGCAACCTTTGGCCCTATATTCGAAAGGTTTAATACTTCCGAAATGTCTTGAACAGAGAAATCAATAGTCACACCACAATTGTTAACTGTGGTGCCTTCTTCTTTATTATGCCAAAATTGGTACGTTTCCCCTAAGTACCAGGCACCACTTTTAGAGAGGGTAGGCCTTGATTGTACAACAGCAGGGTCTTCTTAGTGGATACTAAATGATTGTTCCTCCTACTCTACATGTTTTTTGGTAGGAACGTGTCCTTCACCTCTCCTAGGTCATTTGATCGCACCTTGAGCAAGACCTTCTTGTTGTCCGTGTTTCAGGGTCATCTGCAATCACATGGAACTAATTGTTAGTAAGGTTGTTACCAAAGTTAGGTTATACCTTACTACTTGCCTTAATAGATTTACTTTATTTCTTTGTGATGTTAATTATTGGAAGAACATGTCCTTAAAAGATTATAGTGTTGAGTCCTCTTTACTTAGGTGGTTTCCAAATTTAATTTTCTGGTATAGCTAAGGGGATGAAATTGTTTTTGACATATGCTATTCTTAATTTTAGAACTAATTACCCTTAAATATGTCCTTCAGGTGATGATGAATTTCAAAAAATTTATGCACTATTCGGCATGTGCCCCTCCCCCACGACTAAGCTAAACAGTCTAGGTTCAAATAGAATGAAAATTAGAGTACCAACGAGCAAGTTATGGATATGAAAGCAAGGGACGCGCAATCACGAGCCGTAGAGAGGAATTGAAAAACTTCCCCTGCATGAACAATTGCAAATGATATTGATTAGCACAAGGGAGTCATGTATATATATTTTCATTAAATTTAGGGCACCTAGAGAATGTACCAAATTTTTAATATTTCTTTGAATATAACGATGTAAACTAAGCACATCTGGATGATTTTTAAAGGGTTCTAGGGTAATTCAACTAGTTCTAAAGGCACGAAAATTATGATGGTGTGGAATTCATCAATAAGGACCTTGGATGGTAGAAAAAAATACTATGTGATGGTAATAAGGAAAAGAAAATTGTTGGTAATATGCTAAGGGTAAGAAATGGTGTGTGCGAGATGTGTCATAAGCGAAGATTACAAAAGATTACACAAGTGGGTCCTCCCCAAAGTAGGTTCCAATCTATAATGCCCTTGTGTTACCACACTGAAAGTTTACGTGGGTACTAGAAGGGTTAAATGTAATCTGCACTAACTCCACAAAACACACACATGTAAATATCACCGAAATGAGATGAAAATTCTACGCTACATGGGACATGAGCTACAATTACACGAACAGTGAGATGAGATGAAGTATAGAAGGGATCGTAGAGATTGGGACATGAGGTAACTGACCCAGGACATAGTGAATCCTACGTGAAAATCATGATTAAGTTGCCATTACCCCATCATTCCAAGATCAGGACCAAGTCTATTCCTCTAATCAGTGACATCGCATTATTTCATCCCATGATGAACAACTATGAGAGTACCAAAACAACAAGGTATACGATCACTTGGCATTTTTTTCAAGGGAGGAGTGACTTTTGTTTTGTGGCACTTTGTTTTTCTTTTCCTTTTTCTTTTCTCTCTCTCTTCTTTTTTTTTGAATACTGAATCTAGAGAAGCCGTCAACCTTCAAGCATGGGTGCATGTCTTTCCAATGGGACCCCCTAGAACAACGTTTGATTTTTGAGTGCCCTTTTGATTACTCTTACTCCCATTTTTCATTAGATCTACAAGGATCTTAGTACAACAACATTGCATGATAACTCCCATAGATGTCACCAAAGAGAATCCACAACTCCCCTTGATGTCACACCCTAATAATTCCCTCTTGGTCCATCCTTCTTCATTCTGGGTACAATGAACACAAAATTAATTTTAAGTTTTGAAAAATTCAAGAATATCATTGTACCCTTGAATAGAACCTCTTATTTGTAGAGTGGATGAGTGGATGTAATGGGCTCACTATTCCAAATAATTGATCACTCATGAATTAATAACATAGAACACACCTCAACCAACGATCCACATGAGTGTTTTATTCGTAGATGAGATTACTTACAAAAACGTAAAAATACAGAAACACAAAAACATAAAAAGATAAAACAAAAAGTTGAAAAATGAAAAAATGAAAAACAAAATGTTGTAAAATTAAAGAAAATGAAAAATATTTATTAATCCTACTTATTATTTAGAATGGGGGATATCCCCCATAACTAAACAATTGAGCATGACAAGGATTAATAAATGAAGGTTGAGGATCCTTGCATGTTGGAAGTATTGGAACTGGTCCATACTTACCCCATCGGGGTTCACACAGTTTATTGTAGTAAGCATAGTGGGGCACTTTATACGATGTAGTTCACGGATAACGAGTTGACCCACTATGATATTTGGGACCGTTAGATGGTATGCAAGGATTAGGATGATGCCTCCCATGTTTGTGTTCATTGGGTCGTATGGTTGTTGGAGTGTGAGTTGGTGGCCCTGATGAAGTTACATGAGGTGTTGGATTCAAAGGTAAGGGTGCACCACAGTGTGGGGCTTGTGCTGAGTTGGAGGATGTAGTGGCCTCAGAATTGTGTTATCCCTTCTTATGGCCATGTTTAAAGAAGGGTCACTTTGGATGTTGAGGGGGTTTCTCACTGCTGTTGGTAGTATTAGCACAAGTAACATTTATGGGTTGTTGTTGTGGTGCAGGCATCTTAGAAATAGTTGGTGGAACTATGGAAGGAGGGAAAGGATGAGAATGTTGAAAGTTAGGAGGATTATAAGGTGCATAAGATGGTGGTTGTGTTGGAGGCATGCGTTGATAGTATTGAGGAGAATGGTATTGTGGTGAGATAAAGTGCGTTGGCCCAGTTGGAGAAATAGGGTGTTGAACTTGATAAGCATTTGGATTCGGACAATATGAAGGGTGCCTCCAGTTTAGTGGTGGTTGCCCCCATGACTGGGATTGTTACCACTATGATCAAACATAGTATCTCTGTATGAACTGTGGATGTAGCATGTTTTCCCAATGCTCATGTAAATGTAACAATATTGGGCATTGGCCCTTGGGGTGATCGTACAGGCATATGTTGCATTCATATGTATGATTAGCAATTGAGCACTTATTCCCTTCATTCTTTTTTTCCAAATTTCTAATGTTTTGCCTTGCTTCTTGGGTTGTCAGAACTCTATCCCCAATGTTGTTGATAAATTCTCCACGCTTTTGATTCATCCATTCCAACATCTTATTGATATTTGCCTCGGCCTCTTCTAATGTTTTTTGTATTGGCAAAGATGATGTTTCCTCCTTGAGATTGGTTTATTTCTCCTTTTTATGATCATGGACCTTTGTTGAGTTAAAATTTTGGTCCAGTTGATGTTTTTCAACACTCTCCCATCTAGCCATTTCTCCTTCTTCTTTTGCTACCCGCTTAATAAGCTCTTAGACTTAATGGGTTCGTAGTTCATATAGTTGACCTTGAGCATATATTCCTAAGGTCTCTCTTGTTTCATTACGTATCCCATCAATAATATGATACATTAGCCTTTCCGTGGAAAACCCATGGCCTGGACAGTTGTTTAATAGTGCATAATATCTTTCTAAGGCCATGTCCAAGGGTTCATTTTGTGCTTGTTTCCATCCTTGGATTTGTTTCCTCAAGGCTGACACTCTTGCATAGGTTTGATATTTTTTGTTAAAGACTTCTACCATTTTTTACCAGCGTCATATTGAATTTGGTTTTAAC
>MNCI01011140.1:67306-96154 GCA_015680685.1 Gnetum montanum | reverse complement strand
CGGTCGAACTTTGTAGACAGACTAGTTGTGGCACCTAGATAGTTATCCTTAGGTCGCAGTACGTTGTCTTCCCACTTGGACTAGTATTATATTTGTCACATATGGTTTATTCCAAAGTGAGGTGTATGATGTGTTCCTAATCTAACCGCTACTCCTGAAGGCGATAGAAAGAGAATATTAACTAAGCTAAGCTAGGGGAGAAAGGGTAAGAGAATGCATGACTACCACTAGGATTACCAAGCGTAGATCCTAGGTACACCACTAGGTTACCAAGTAGTCACACTTAAATGATCGTAATCAGGTTGTACTCATTATGCATTCTAAGAGATAAGGGTGAGAGAGATTAACTACGAAAGTAGTAAATAACAATTAAATAAATAAACAAAGTGAATGTTGCAATGATGAAGTAATCTCGATCTTTATTACCGGTCATGTGCATGTCCAAGTATGTCACACTCGAATAAAGGATGTCATACAATTACATTCACCACACTACGGGTAGACATGGGAAAATAATCTATCTTTGTAGGGATCAAACTACCATAGTTTCGCTAAGAAACTAAACTAGATGTCAAATGAGGGAGAGCCGCCTCTTATTTATAAACATTGCGGCAGGAAGGATGCGATATCACGTACGATACATTGTGTACGCAATATCGCAGCCCATGTGATATCATAGCTATGATATCACAGCCACTGGGATATCACGGTTGTGATATCATAGTAGCGACATCACAGCCAGCAAATTCATGACTCATCATTCTTCTTCTTAATTTTCTATTTTAATTCCCAAGTCTCCATGTTTAATATCCTTTTCTAGTGCATAATCAAAGGGTAAGATATATGTGTCTAAGTCCTCTATTTGGACCATTTTCTTAAGTATAGAACTAATATGTGCAACAATTATGCTCATGCATCTTTCAAACAATTTTATATTCTCATTTTCAAGCCACTAGGTATCTTCTGGTTTAGTGGCTACTATGCAAATTGGTTTTTTCTCACACACTTGCTCTTGAAATTTGTTGTGGGGTGTGTTAATATTTTAAATTTCTAACCCACAACTGCACCCTTTACTATTAGTAGTGATACATGGATTCTTCTATTTCTCCAAAATGATAGGTTCATCATTTATGTCTTCTGTTGGAGTGGTGATGGTTGTTGGCTTTTTCATATGATTAGGAGACATCATTCTGGTGAGGAAGGTTGTTGCATCAAATTGGCCTTCTGCTAGTTTTGATAAGTTAGTAAGTCCAACGTGTTGTGCTTACCTATGGGAACCGTCCTAAAGAAAGGATGTTTCCAAGGTTTTGGGTAAGATCTACTAGCATTATCATTTCCATGTATGTTTGTAGCACAAGTGGCATTGTCTCATTAATATTGTGATGTTGAAATTTCCTATGTTGTTGGAGGTGAGATATGGTGGAGGTGAGTATGAGAGTATTGAGGATATGACAAAGGATGACAAATGTGAGTGGTGATCTCATATACGATGTTGCGGGATGAAGATATTTGGGAGAGTGATAGCAGTGATTTAAGGTAGAGGAAGTGAAACTATTCCAGGAAATAAATTGTTGAATGTAATATCCATACGAGTTTAGCTAGTAGTAAGGGTAGTGCTGGTTTGATGATCACCTCCCCCATAATTGTGAGCTTTGCCACTACATTGGATGATAGTGTTAAGGCTGGTAAGGAGTCACACTCAGAGATTACAATTGGTTATAGGATTGTCTATAATTACTGTGTGGAAAAGGAAATCTCCTAGGCATGTGCTTTTGTACAAATTTTGGATTTAATGTAGAAGCCCAATACTCATGTAGATGTGACACAACTAGATAATAGCCTTTTGTATGATCATATATGCATAGGTCACATCTGTCATCTTCATCTATGGTTAAGTCTATGGCTTTGCTTTCTTTAGTCATTTTCCTTGTTTCTCAATAAGTGTTCCTAGTTGTTTCTTGGTTATGCTTCCTTGGTTTATTATGATCACTTGATTCATTTTATGCTACTCTCTCCTCTATGATAGCTTCCTCTTTTTCCTTATCATAGATATCGACACTTTTCTTTTGAAGAGTTGGATCCTAGTTATTTTCCTCTACATTCTCCCATTTGCATAACTCTCCTTATTCTTTTTCCAAACACTTAATTAACTCTTGGATCTCATGGGTTCATAGCTCATATAATTTACTTGGAACATACATCCCAAGGATCTCCCTTATTTCATTACAAAGCCCATCTATGATGTGGAAGAGCTACTTTTCCTCAAAGAAACCATGGCCTACGCATCTATTTAGTAGAGAATAGTATCTATCTAAGGTCATGTCCAAGGGTTCACATTGTTCTTGTCTCTATCCTTGGATCTATCTCCTCATGTTAGATACCCTCGCATAGGTTTGGTATTTCTTGTTGAAACATTCTAGCAATGTGGGCCATCATCAAATTGAATTTGGTTTTAATGATCTATACCACACTTTGGCTTTATCAATCAATGTCCTAGGAAAGACCTTCAGCTTTTTCCAACCACTTTCAATGTTGTAGAAAGCATAAGCATCATGGAAGGCATGTAAATTATTTTGTGGATCCAAATCATCGACTCCTACAAATTTAGGGATATTATTCACATCAAGCCTGGGTAGGCGACTCTCTTTACAATGCCTGCAAGATATCTTAACTGCTTTTGTGATCTACATTAGGCTCTTAGTGGCCAACAAGGGTTCATTTCTACCAAACATGTAATGGTAATAATCTATATTTCTATTCATCTGATTGTGATGATCTTGTCTATGCTCATTTTCATGTCTTTTATTTTGCCCTTGAGTTTGATTTCTATCTTTATCTTGACCCTATAGTGGAGCTCTATCTCTATATCTACGTTCATCTTTGTTAGAACTAAATGTTGAAGAGGAACAAAAAGATGAAGAACTAGGAGAATCACCATGGCTCCTATAATTCTCCCCATGGTCCCTTGATTTATCTTTTCTAGGTTTTGAGAAGGTCCTTGGCCTTGAGGCCCTCCTTGATCTAGGACAAAATCCATCTCCTCTAGGATTTTCTGCATTAGTTGAACATAGCCTTTGAGTGTAGTAATGGTCTAAATGAGCATAGGAAACCCCTGTTTGAGGTTGTCCACTCCAATTTTCTTCAGTATAGATCCTATCATTTCTCCTATGAGTTCTTTCATTATGTGATGTAGTCTTGGACACATTCCAGCAACAATAATAAGATTGAGATTGAGTCTTGTACCCCTACGTCCAACCATACAAATCACAAGCATCCATGCATGATCCAGTCAAATTCTATGGATGGGACTAGCTATGCATCTAAATCATCATGCTTTGATCACAATTTTTTGTCTTCCCATTTGGACTAGTGGTAGCCTTGTCACATATGGTTTAGTCCAAAGTAAGTCATATGATTGATGTTGTCTAGCCCTATGCTACTCCTAATGATAATGAAGAAATCAATTAATTAAGCTACTTAACAATGAAAAGTAAAGTCTAAACTAGCCTATGGGCAATGAGTGTCCATTCCCATCTTTCCGTATATGTCCTAAACCCACATATCCACTACTAGGATTACCAAGTGCTATGCTACTAGGTGAACTAAGAAATAACGTTGCTGGGATTACAAAGTGAATACATTTTTACACTCGAAACTAGTCAGACTCATTTCACCAATTCATTAATATGCATGGAAACATAAATATTAACTAAGTACATGAAAAGTAAATTTCATGGAAAGTAAACATAATCTAAGTTAAAGTATTGCAATGAATAAGAATCAATCTCAATCTTATTGTCATTCATGGAATGTGTCCAAGTACATTGCCACTCAAATAAAACTCCATACAATTGACAGTAAGTCGTAAACCTTTATATATAAAATTTAATATATGTATAGGTTTAGTAGTAACATATATCATATATAATATATAACCATGATATGTATCTTATATGTATGTTTAAGTAAGTCTATATATAATATTATAAAACATGTATACATTAGAACATTTGTTTTTTTTAATGTATTTAATTCAAAGTGTTAGTTCAAAAAATAAATTTTAATTATTTCAAGTAATCATTACTTGTGATAAGTGTAAGAGGGAGAGATGGTTAGATAACTACCTAGTTGTGAATTAATTTCAACAACTAGATAGTGAAATTTAAATTAGCCAACTATATGATGATGGAAGTTAAATGAGATTTAGCTAAGTAGCAAAGTTCATTAGTAGAATTGGAGAGAAATTCTAATTTCTCTTACACTATATAAAGATATGAGAATTGCTTATAAATCCATCATTTCTCAATTTAAGTTTAGGTAAAAAGCAAGGAAATTTTTTATGTAAGGTAGAAAACAATTCTTGGAGAAAGGGCAAGAAGAAGACCTTTTATCCCATATGTTACAGGATGTTGTCTAAAGCATGCATTAAGAGCCTATTGTAAGGAATTTGCTGGTGGAGAATCTAGTGAAAGCCCTTTCTTACTTTGGCTTTCAAAATGAGTTCATATTTCTCACTAGTAGACTTTATGTACATTCCAATATTTGGGGTAGCTTCCATTGATGCACTACCCAAGCTGAATATCAAGAAGAGTCTAGTAAAGATGATTTTTAGGAAGAGGCTTTTATGTCTTAAAACACTGAAGCAACTAGTTGGGAAGAATCTCAAAAATTAGCAGTTAAGGAGTTTGATGCAAAGGAAGCAAAGATAGTTGCTAAAAAAATGAATATCAAGTTGAGGCTTCAACTAGGTAAGAAAAAGAAATAAAAGCATTCATTACAACTAAGATTACATATGAAAGTGTTCATGATATAAGAATCCTCAAGAAAGCTACTTTAACTATTCTTTTCCTACCCACATAATAGCTTGTATAAAATTATGCTTATATAGTTTCCTAAATTTTACTAGAAATGAGGTTTTTCTATCATCAAACCTTAAGTTTGATGGAAATTTTCCTCAAAAAAGATTTGTGTTTTTGTAAAAATTTTCAATAAAGTCTTATTTTGATAGTCATTTAGTTAATATATAAAAATAATTTGAGGGGGAAAGAAATGTTGTCACATCTTCATCATGATTATAAAGCAGTGATGATTCTTGGAAGGCTTTTAAAATAATAAAGTTAGGATACTTTGGTTTCATAAAATACATATTGAAGCTAGCCCAATATGAAGTACAAGGAAAAAGGTATTAAGGATAATATTCCAAAGCAACATTAGAAGAGATTAAGAGATATACGTGAGTGATGTGTTCAAGCCAGGTATATTATATTTTAACCAAAAATTAATGAACATTTAGAAAAAGTCAAATTTTTTAAAAATATATATAATAACAATATAATAATTCCAAAATTTCAATGATGGGATCCATCAAAATACTTAAAGTTGCTAAAAACAGTAGCCATGTCATGGCGCTCGGTACTAGTTTGAATTATTAGCATTGAATGGTCTCCAATGGCACAAGTTTTCAAGATCAAACCCTTGTTTTCTCCAGAAGGTAATGTGTCAAATGCAATCCAAAACATGGCTAGATCCATAGCTAGAAATGCAACAGTTAGCCATGGGCATCATGTATAGGCCAAAGGATTATCTTGCATAGCATACCCTCATCAATTTCACCTACAAAAACAGTTGCATCTAAACCAATGAAGTCATGAAAAAAATACCATGGCAAGCACATGAGTATTTTTGGCATTTCTAGAACTGCTAAGGCACAACATAGCAATCTCCAGAAATCCTTCCCTCTGCATATTGAGCACATGGACAACCTAAGATATGTGGAAGATGTAGACGTAGCAACAGTAGCCACCCTAAACCTAAGTGACATAGGCATTGATGAGTCATGAATTTCTTGGCTATTATATCACTACCGTTCATAGCCATGATATCGAATGGCCTGCGATATCGCGTACGCAATGTATCATACGCAATATCGAGTCTTTTCCCATGATATCGTGTATGCGATATTGTATCACGTTACCAAATCTATAAATAAGAGGTGGCTCTCCCTTGTTTCTCAATTTATGTTAGATTATAGCAAAACTCTGGCAGTTTTACCCCTCTAGAGATAGAATATTTTCTAGTGTATGCCCGCAGTGTGGTGAATGTAATTGTATGACATCCTTTATTCGAGTGTGACATACTTGGACATGCACATGACCAACAATAAAGATCAAGATTACTTCATCATTGTAGCATTCAATTTATTTATTTATTTATTTATTTGTTATTTACTACTTTCCTAATTAGTCTCTCTCACCCTTAAACTCATGTTAGAACGTGGAATGAGTAAGACTTGATTACGAGCATTTAAGTGTGACTACTTGGCAACCTAGTAGTGTACCTAGGATTTGCACTTGGTAATCCCAATGGTAGTCATGCACGAAGTCCAAGATGTGTACGTATAATCAAGGAACGGATGCTCATCGCACTTAGGCTAGATTAGATTCTCTTACCCTTTCCTCCTAGCTTAGATAACATTACTTTCCATTGCCCTCAGGAGTAGCATTAGATTAGAAACACATCATACACATCACCCTGGACCAAACCATATGTGACAAATATAATACTAGTCTAGGTGGGAAGACAGCGAACTGCAACCTAAGGATAATTGTCTAGGTGCCACAACTAGTCCGTCTACGGAGTTCGACCAGATTGCGCGTGAGAATGCTCGTATTCGTATGGTTAAGTGTAGGGGTACCTCGCCACTCATCATTGGCACCATTGCAGAGGACAGTGCTAGTTATCTAGATTAGTTATATCATAGAAGGTCGTTGTAAAGAAATTAACGATATATCTTTTAGAAAGAAATAATTATAAAAAGTCACATACAAATTCACACACAGCTTCATAATCATGCCTCTCTTACAAGACCATAATAATGCCACATTTAGTGAGGTAGTTCATTGGAGAACCAAAAAATTAGATGACAATGAATATTGGAGTACTCAACCTTATGTAGGAGTCCCCTACATTTATGAACATCCCAACGATACTCAAAGACCCTCGTCATCCAACTCTAACACCTCTAGTGAGGATGAGACATCCCATAAAACAAGGAGGCTCGAAAGGCCTGGGACCTTCTCAATAACTAAAAATAACTTACTTGGGGACGATTGGAAGACTTACAAAAGTCATAACGAGTTTTACAGTTCCTTCTCTTCCTCTACTCCTTCAACGTCAAATTATGGCACGGATGACTATCTTTCAAAGGATTGATGTAGAACTAAAAATCGAGCTCACAATGAAAATCAAGATTGCCAACATAAACAAAGGCAACATCATCCCAACTTACAAATTCACAACCTACTTAGTGATTATGAACCCCTACTAGCCACTAAGAGCCTAACGCTAATACAAGAGGCTGTTCGAATCTCCTGTAGGCATTGTAAAGAGAGCTGTCTACCTAGGCTCGATTTAAACAACTTCCCTACTTTTTCAGGAGGCTATGACTTACATCCGCATCAACATTTACAAGCCTTCTGCAATGCCTGTACATGGAACAACATTGATAATGGGTGGCAAAAAATTAAGCTGTTTCCCATGACACTCGTTGGCCAAGCAAAAGTATGGTATAGATCATTAAAACCAAATTTAATACAACGTTGTTCAACAATGGTAGAAGTATTTAATGAAAAATATCAAGCCTATGCAAGAGTGTTAGCCTTGAGGAAACAAATCCAAGGATGGAAACAAGCACAACATGAACCCTTGGACATGGCCTTAGAAAGATATTATGCGCTGTTAAACAATTGTCTAGGTCATGGGTTTTCCGAGGAAATGCTAATGTACCATATCATTGATGGGCTACATAATGAAACAAGAGAGATCCTAGGAATGTACACCCAAGGTTAACTATACAAACTATGAACCCATCAAATCCAAGAGCTTGTTAAGCATGTAGCAAAAGAAGAAGGATAATTGGCTAGATGGGAGAGTGTTGAAAAAAATCAACGAGACCAAAATCTTTACTTAACAAAGGTCCATGATCATAAAAAGGATAAATCAACCAATCTCAAGGTGGAAACATCATCTTTGAAAATACAACAATCATTAGAAGAAGCTGAGGCAAAGATCAATAAGATGTTGGAATGGACGTATCAAAAGTGTGGAGAATTTATCGATATCATTGGAGATAAAGTTTTAACAACCCAATAAGTAGGACAAAATATTAGACAATCAGAAAGAAGGGATAAGGAAAATAAGAGCTCAACTACCAATCATATGTATGAATGCAACATATGTATGTGCAATCACCCCAAGGGCTAATGCCCAATATTTTTACACTTACATGAGCATTGGGGAAACACGTTACATCCAGAGTTCGTATAGAGGTACTGTGTTCGATCACAGTGGCAACAATCCCAGTCATGGGAGAGACCACCACTAGACTGGAGACACCCTTCATATCATCCAGATCCAAATGCTTATCTAGTTCAACATCCTGTTTCTCCAACTGGGCCAACGTACTTTATCTCACCACAGTACCATTCTCCTCAATACTATCATCCCATGCCTCCAACACAACCACCACCTTGTGTACCCTATACTCCTCCTAACTTTCAGCGTTCTCATTCTTTTCCTCCTTCTATAGTGCCACCAACTGTTCCTAAGGTGTCTGCACCATAGCAACAACCCATGAATGACACTTTTGCTACTACTACTAACAGTAGTGAAAAGGCTCCTCAACATCAAAAGTGTCCTTTCTTTAAACACAGCCGTAAGAAGGGACAACACAATTCTAAGGCCACTACATCTTCCAACCCATCACAAGTCCCACACTGTGGTGCACCCTTACCTTTGAACCCAATGCCTCATGTAACTTCATCAGGGCCACCAACTCACACTTCAACAACAATTCGGCCCAATGAACACAACTGTGGAGAGCGACAACCCAATCCTTGCATACCATCTAACGGTCACAAACATCATAGTGGGTCAACTCGTTATCCGGGAACTACATCATATCAATTGCCCCACTATGCTCATTATAATCAAGTGTGTGAAACCTGATGGGGTAAATATGACCAAGCCAGAATAGTTTCAAAATGCAAGGATCCCAGTTGTCAATTATTAATCCATGCCGTCCTCAACTATTTAGCTATGAGGGATATCCCCCATTCTAATAACAAGCATGATTAGTAACCATTTTCTTTGATTTTTAAATTTTTGTATTCCAGTTTTTCATTTTTTCAACTTCTTATTTTATCTTTTTGTCTTTTTGGTATTTTTTTCTTTTGACATTTTTTGTAAGTAATCTCATCTATCAATAAAACACTCATGTGGATCGTTGATTGAGGTGTGTTCTATGTTATCGACTCTCGAATGATCAATTATTTGGAATAGTGAGCCCATTACACCCACTCATCCATTCTACAAATAATAGGTTCTATTCAAGGGTACAATGATATTCTTAACATTTTTAAAACTTAAAATTAATTTTATGTTCATTGTACCCGAATGAAGAAGGATGGACCAAGAGGGAATGATTAGGGTGTGACATTAAGGGGACTTGTGGATTCTCTTTGGTGATGTATGTGGGAGTTATCATGCAACGTGGTTGTACTAAGATCCTTGTAGATCTAATGAAAAATGGGAGTAAGAGTAATCAAAAGGGCACTCAAAAATCAAATGCTATTCTAGGGGGTCCCACTGGAAAGACATGCACCCATGCCTGAAGGTTGGCGATTTCTCTGGATTCAATATTCAAAAAAAAAAAAAACACAGTGCCACAAAACAAAAGTCACTCCTCCCTTGAACAAAAAGCCAAGTGATCATATACCTTGTTGTTGTGGTACTCTCATAATTTCTCATCATGGGATGAAAAAATGCGATGTCACTGCTTAGAGGAACATACTTGGTCCTGATCTTGGAACAATCAGTTAATGACATGTTAATCATGCTTTACATGTAGGATTCACTGTGCCCTAAGTCAGTTACCTCATGTCCCAATCTCTATGATCCCTTTCTATAGTTCGTCTCATCTCACTATTCGTGTAATCGTAGCTCATGTGTAGCATATAATTCTTACCTCATTCCGGTGATATTTACATGTGTGTGTTTTGTGGAGTTTGTGTGGATTACATTTAACCCTTCTAGTGCCCATAGACACTTTAAGTGTGGTTACATAAGGGCATTATAGGTTGGAACCTACTTTGGGGAGGACCCACTTGTGTAATCTTTTCTAATTTTCACTTATGACATAGCACACACACATCATTTATTACCCTCAGTGTATTATTCATGATATTCTTTCCCTTATTACTATCCCTCTGATTCAACATCCCTATGAATCATCACATAGCCTTTTTCTCTATCACCCAAGGTCCTAATTGATAAAACCCACAGATCATTATTCGTTCCTTTAAAACCATCTAATTACCTGAGAACCCCTTAACAATCGTCCAAATGTCCTTAGTTTACATCATTTAATTTCAAAGAAATATTAAAAATTCAGTACATTCTCTAAGTTTCCTAACTTCAATGAAAATATATATACGTGACCCCCCTGTGCTAATCAACATCATTTGCAATTGTTCACGCAGGGGAAGTTTTTCAATTCCTCTCTACGACTTGCGATTGCGCGTTGCTTGCTTTCATATCCATAACTCACTCGCTGATACTTCGATTTTCATTCCGTTTGAACCTACTTGAACCTGGAGTGTTCAGCTTAGTCATGGGGAAGGGGCACACACCAAATACTACATATAGTACATAAATTTTTTGAAATTCATCATTGTCCGAAGGACATATTTAAGGGTAATTAGTTGTAGAATTAAGAATAGAGTGTGTCAAAAACAATTTCATCTCCTTAGCTATACCAGAAAATTAAATTTGGAAACCACCTAAGCAAAGAGGACTCAACACTATAATCTTTCGATGACATGTTCTTCCAATAATTAACATCACACGAAAATAAAGTAAATCTATTAAGGTAAGCAGTAAGGTATAACCTAACTTTGGTAACAACCTTACTAACAATTGGTTCCGTGTGATTACAGATGGCCCCGAAATGCAGACAACAGGAAGGTCCTGCTCAAGGTGTGATCAAACGACCTGGAAGAGGTGAAGGACAAGTTTCTACTAAACAACATGCAGAGCAGGAGGAACAATCATTTAGTATCCACCAAGATGACCCTGTTGTTGTACAATCAAGGGCTACCCTCTCTAAAAGTTGTGCCTAGTACTTAGGGGAAATGTACCAATTTTGGCACAATAAAGAAGAAGGCACCATGGTTAACAATTGTGGTGTGACTGTTGATTTCTCTGTTCAAGCCATTTCAGAAGTATTAAACCTTCCGAATACAGGGCCAAAGGTCGCTTAGAACCAGCTGGACACTTTCAAAACTGAGCAACCTAATAAACTATTGATAGAGAATAAAAGGGTGGCCGAAGAAAAAGAGAAGGCTGACTGGGATGCCTCTATGGCACAAGTGCAAACTTACACATGCGCCAAGGCACTCAAGGCCTTACAAGAGGAGAAACTCCATGCCATACTTCAACGCCATCAAATCCCAAGACCTGGAGCACAAGAAAAAGGGAAAGACACCTATGGAGGAGCCACCGCCACCAGCAACTACATGAGTTCCACCAATTTTATAATCATAGGATTTTCTTTTGTGTTGTGTCTAAATTTTTTTCTGACTCCACACTATAGCATGAATCCATTCTAGTCAGTCAATAATCCCATACCTATCCATTGTGTAATCAATGGAGCTTGTTCTCTCTGTAACTTGAGGATGAGTTTTCATTCAGTCGTGGGGGTATGATGAGTCATGAATTTGCTGGCTGTGATATCACTATATCACAGCCATGATATTGCATGGGTTGCGATATCACGTACGTGATATCACTATATCACAGCCGTGATATCGCATGGGTTGCAATATCACGTACGTGATATCACGTCTTTTTCCTCGATATCGCATCGCGCCGTCAAATCTATAAATAAGAGGCGGCTCTCCCTTGTATCTCAATTTATGTTAGATTCTAGCGAGACTCTGGCAGTTTTACCCCTCCAAAGATAGAATATTTTCCAGTGTATCCCCACAGTGTGGTGAATGTAATTGTACGATATCCTTTATTTGAGTGGGATGTACTTGGACACGCACATGACTGGCAATAAAGATTGAGATTACTTCATCATTGCAGCATTCACTTTATTTATTTATTTTTTATTTATTATTTACTAATTTTCTAATTAGTCTCTCTCACCCTTAAACTCAAGTTAGAATGCAAAATGAGTACGACTTGATTACGAGCATTTAAGTGTGACTACTTGGCAACCCAATAGCATACCTAGGATCTACGCTTGGTAATCCCAGTGGTAGTCGTGCACGAAGTCCAAGATGTATACGGATAATCAAGGAACGGATGCTCATCACACTTAGGCTAGATTAGATTCTCTTACCCTTTCCTCCTAGCTTAAATAACATTACTTTTCATTTCCCTCAGGAGTAGCATTTGATTAGAAACACATCATACACATCACCCTGGACTAAACCATACGTGACAAATATAATACTAGTCCAAGTGGGAAGACAGCGAACTGCGACCTAAGGATAACTGTCTAGGTGCCACAACTAGTTTGTCTACGGAGTTCGACTAGATCGCATGTGAGAACGCTCGTATTCATATGGTTGAGTGTAGTGGTACCTCGCCACTCATCAGGTGTAAATGGCCACAATGACCAGAAACATGGCCATGAGACTCTATCACACAAAGATTTAGGACTGGCTACCAAGAAAGAAGGTATGCAAGACACAAAGGTTACCACATAGTGGTCATGAAACCCCACTCTGCCAACATCACATCCATAATTCTATTGATGAGCACAGTGAGAACAAGGCAATATACGTGGCTTTCATTTTTAGTGAACTCGTGGGATGCAACATGTGATTGTAGGGTTGATGTTGTGCTCCCAAATATTCTCAATTGTATTATGGTTCCAAGTGGCTTTTAACCACATGAAATATCATAAAATAATTTTTATTAAAATCCCTATTTTGAGAATAAGCCAATTTTGGCATAACATCATTGATACTAAGGGGTATAATAATTTCATTCCATATGATATTTTATCTAAATGTTATAAGAAATAGGTTGAATGAACCTTTGGCAAACATACCTCTATTTTCTATAGCATGGACACTCTACATGAGAAGTTATAACCTCCTATGGAAGCTACAACTTGTTTAGCTTGATATTTGTGAAGTTGTGATTACCAAGAGGACACTTGGCAACTATGGCATATATTTTTCTAATTTTTGTAACCTTCCATGGTAATCTTCATAATATTTATTGCCAAGAAAACACATCATAACCATAGCTTAGATTTCTAATAACTTCCTTTGGAAGTTATAACCTCTAGGATGCTTATGCATTAATACCCCTAGATATTTGGAATACCCTTAACTTGTCATGATTATTGTAACTATCCTAACGTCACTATAAAAGGACCTTCAAAGGAAAAACTGAAAAAGGAGATTTTGGAGAAAAGGACAACTAAAGATTACTTGTAAGATGACTTGCTAAGACATCAATTCAACTACTTTGTTTCAATCCTATGAGTTCATTTCTTCTCATTTTTTTTTAGTTGCTTAGCTAATGGTTTAGATAGTATAGTACTTAGCATTTGATTTTGGGATTTTTCCTAGATTGCTTTTATGCCTCTTTTTTTTTCTTTTTTGCATAATATTAGACTCCTATTAATATTTTTCATAGAAGATATTATCTTGTTTAAAAGCCTCAAGAGCAATTTAATAGTAATGTCTTAATGAACTTACCTATTTTAAGCATAGAGAATCTAGAAAAATATTTGGTATTTTGAGAAACCTGAAATAGCTTCATTGTTTTAAAGCATATTTTCTTGGTATTTCAATCAAGAAATTGTCAAATTTTTTAAGACTGTGTTGAATGAAATCTTTGACAACTATTCACTAGCCAAAATGGAGACTTGTACTTTGTCATTTACGCAACAATTTTTGGTTTATTACAAAGGTTTGAACAATTTGTAGTTATTGAATTGGAATAGATTTATTAAAAAGTGTTTTCTTGTGTCAATTTATCTTGCTTAAATATTTGAGATTTCACACAAATCTACTTCCTTTGCTTTCTCTTTCTAAGTCCATTGAATCTTGCTCTATTTCTAGTTTTCTTATGGAAATTCCTCTTTGGGAAAAATTAGGAGTAGTTTGGCAAAATTGTGCTCAAACATTTTTTGCAAAATTTTATTTGTTAAAAGTAACATACTATAAGGACCGTATAGACTAAGTGATTAAACAAAATAGGAATCTCCAACAACTCACAGTATTTAACAAAATTAGTCAAATCTCTTTTATGATAGCCAATTACAGTTTTATACACAACCCAACCATTTTAACGTTCACAACAACAAACACATACTCACATCTATTATGTTTCATAACTACTAAGTTTATTTGGAGGTATCTAGGACTTGGTGTTGCCAAAGACCAACAAGCACCTAAATCATATTTGAAGAACACCTTCAATCCTGTGATCCCAAAAGGTCATCAGACTATGAGGCCCCCAACATTGGCAGTCCCAAATGGTTGCCAACAATAAGCATATTTGATGTGCAATTGGTGATTGTAGGTCCAAGATCAACTTGTGATTTGTTGGTCTATGTGCTCTATTCTCTTGTGTATTACTTATGAGTAGAGATCTTAGTCCTAGGTTTTCAAAGAGATTCTCTATTGGTTGTGTCTTGCATTGAGAATAGTCATTGTATGGTTGTAAAGCCTCATGCTCTACAATATCATTCGAGTGTGATAGGTTCTTAATGTTGTGGATTTTGAGAATTCTATTGTAATTTTCTAATTAATTAATTGAAGATAGCTAGTTTTCTTGTTTTTTACCAAAAATTTTTGTCTTTGCATAATATCTAGATTGAGTATTTGAAGGTGATTAATTAGTGGAGTGAACCTACTCCAGCGTTATTGGTATCAAAGCTTAGCTTGTATTGAGCATTGGAGCTTAGCTTTATTGTTGCTTGAAATTGGTTAAGGATTTTGTCAATTTTAGATGGCACCCAAGAAGAAACAACTGTAAGCTCTAAATAGAAACATAAAGAGCATGAAGTGTACCTTTCAAATGATGGTTGCTTGATTGGACAAAATCAACACAAAGGTAGATAGAAATGTCATTCTTAACCATATTTTAACACATAGAGGAGATAAGCATGCCCATTCAAATGAAGAAGTTTCACAACCAAGTGAGGAGCAAGTGGATAAAGAGATATGACAATCCAACTCTGGAAGTGTAGAAATCCATAATTCAAGGATTTCAATGAGAGGAAATCCTATTCCTCATATGAGAATTCCAATGACTCCAACTATGATATATGCTTCTTCTCTAGGTAATATTGACAAGGAAGATGATGCAGGGCTTGCTAGAGCATTCAAAAATGCTGCAAGACTTCTGTATGTGGAGTTGAAGACTTTCAATGGTGTAGATGACACCAATGCTTTTGTAAGTTGGCCAAATGCACTTCAGAAGCATTTCTAGTTAGAAGAGGTACTAAATAACTTGAGGTTACCTATTGTTGAATCCAAATTAGAAGCTATGGCTTCTACTTGGTTAGAAAAGAACTCCTAAGGTTATGAAAGATAAAACAATCAACTCATCAAAGATTGGAATCTAATGAAATATAGGTTAAAAAAATTTAAATAGTCTCATTAGAGATAAGAAACCATCATGAATTTAAAATTCCTAAGGAAAGGTGATAGGGATGTCAAAGAATTCTATACTGAATTTTGTGATCTATTCCATCAAGCTAAGGTAAATTGGAAAGAGTATGAACAAGCTTCAATCTTTTTAGAAGGTCTCAACTTGGGTTGGTATAATTGATACTAGCATTATCAAATAACTTGCTATTGGATAAACCAAGAAATATTACTACTAGATTACTAAACAATTATCCATTACACTTAAAACTAGTTGATAAGTGGTGAGGTACCCCTACGCTCAACCATACGAATACGAGCATGTACGCATGATCCGGTTGAACTCTGTAGATGGACTAGTTGTGGCACCTAGATAGTTATATGTTGATTGCAATTCTCTATCTTCCCACCTGGACTAGTATTTGCTTTGTCACATATGGTTTAGTCTAGAGTGATGTGTATGATGTGGTTTCTACTACTATGCTACTCCTAAGGACAATGAGAAATCACTTGATTAAGCTAATAAGAAATGGAAAATAAAATCTAAGTTAGCCTAAGTGTGATGAGCATATGTTCTTAATCATCCATACACATCTTGGACTTCGTGTACTACTTCTAGGATTGCCAAGTGCACATCACTCGAAACACTACTTGATACGCAACTGGGTTACCACATAGTTACACTTAAATGTTCATGATTAAGACATACTCATTCTACGTTAACAATAGGAATAGTAAATAATGATAAAAGAAACATTAACTAAGAAAACAAAAATAAATAATTAATAATTAAACAGTTAAAAACTAAGTGAATGCTGCAATGATGGAGTAATCTCAATCTTTATTGTCGATTACATGTGTGTCCAAGTACGTCACACTCAAATGAAGGTTTCGTACAATTACAAGCGTCACACTATGAGCATGCACTTGGGAAAAGAACTAAAAACTAACAAAAAGACTCCAAACTCCTAATGATCAAAAAAAATATCTAATATCATCCCATGCACCTGAGTGCTATATTTATAGTCTAGCATAGGAATCACAATATCGTGTATATGATATCATATCCAGGCTATGATATCGCGTACCTGATATTGGGGCTTGGCAAACCATGATTCATCATACCCCTATGACTGAATAAAAATTTATCCTCGAGTCAAAAAAATGAGGAACAAGTTCATTTGATTACACAGTGGATAGGTATGGGATTATGGATTGACTATTGTTTATTTCATGCCGTAGTGTGGGGACTAGACAAAACAAAATTGGGACACCAACACAAAATACAAGATACAAAATTGTTTGAAACTGATGTGGTTCCTAGTGGTAGTGGCTCCTCCATGGGCTTTTTCCTCTTATCCTATGCTCCAGGCTTCTGAAATGGATACTTTTGAAGGAGTTCTTGAATTTTTTCCTCCTCTATTTCAGGATCATGTGCCATCCATGCTGATGTTCCAATGTTTGATGGAGTCAGCACCTCCCATGGACACAAAATTTATGGAAACATCTAATTAGATTTGACATACCATACCGCAAACAGCCAATATTCCTTCCCGTAGGCTCTAGCTTTATCTCTAAATTCCTAATAATCAATAATCCATTGAGCCTAGTCTGCTACAACATCCTATTGGCCTTGGTAACTAGCTTTTACCACCTTTAGTTCAAAGTTTGCTACCTCCAATCTCTGCAATGTCTTCTTGTGTTTAGCAAACTCTATTTCATATTTGGCATAGGTTGCAACTACCTATTTTTCTACCTCCTTCCTTAGGCACCCTACTATTAACATGGCCAAGTTGGAATACCGTAGATTTTCCAACTTCATTTATTCTATGAGATCCTAGATCTGCAAGTCCTTGCTCTTTAATTTTACTTGGTGGACGAAGGCATAAATGTCTAGTATGGCTTGCCAATTAGTGTGTTGAGCATTGAAGACGTTAATGTGGTCCTTAGCCATACAAATCTCTATTTTGATGATCTCCTTATACATCCCCACTTGATTACAAAAATGTTATTTTAATTTTTCATGTCACTTAGCCTCATTTTACCACATGCTTATTTCAATGGTCATCTTCTATCGGATGGTGTGTACCTCCTCCATTGAGAAGGTTCTGCTCTCTCTAGCTAAGTAACTAATGTCTTGGTTGACTCTTATTAGTTTTTCTCACATTTGCTAGAAACTTTTCTTGAGAACATTTTTCTATTTTTTAACTGTCATCAACTGAAGATTTTCTACAGCAAGGAGTTTATTTTCTTCTTGTAAGGCCTTGAGTTCTTTTCCATGTGCATATGTCTAAGCCTATGCTTTTGAAGCATTCCAATAAACCTTCTCCTTCTCCATTTCCACCCTTTTATTCTCCACTAGTAATTTATTTAGCTACTCTATCCTAAATAATTCTAGCTGATCGACTAGAAAAAATTGAAATAGATCCTGCTATTTAGCTTGTAGGACAACAAACTTTTCCTAGAGTCTCCTCAACTCGTCTTCTGTGTATTCAACCCTAACCTCAACCATGACCAGCTTTCCCTTAGTGGAAATGAGATCTAATCATGCCACTGTGACATCTTGGGGGATGTCAAACAAGGACGTCATTACTTAACCTATTTGTAGCAAGAAATCCAAAGTATCCTCATGTTTTGCTTGAGTTAATGAGGTGCTAGTTAGAACTTGAGCATCACGTGCTCTTGTGAAATCTACCGGTGACACAACAGGGTTGTTGAATGATTCATTAATGTGATTTGTGACCACCTCTACTACTCCAGCTACATCCTAGTGTTGCATCATCACCATTGTGGCACCCTTACCAATTTCTAATTGTACTTGAAATGATGTAGCATTTCCTGAAATATGTTCTGACCAATGTGATTCCCCTCCTCCTTTTTGTATTGAGACCTCATCAATTGATATGATGGGTTGTACGACATCATCAATCACCTTAAAAATATTGGCCTCATCCCTACTTCCCCAACTAATCATTTCTGAGATGGCCCTAAGATAGCTCATCGATGGTCGATAATCTTGTGGCGGTAGTGGTGGTTGTTGGTCCTACTAGCCCATGGGCTGCATGCTAGGCCCTACTTCTTGTTGTTGGTTGAGCCTTGTGTTTAGAAGTTGGCTAGGCCCTGCAGTTTGAGGTGTAGTGGGCCAAACCGTCTATTCTTGTTCGAACTCGAGTGTCTCACCAACATCTTTTCTTGGTACTGGTGGCTTTAGTAATTCAACATATGAAGCATTTTGAGCTTTTCTAGGGATGTCATTAGTGTACCCCAAATTTCTAGCACACCAACATAGCTTCTTGATTAGACAGGGAAAAAAGAGTGTGAAATTTCTTGTCTTTCATTCCTCAAACCACCTTAATATCTCTATTAAATACAAATGGGGCAAATTAGCATCAACCTTGCCCATCAGGATCACACTTCCTCTGGCCACATAGGTAAAAATCCTATTTAACACCTGCGTTAGAAAAATGTGATAGGTGTTAATTTTAAAATAGATTCTCTCTTCAAGGGTTAGTTCTTCATATGGCTTGTCTTCTTTACTGTATGCCCTCTTTATCCATTTTTTTTCTTTTTGCATCTGCATCAGAGTAGGTGGACAAATGAGCAACTTTAGGCCTTGTATTTGAAAGATTCAAAACTTTCCCAATGGCCTTTGTGAGGAAATCAATTGATATTCCACCAATGTCGACAGTGGTGCCTTCCTCTTTATTATGCTAAAATTGATAGGTTTTCCCCAAATACCATTCTCCACTTTCTGAGAGGACAGGCCATAGTGGAGATCCCTTGAGTTAATCCTTGACTAGTTCAGGGGAAAATTCTGTAAAAGGCCCAAAATTAAGTTCCACAATAACTGTAGCGAATGTGGACCTTTCATGAATGACTTGAACATATTTCAAAGACAATGTGAGATGTTGTCCTTTTTCAGGTGCCCTACCCTATCCACCTTCTGGCTAATAGGATTGTGCAATGATAAGGGTTTCTTGATGGATGTTGAATGATTATGCCTCCTGTTCTGCATGCTCCACATGAGGTCCTTGACCTTTGTCTCTTCTCAGACATTTAANATTTAAAGAAGTTCAGTTATCTCATACCTTACTCATTGCCTTTAATAAATGTGAATTCTTTACTTAGTGTGATTTCAGAGTTAGAAATTTTTCAAGGAAGTTCCCCTAAAAATTTTAATGTTGGAACTAATTTGATCGAGTGACTCCAATAATAATTTAAATGATTTGGGTGAAGAAATAAAATTAGTTTGGCATGAGTTTTTTAACATTTTCTAATAGTACTTACCCCTATGATATCCTTCAGGCAATAGCAAATTTCAAAAAATTTATTCAAAAATTCTACCATACCCCTCCCACATGACTGAGTTAAAAACTTTGGGTTTAAGTAGGTATGATCGAAAGAGAAATTGGAGCGTTAATGAGTGAGATATTGACAGTTGAATGTTAGACTCTCAAAGCACTAAAAATCATGGAAGGAAATTTCAACAACTCCCCTCATATCAACTATTGAAAATGACTACAACAAGCATAGGGGGCCCCATATATAAAGGTTTTGTGGATGCGATATCACGTACATGATAGTGCATACCCGATATCACATCCCCTCCAAAATAGGGTACTTAGTAAAATTGATGAATTTTCAAAATGAAGGATTTGAGGTAGATTTGAAAGGTTTGGGGTAATTTCAAATGGACATTAAGGCACCAAAAGTGTAATGAAGTGGAATTATACAATGAAGTTCTTTGAAAAGGGTGAGGAAAAAGGACATGTAGTGGTTCTAAGGAACATTTGGTTGAAATAATGACAAAGGAAAGAATAGATTTAACAATGTAATACTTAGAGGGTATAAAATGATGTGGTGGTGTGCAACAAGTAAAAATTACAAAAGTCACACAAGTGGATCCTCCCCAAAGCAGGTTCCAACCTATCATTCCCTTACATAATCACACCTTAAAATGTCCGTAGGCACTAGAAGGGTTAAATGCAATCTGCACCTATGCAACAAAACACACACATGTTAACTACCACCGCGATAAGGTTTGAATTCTATGCCACACAAGACACAAGTTAGAAGTACCTGGACCATGAGATGAGACACATTGTAGAAGGGATTGGAGAGATCAGGACGTGAGGTAACTTTCCCTAGGCACAATCAATCCTAGGTGTTGTGTGTTATTAAAGTATCATTAGCATGTTGCTCCAAGATCAAAACCAAGTCCATACCTTCGATCAATGACATCACATTGTTTCATCCTGATGATAGACAATCATAAGAGCATTATGATAGCAAGGTGTACAATCACTTGGCATTTTACACAAGGGAGGAGTAATTTGAATTAGTTTGCACATGTTTTTCTTGATCTTTTCTTTTCTATTATTCTTCTTTCTTTTCTTTTTCTTCTTCTAGCTACTTTTGGACTTTGTCTTTCCCAACGAGGATCAAGAGAAGCTGCCAACCTTCAAGCATGGATGCATGTCTTTCCAGCGGGACCCTCTAGAACAACATTAAGTTCCTTTATTGAGTGCCTTTATTACAACTCTTACTCCCATTGTTTGTTAGATCTACAAGGCTCTTAGTACAACCAAGCTACATGATAGCACATACAAATGTCACCAAAGAGAATCCACAAGTCCACTTGATGTCACACCCTTACCACTCCCTCTTAGTCCATCACTTTTCTCTCTAGGAATTATGAGTACAATGTTACTTTAATTTTTAATAATAACAAGAATTTAATCATACCTAGAGTAGAACCTCTTATTAATAGAATGGGTGGATCGATGTTGTGGGCTCACTGTCCAAACAACTAGTCACTTGTGACTCAATGACATAGAACAACACCTCAACCAATAGGTCACATGAGTATTTTATTCACAGATGAGATTACCCTCACAAAAAGATAAAATGGTAAATTAAAAAATGAAGAATTAGAAAACAAAAAATTGTAAAACCAAAGAAAAGGAAAAAAAATATTTACTAATTCTACTTGTTAGAATGGGGGGTATCCCCCATGACTAAACCTTTGATCATGGTAAGAATTAATAAATGGAAATTTTGGATCCATGCATGTTGGAAATATTAGGGTTCGATCATATCCAAACCACAGGGCATCTTTTGGTGTGGTGGCAAGAATGTACCCAAATTAGGGTTCACACACTTGAATAAAGTAGGCATAGTAGGGCAAATTATAAGATGTGGTCATGTGATAAGAAGATAACCCACTATGCCACCGATGACCATAAGATGTTATGCAAGGATTGATATGTCTCCTCACGTTGTTATATTCATTGGGCTGCATGGTTGTTGGAGTGTTAATTGGTGGCCTAGATAAGGTAATAGGAGGCATTGAGTTTAAAGAGAAAGGTGCATCACCATGTCAGGCTTGTGTTGAGTTGAAGGGTGTAAGTGTTTCAAAGCTATGCTATCTCTTTCTACGGCCATGCCTAAAGAAAGAATACTTACAATGTTATGGAGGACTCCCACTATTGTTAACTATAGTAGCACAAGTAATGTTCCTTGGTTGGGACTATGGTACCAAACCTTCTTATACTACTAGTGGCGATGTAGAAGGAGGTGAAGGATGGAAATATTGAGAATAAGGAGAAGTGTAAGGAACATGGGGTGGTGATCCCATAGGAGGAACCATTGGTTGATGATACTTGGAAGAATGGTAACGATGAGGTGAAGCAGAGAATGTTGATCCTATTGGAGAAACAAGGTGTTGAACATAATAAATACTTGATTTCAGGTAATACAAAGGGTGAGGCCAATTTGATGATGGTCTTCCCCACAACTAGGGTTTTTGCCACTACAGTTGAGCACAGTACTTCTATACGAAATCTATATGTAGCATTCTTCCCCAATTCTTATGTAGATGTCACAATATTGGCCATTGGCCTTTAGGGTGATCGTATAGGCAAACATTGCATTGATACTTATGATTTGTAGTTGAGTCCCTATCCTTGTTTTCTTCAACCCTTCTTTCAGATTGTCAAATGGTGTTCTATCCTGTTTCTAAGTTTGGCATCCTCTATTTGTTCTAGTTGTTAGAGTGATCTTGTGTGGTTTTACCTCTGATAATGTTTGCATATTCTCTGCATTTTTCATGTACCCACTTTGTCATATTATTGATTTTTGCCTAAATTTCATCTAGTGATTTTAGTATTGGCACAGATGGGGATGGTTCCACCTCCTCGAGGTGAGTTGATTTCTCCTCTTCATGATTATGGACCTTTGTTACTTTAAGAGTTTGGTCCTATTGAGATCTTTCAACATTCTCCCATTTGGCTATTTCTCCTTCTTCTTTTACTACCTGCTTAATAACCTCTTGGAATTGGTGGGTTCGTAGTTCATATAGTTGACCTAGGGCATACATCCCTAGGATCTCCCTTGTTTCATTACAGAGCCCATCCATGATGTGATACATTAGCCTTTCCTTGGAGAACCCGTGGCCTGGGCATTTGTTTAATAGCTAGTAATATCTTTCTAAGGCCATGTCCAAGGGTTCATGTTGTCCTTGTTTCCACTCTTGGATTTGTCTCCTCAATGCCAACACTCTTCCACAAGTTTGATATCTTTCATTAAAGAGGTTCATCATTGTAGGCCAGCAGCGAATCAAATTTGGTTTTAAGGACCTATACCATACTTTTTCTTAGGCCACGAGTGTCATAGGAAAGTGCTTAAGTCTTTTCCACCCATTTTCAATGTTATTCCATACACAGGCATCATGAAAGGCTTGTAAATGATGTTGTAGATATAAATCATAGCCTCCTGAGAACTTAGGAAAGTTTTTTAAATCAAGCCTGGGTAGACGGCTTTCCTTAAGATGCCTATGGAATATCTGAATGACCTATGCTATGTGCATTAGGCTCTTAGGGGCAAGTAGGGGTTCATTGTCGCTAAGTAGGTTGTGAGTTTGTGAGTTGGGACGATGTTATCTATGTTCATGTTGGTGTTCTTGATTTTCCTTGTGGGTTCGATTTTTACTTCTACGTCGACCCCTTAAGGGATAGTCATCCATGTCATGACCTAACATTAAAAGAGAAGAGGAAGAGAGAGAACTGAAAAACTCATCACAACTTTTGTAAGTCTCCCAATCATCCCCCAAAATAGTCTCGCTAACCAATAAGAAGGTCCTAGGCCTTATGGGCCTCCTAGTTCTAGGAGATGTCCTATCCTCACTCAAGGTGTCTAATTTGGATGATAAGAGTCCTTGAGTATCGTTGGGGTGTCTATGAACATATGTAACTCTTGCATAAGATTGAGTACTTCAAACTTATTCTTCATCATAAATCGCATTGGTTCTCTAATGAATCACCTTGCTAGATGTTGCATTATCATTATCCTGTGAGAGAGACATTGTCGTGAATTTTGTGTGACTCAATTGAATTGAATTTAATTTCTTTTGTCTAAAAGATATCTCGTCAATACCTTGTTACAGTGATCTTATATGATATAACTAATCTAGATAACTAGCACCATCCCCAGCAACAGTGCCAATGATGAGTAGCGAGGTACCCCTACGCTCAACCATACAAATACAAGTGTGTACGTGTGATCCAGTTGAACTCCGTGGACGGACTAGTTGTGGCATCTAGATAGTTATATGTTGATCATAGTTCATTGTCTTCCCACCTGGACTAGTATTTGCTTTGTCACATATGGTTTAGTCCAGAGTGAGGTGTATGATGTGGGTTCTACTACTACACTACTCCTAAGGACAATGAGAAATAACTTGATTAACATAATAAGCAATAGGAAATAAAATCAAAGCTAGCTAAGTGTGATGAGCATACGTCCTTAATCATCCATGCACATCTTGGACTTTGTGTACTACTTATGGGATTGCCAAGTGCACATCACTTGAAACACTACTTGATATGGGATTGGGTTACCACGTAGTTACACTTAAATGTTCATGATTAAGATGTACTCATTAAGCATTAACAATAAGAATAGTAAATGATGATAAAAGAAATATTAACTAAGAAAACAACAATAAATAATTAACAATTAAATAATTATAAACTAAGTGAATGTTGCAATGATGGAGTAATCTCAATCTTTATTGTCAATTGTGTGCATGTCAAAGTACGTCACACTCAAACAAAGGTTCCATACAATTACAAGCATCACACTATGAGCATGCACTTGGGAAAAGATCTGAAAACTAACAAAAAGAGTCTAGACTCCTAATGACCAAAAAAAATATATGATATCATCCCATGCACCTAAGCGCTATATTTATAGGCTAACACAAGAATCATGATATCATGTATACAATATCATATCCAGGCTACAATATCGCATACCCGATATCGGGGCCTGGCAAACCACCATTCATCACTAGTCATACTTATTCCATTGAGTTACTAATTCACATTAAAAATATAAATGAAAATGGAAATGTAAATGATATTCAAAAAATAAATAACAATGAAAAGTAAAATCTATGCTAAGTGATATGCTACAATGATCAAAAAGAATATTGATCTTTATTTTTGGCCATGGAATATGTTTAGGTATATTCTACTTCACATCATACAACTGCTTCAAATCACAATGCAGAAACTTATGAGCTAACACTAAAGTCCCAAAAACAAACTAAAATAGTATAGCTACTTGTAAATCAAAACTATGCATTAAATGCAATGGTCGACTAGTATTTATAGGCATCACCAACCCCAAATACTTTGCATCTAGAATATCATATGAAAGCATACAATATCTTAGCTACAATATTATAAGTGTGATCTCATACTCATCTTATTATTTATTCATTATTAGTATAACTAGTATGATATTTTGATAATGTGACTTGCTTTTTATGAGTCTTACTTCTTTGTGATGATTTTTGACATAAGACTTTACATTTTAACTTCTGTAATTTTCACTATTTAGTAATATTTCATACTTGGCTTAAGACTTTGTAAATGGTTTGGTATGGTATAAGACCTTATAAATGCATTTTTTTAATTATTTAACTTTCTTTGCATTGTGAATTAACATGTAATTTTTAATTTATATTATTCTATTTATATTATGCATTTTATTCGTATCTACTAATCTTATTGTCTCTTATAACAAGAATATAACTAGATGAGGGCCTTACATATGATGATGTTATCCATTCTCATTGAATATATGATGAAGGTTAATTGATGAATCTTGAGTAGGAACCTTCTCGAATCCTTGTATCTAAAAAATATAACTTTATCTATATAAGATAATCTTAAGGTAACCCTTACATATTATTTTTCATTCATGTTTTTTCTATCCTATGCTTGGTGGCACCTTGTGATTGGGATCTTAAGAGGCTTGTCCGTTTGAGAAGACTACCTTGTTGGTTTGAAAAGGTAGTAGATTTTTTCTTTTGTTCATGATTCCCCTACAAATCTAATATTAACATGATCTCTAGTTGTTTTTCTAAGTTCTTACACTATTAGAGTCAATCCTAGTAGCCATTGGAGAAGCTACAAAATATGCAAGTAGGTCACAACAACAACCATCAATAATCTCAACATGGTATAGGACATGTATGAGTCTATGAAACATGTACAAGAATAAGTACCAAATTAATAGTAAATAATCTCAATGTAGTATAGGACACACGTAATGTTGATTCAGGTGCCTTAGAAGCTGGCATGGGCATGTAGTCCTTGCAAGTTTCTAAAGCACGCTCAATCCTTTAAAAAAAATCAAACCTAGTTACCTATGGATACTCCTAGATGATCTAGTTAGTCTAAGAGGAGGATGGGCTTAGATATTAGAATAGTAATTAGCAGGTTACCTAGTTGGAAAATGTATTAGAGAAGATTATGTGAACCCTATTATTAAATCTAGGCTTTAGTGATATTTTTGTTTAGATCACAAGATGCTATAATCTTATCAATGTTACTTGCCAACATAATTATTTCATACTACCCTTGAAAATTAACTTGTGATGTTGATTAAAGATGTCTAACATCAAGAAGATTGCAAGTAGGCTAGGCTATTGTTATTACATTCAAGCAAAAAAATATCCCAGTGAAAGTTGAACAATTAATTTATTATCAATAGTATTAATTACTTTTTATTTTAAAGGCTCAATGTGAAAAGCTTTCAACTTTTGTTTCTATTTGTTCTTTATCTTTGATTGATGTATTCTTTTTTCTTTAGAGAGATTTTTCTCCTTCTATTTATAAGAAATCCTTCAATAAGAAGTGAAAACCTGTGAAGATGCTTCTGAATAAGGGCAAGGCCTAATCCTTTTGCTACCCCAGAGGAGAGGCTTTTAGAATTATTTACAATGATGAAAATCTAAAAAAGCATTCCTAAAACCATTAAGCTTTTTCTTTAGATTTTCTCTTTGATTATTGATGCACTATGAATTTTTTTAATAATTATTATTCATTTTTTGAGGTCTAACATCCTTCTCTAGGATTGGGATAGTATCCTTGGAAGTCTTAGGATTTTGCTATCATGGG
Source organism: Gnetum montanum (assembly GCA_015680685.1). Taxonomy (NCBI): domain Eukaryota; kingdom Viridiplantae; phylum Streptophyta; class Gnetopsida; order Gnetales; family Gnetaceae; genus Gnetum; species Gnetum montanum. Next base: position 69,009 of record MNCI01011140.1, on the reverse strand, counting down.
TAGTCAACTAATGGTAAACTTAACATTACATTGGATACCTAGGAGGCTTGGCTTGTAAGAGTGCCCTTTGACGATTAGTTGATGTATACCAAAAATTTGTTGCAACTATGGTAGCTAATTCCAATCGTGCCTTCCAAGGCACAACATGTTGGATCTCGCTATTTAAAGAGCATTGACCCTTCTTATGTGACAATGCATGCAAACAATGTTGGAATAAGTAATAGAGGCAAAAGAACAATATATATTTGCAAAAAAAATTGGATAAACACTTATGATCATTGTTGTCCTCTTATATGTTTCATTGCTTAAACCATATGCTAAGGATCAAGTCTGATATTTCTTTTCCCCATGATATTGTACCTCTATTCCATTCTCATTGATAAAATGAAAGTAATATTTAAAGGGGCTTAATTTTAAATGTTTTCATTTACTTAAGTTCCAATGATGATAATCAAGTTAATAAAAATAAAGATAAAAAAGGAAGGGATCATTATAGATGATGAGTCGCGAGGTACCCCTACACTCAACCATACGAAACGAGCGTAGCACGCGCGATCCGGTCGAACTCCGTAGACTAAATGCCTAAACGCCGCAAGGAACACTTGGGGTTAATTAATCGTTGTCTTCCCAGACTTACTTGTTGTTGTCACGGTGTATGGTTAAGTCCGAGATATATGATTTTTTTGATCTTTTCTAGTTTATCTCCTATGCTAAGGGGTGAAGGGTTGAGAGACTAAAACTAACTCTAACTACAACACTAAGTCCTAGCATCAGCATCCGTTCCCACTTGTCGTACACACCCTGAACTGTGCAACTATGGCTACCAAACGCTAATCGTTACTGGGATTACCACACGTAACGCACGTGCTCGAAGCGGTCATACTGAGGCACCTAACTAATCTAAGTGTGACAAGCAACCAATTCCTTGACTAGCCATACACATCTGCAGATGCTCGTAATCAAGTCGTACTCATCCCACGTTCTAGGAGATAAGGGTGAGAGAATCTAATCGTGATGAGTAGCTGATTCCTTGGCTAGCCGTGCACATTCATCAATGCTCATAACCAAGTCATACTCATGCCACGTTACTAGGAAAGCAATAAATAACATTAAATAAACCTATCCATGTACTGCAAGGTTTATCCACAAAGCTCGTCTTTATTTCCTTACACAACTTGCGTTCAAGTACAAAGCTGCTCAAATAAAGAACCGTTCACTTGGGGGACTCCTACTGCAGGCACATGCAAAATATTCTATCTCTGGGGTGATCAATTCGCCAGAGCTTCGCTACTTTACGCCTAGGATGTGAAATGAGGGGAGTGACGCCTCTTATTTATAGATTTGGCGACGGACCGCGATATCACGTACGCGATATCGCAGGGGACGATGTGATATCGCATATGCAATATCGCGGCACATGTGAATCGTGTCTCATCATACCCCCATGACTGAATGAAAACTCATCCTCGAGTTCCTTACAATGATATCAGGTAGGTATGGAATTATTGAGGGGAATGGAACTAATGGAATGCCATGTGAATGGATCATTATTACAAGACTTGACAAAATTGGTGTTCATGACAACAAGGGTGAACACCTTATTACAAAGAAATTAGGCCACATTTGGCAGCTGAGAGAAAAGAGGAGAGAGAAGAGAAGAGAAGAAGAGAGAAGAGTCTTGCTACTGCCAACGCCTAGATTGC
>MNCI01011140.1:0-64895 GCA_015680685.1 Gnetum montanum | reverse complement strand
TTCCCACTTGTCGTACACACCCTGAACTGTGCAACTGTGGCTACCAAACGCTAATTGTTACTGGGATTACCACACGTAACGCATGTGCTCAAAGCGGTCGTACTGAGGCACCTAACTAATCTAAGTGTGAAGAGCAGTTGATTCCTTAACTAGTCGTACACATCCGTAGATGCTCGTAATCAAGTCATACTCGTCCCACGTTCTAGGAGATAAGGGTGAGAGAATCTAATCGCGATGAGTAGCCGATTCCTTGGCTACCCGTCCACATTCGTCAATGCTCGTAACCAAGTCATACTCATGCTGCATTACTAGGAAAGCAATAAATAACATTAAATAAACCTATCCATGTACTGCAAGGTTTATCCACAAAGCTCGTCTTTATTGTTGTACACAACTTGCATTCAGATACAAAGCTGCTCGAATAAAGAACCGTTCACTTGGGGGACTCCTACTACGGGCACATGGAAAATATTCTATCTCTAGGGTGATCAATCCACCAGAGCTTCGCTACTTTATGCCTAGGATGTGAAATGAGGGGAGTGTCACCTCTTATTTATAGATTTGATGGCGGACCGTGATATCGCAGGGGACGATGCGATATCGCGGCACATGCAAATCGTGTCTCATCAATAGAAATTAAAGATCAAAAATAAGAAGAATCAAGATTAGTTTTTTAGGTGTGATAATTTTTGAATGAATTATTTCATTTATTTTGAAAAAAAATTCAAACTCTTCCAAGGTATATTTACCTCCATTATCAATAACAAGAAATTTTATAAAACAACTAGATTCCTATTCCACTCTGGCCTTGAATGGCTTAAACATTTCTAAGACTTTTCCTTTTGAAACAATCATATAAAGCCAAGTTTTATGGCTAAAATCAACAATAAATATGACAAAATATGATGTTCCACTAAAAAACACATCAATATGTCAAACTACATCTTAATAAATAATTTCTAACTTCTTAGTTGTTCTCTTGATAGAATTAGATCTTTGAAAATTCACTCATGTTGCTTTACCAATTATACAATCTTTACAAAACTCTAAAAAGACAGAAGAAAAATTGGACAACAAGCTTTTGGGAATAAGGACATGCATACCTCTTTCACTCATGTGGCCAAGTCTTTTATGCCAAAGAGATATATTATATGTTTGTGCCATAGTTATAGAATTTAGCATGAATACATTACATACATTGATTCTTCCTTCTACTCATGGGCCAAAACCATAGAATCCTTGCAATCTTCCATGTTCTAGAGTCAAAGACCATGTAACATCTAACAACATCTAATTGTCCTTCTAAAATGAGATTCTTGGCTAGGGCAAGGACATGTCTAATATTTCTTAAAACAAGTTTATGACAATTAGGCTTTTCCAAATTCACATTTACAAGTCCTTTAACTTTACATTTTCTATCATCATCCAAAAATACATAATTGTCTAAAATACTAGATTAAGAAGTAAAAATCATTTAGATGATAATGACAAGAAGTGTTAACCTTTTGGTATATCAAAACTTTGAAAAATGAGGAAATTGTAAGGGTTCTTGTGAGATCTTGCAAGTCTAACAAAGGTGAATAAAGAATATTAAGGAGACCAAGACAAGACCATGAACTGACAAACTAGAATACTAAAGTCCAACAAGAAAATGCACAGATCTAGAGAAAACCACAAGGATGCAAGATGTCTAAAATCATAAAGAAGATGTCCTAGAGATTGACAAGATGTCTCATTCTACTGTAAGCTGTATTTGATAAGAAGCTCTAATCTTAAGTAGGACGTCTCCATAAAATAGGAGATATCTCAAGTTCAAACAAGATGTCTTAGTGATGAGCAACGAGGTACCCCTACGCCCAATCATACAAATCACTAAGGCGTTATATGCAATTTGGTTGAATTCCATGGACCTACAATTATCTCATGCACTAGTTCTTCTAGGAAGTCAAATGGCATTGAGAATGTTTGTTGTCTTCCCAACTACACTTGTGAGGCTCAAGGGTATGATTTAAGTGTAACTAAGGTATATGAATTTTTGTCATTTTATATTTTATGGATGTAATCACCTACAACAAGAATAAAGGTAGAGTAGATTGAAAACTAATTTTTATTGTCTATCTAGCCTAACACAAGTAACCACCCCACTTTCCTAAACACATCCTGCACCACTGGGTTACCAAATGTTAAGTGTTGCTGGGTTACCAAGTACTATATGAATGCTCGAAGTGGTTGTGCTCATGTTCATTAACTACTGGAGATAAATTATTTAATCAAATGCATTAAAGTAAAGAACAAGAAAGTAAAATGCAATAAGGAAAATATTAAGCTATTCTCAATGCTACAAGGATTGTCAAAAGAATTCGTTTTATTCTTGTCACATTACTATGCTCAGGTACATCAGTGCTCAAATAAAGAACTGTACACACTTTAGACTCCTTATGTGGGCACTCAAAAATATATTCTAACTCTAGGGGGAAGAAACAACAAGATCTTTGCTACCTTTCTTGAAAATTGAAAACTGAATAATGAAAAACTTCTGAAAACTAGAGCCTAAGCATGGTATTTATAAACTCAGGGTATATACCCCAATGTTGGATATCTGATGTTAGATCGAGGCCCCGACATCACATATGCGACATTGTGGCTGACATCAAATGATGACTCATCATACCCCCATGACTGAATGAAAACTCATCCTTGAGTGAAGAAGAGGAGGAACAAGTTCTTTATAATATAACATATTGGGTAGGTATGGGATTATTAACTAACATGACAAATTGACTCAGATGAAACATACATACAAACTCTGAGTGCCCAAGTGTACAAAATTACAATTTTTACAACATTGGGTGTTCATGAGAAGAGGACTAAACACCCTGAAGAATATTAACATCCTACACCTCTTAGCAGTAGGCGAATGAGAGAGAGAGAAGAGATCTTTCGATCATGAATGGTCCTCATTGTGTAGTATTGGTGCATCATCCTTGGTGAAGATAGTTTTGCTTCCAGTCCATGCTTCCCACTAAAATCACAATAGGATCATGAATTAGTATGCAATGTGTAACACTTAGTGATCAAATACCTTGTCTCACCAGTGGTTACACTCAGCTAAGTTGTGATTGTGGTAGATTGGTTTCTTTGAGTAGTGTTAGCGTGAAGGTTGATAAATAGGGTAAAATAGATAAGTGGTCCACTAGATTGGAAAAATGTTTAACATAAGGAAATATTTGAAGAGGGTATAAGAATTCACAATAATAAAAAGAAAAGTTCACTTAAAAAATATTGTGAAAATGTGCACAATTGGATGTCATTGATGGGGTAAACAAAAAAGAATTTGATTGTGAAAATGTCTAAGGGTAAAGAACTTAACTAACCAAACCAAAAGATATGCAAGTGGGTCCTCCCCAAAGTAGGCACAGGCCTTTTATGCCATTCATAACTTCAAACCAAAGAGGCCATGGGCTCTATGGATGATTAATGATAATAGAAAGTTAAGTACAAAAACCCAAAAGTAACTAACTCAGAATTTCGACACATCAAACCAAAACATGAAACTGGTAGTGAGGTAGAACATGGAAAGCATAGATGGATAACAAAGAGAGTGTGTGGAATGAAGTTCCTAATTATGATCACATGAAGTTCCTTGTGGATTTTATGGTTAAATGACTTGATAGGATCCATCCTTAGTCTTAGAATTTCAGTCTAGAATTGGTCCTTAGTCTTAGAATGACTTTCTATGAATTGACATTCTAAGACCAATTCATCCCTCGAGACACAAGAGTGCTCCCATAGAACAACCACTATTCCAAATTAGAGAAGAAGTAGGAAGTGAGAAAGGGCCTTAGTTAGAAGAGACAAGTCCCATAACGAGTGCTTGTAGCTTGTTTATTCTGTCTAAGGGGTGTGCTTTGAATTCCCATTATTTTTTTTTCCTTCTTTTTCTTTTTCTTTTTTGAAATGAGAACCACACAATGCAAAGACACATTCATTTAATTTTTTCCAAGGGGTGTGCTTTGAATCCTCATGTTTTTTTCTTTTTCTTTTTTTCTGTTGATGAAAACCACACCATGTGAGCACATATGCATTTATTTTGTCCAAGGGGTGTGCTTTGAATTCTCATCATTTCTTTTTCCTATTGAAAACCACACCATGCAAGAACTTATTCAACTTCCTTTATTGATTGGCATGGAATAGTAATAAATTCATGGCAACACACTACCAAAGTCACAAATTTATTAAAATTTTATTAATTAAAAAGGAACTACATATTTCCAAAACAAGGAAAATCATGGAGTGTGTGGATGGGTGGATGTTGTGGACTCACTATCTATTACATGAAAAAGAAACCATGTCCCAATTATCCGTAACAAACTTCAAAGCCATAAACTAGACACAAACAATCAAATAACAAAAATAGTACATACGACCATCAAGTAATGCATTACCAATCTACCTAGCACCTATTAACAAAAAAGTTAGAAAATCACATGAAATAAAAGAAAATATAGAAGAAAGTGTAAATTATTCAAGAAATATCAAATGTACTAATGATGGTGTAATACAAAAATTAGAAAATATTAATAACATAAAAATAAAAGATGTAAAACAAAGAATATGTAGAACAAAAAGTTGTAAAATGAAAAATGTGTAAAACAAAAAAGTTGAAAAACTGAGGAGCCACTTGAATGGTTAGCATGGTTGGCCATCTACCCCACAACCAATTTTAAAGGAGGAGATCTAAAATATGGAGTGTGATTGTCCATTAGATGAGGTGCTTGTTGTGTTAGCTGACGTATGCACATGAAAAGGCTTAATTTGTTGGATGTTAACCAGCTATTTCTTGTTTGGGCTCTTAGCTTTATAGATCATCATGGCCCCTAAAGGAAAATTTTCATAAATGATGTAAGGTCCTTTCCACAATGTTTGGAACTTAGTTTGTTGAGGTATGTGTGTGGGGTTCTAGTAAAGAACCTTGTCTCCTAGTTGAAATTTGACTTTTCTTATTTTCAAGTCATGACGCTTTTTGTTATAAGCCTTGTACAACTCCTTACATGATAAGGCCACTAATTGATTTTTGTTTAGTAGGTTAGGATTCATTAGTCTTTCCTTTTAAGTTGGACTTAAGTCAACGTCACGGTCACAAGTCGTTGAAAGTGTACGGAGTTCAGATTGAATGGGAAGTGTTGGTAGTTTTCTATACACAAGCTCATAGGAAGAGTAGCTTATAAGAAGTTTCCAAGTTGAGCAGTAGGCCCAAAGGGCATTGTTGAGTTTTGTGCTCCAATCCTTCATATACTTGCTAATAGTTCTTGTTAGTATTCTTGTGATTTGCCTATTGGTAACCTCAGCCTGACCATTAGCTTGGATTTAGTAAGGTGTTGTGAGTTTGTGTTCAACCCCCAAGCATTACATGAGCTTCTCAAAAGTAATGCCTGTAAAATGAGCTTCATTGTCAAAATTTAATGCATGTGGCACACCAAACCTATTTACAACATTTTGTAGTAATCAGAAGGGTGGTAGTAAGGCTGAACATTAGAAACATGACTAGAAGATTCACATGGAGACATGGGTTGCTAAACGTGGTAACCATATGGATCAAGCTACCGATAAGGGTATTGTTGCCTTGGCAGTGTAAGTGCCCATGATTATGGCTACTACCATTGTTGGTATTGTTTGTACAGTTGCAATAGAGCTCCACTTAGATAATACAATTGTTGCTGGTGGAACTACCTGAGATTACCTTGAGGATAAGGTAACCTTTTAGATGTTTGCCTTTGTGTAAGTCATGGATGTAAGGCATACATCCCAGATTCCTGTAAATGTGACACAATGGGGCAACATCCCTTAGGATGTTCATATTGATAAATGTCACACCCATGATCATCATCTAATTCACTATTTGCAACCTCGTCTAGTGCAACAATCTTACCCTCATCTTTATAATATGCACATTCAGCTTCTTTGCACCTCCTGTGCTCATGATCACTATCTTTTTCTCAACACTCCTCAACAATTTTGAGGACAGCTTGAAATGTGCTATTCATGGAGTCTCTTAACTGATCAACCTTGGCCATAAGTTCAAATTAGAAGTATTGAAGTGCCAAGGCTTTTTTATGCATCCCCTCATCAAATACGGAATCATCCTCATTGTCACACAATCGAACCTCCCTCTTGTGGATGGAAGGATCACGGTTGTACTCCTCTACACTTTCTCTTTTTCTTAGTTCATCCTCCTCTTTGGTGACCTACTCTATTAACCTTTGTACCCAATAGGTAGTTAGTTCTAACAATCATCCTTGGGTATAGACACCAAAGGTTTTCCTTGTCTCATTATGAATCCCATCTACAATGTGGCAGAGTTGAGCCAATTGAGAATAACCATGACCAGAGCATTTGTGCATCAACGCATAGTATATCAACCAATGGTGGCATCCAAGGGTTTTTCTACTCCTTGTTTTCACCCTTGAATTTTCTTCCTTAAGTTGGACACTTGGGAGTACCTTTGATAGTTATCATTGAACATTTCAAGCATGGTACTTCATCGTCTGATAGATTTTTCTTTTAAGAACCAGTACCAGTTCTCTGCTTCTTTGATGAGTGTTCTGGAAAACAACTTTAGTTTCTACCACTCATTCTCTATGTTTTACAAGGCACATGCATCTTGGAAAGCTTAAAGATGATTCTACGAATCAAAGTTACATCGTCCTTCAAATCAAGAAATATTGTTCATTTCTAACCATTTGATCTGACTATCTTTCACATGCCTTGTTGGAATTTTGACTACCTCTATGATTTTAAGCATACTTCAATTAGCAAATAGAGGCTCATCAAGGCCTTGATCATGGTGCCTACAATGCCCTCTACTGCCCCTTCATTTATGGCAATGTGCTTTTCTTAAATGTATGCATCCTTAATCTTTCCTATCTTGACGATCCCCTTGATTATTATGGTGTAATCAATCATTGCGCTCATTTCAATCGCCTCCATCACAATCTCACCTTTTTTGGTCATGGTCAAAGTTAGAAGAAGAAGATGATGATGAAGGTGAAGAGGAAGGAGAATTAGCACCATCATGGTTCCTATTATTGCCTCTTCAGTGATTATGACCATGATCACAATCGTGCTTCTTGCTAACATCCTTGTCTTGACTTGCCCCTCCAAATCCATCTTTGTCATTGGATCCCTTATTACCAGAATCAAGATTGTGAACTATGTAGTGCATATTCTAGTTTTGATCTCCATAACTGAAGTCAAAGAGAGGAGTGTCATTGAGTAGAAAATCCCCAAAGAAGGGTTTCCCATCAGCTTGTTGATACAATAGGAATGGAGAATCGTTAAGCCCTTTTCCCTTCAAAAATTCATAGCGCTGCTCTAGCTACCAATCCCGCAAGCATTGTGCTTCAGTGGGATGATAATCCTTAGTGTCGAAATTCTCCACAATATATTCCCCATGGTGATCTTGAAGATTACATCATGCAAGCATTTGATAAAGCAATGCAAGAGCAACATGATTAGGTGACAACACAATGTTGCCCTCCATGTCACGCCATCGTAGTTATTCATCCTAGTGTAGGATGAAGTTGAAGTTCAACACATACTCATTAGGATGAGTATATGTAATTTGGTACTGTTGAGGGTTTGATGGATGAGTGTTATCAACCTTGGATAGAGAAGTGCTCCTATGAGAAGAAAACATTTTTAGTTAGTGAATAAAAATCATAGTGTGCTCTGAGAATTTCTTGTAGTAATTGTGAAATAAGATATGACTCTTATGTTCATTCCAATGATTTAAATACTTTTCACTAGGTCCTAGATAGTGCAAAAAACAACGAAAAGGTCCTCAACAATGATGCTAATGATGAGCGGCCAGGTACCCCTACGCCCAACCATATAAATCACTAAGGCATTACACGTGATCTGGTCGAATTCCATGGACCTATAGTTATCTCATACACTAGTTCCCTTAGGAAGTGAAATGACATTGAAAATGTTCATTGTCTTCCCAACTACACTTATGAGGCTCAAGGGTATGGTTTAAATGTAATTGAGGTATATGAATTTTTGTCATTTTATATTTTATGGATGTAATCACCTACAACAAGAAGGGTAGAGTAGATTGAAAACTAATCTCTATTATCTATCTAGCCTAACACAAGTAACTGCCCCACTTTCTTGAACACATCCTACACTGTTGGGTTACCAAATGTTAAGCGTTGCTGGGTTACCAAGTACTATATGAATGCTCGAAGTGGTCATGCTCATGTTCATTAACTATTGGAGATAAGTTATTTAATTAAATGCATTAAAGTAAAGAACATGAAAGTAAAATGCAATAAGGAAAATATTAAGCTATTCTCAGTGCTACAAGGATTGTCAAAGAGTTCATTTCATTCCTGTCACACTGCTACGCTCAGGTCCATCAATGCTTGAACAAAGAACAATACACACTTTAGACTCCTTCTACGAGCACTCAAAAAATATTCTAACTCTAGGGGGAAGAAATAGCAAGAGCTTCACTACCTTTCTAAAAAACTAAAAACTAACTAATGAAAACCTTTCGAAAACTAGAGCCCATACGTGGTAGTTATAGACTCAGGGTATATACCCTGATGTTGAACATTCGACGTCAAATCCAGGCCCCGATGTTGTGGCCAACATCATACATTGATTCATCACTTAGCCAAGATATCTTGGATCATGTCAAGACTTATCAATCAAGACTTCTGAGGACAAATGAGACGTCTCACCTACAAGATAGAGAACATAGTAAGATGTCTCAAGCTCGTGGAAGATGTCTTAACTAGCCATTTCTAGCTATTGTACATATGATGTTGACAAGGCTATAAAGAAAGTGATACCTGTTTGGAAATAGAAAACACTATTCATGTGATTAGGCAATCCTTGTATACATCTTTTGAGAAATTTTGTACTTCATCTTTGTATCATTGTTGAGTTGTTTCATGTTTTGTTGAGCCAAAAAGTAAGGAATTGAAAACTTAGTTCATTTTCATACTTGATCCTTCTATCTCTCATTGTAAGCCTTAAGGAGTTGGATGTGCTTTTTGAGGGAAGGCATCCTTTGAGCTTGTTGGGACCTTGAGGAATTGGGTATATTTCTGAGAGAAAACACCCCTGAAGGAGACAAAACTTCATAAAGGTTATGGTGTCTTTAAAATTGCATTTTTTAAGGAACAAAATCTAAAGGTATGAAAGGATTCTACCCTTAAGTTGGGAAGCCACATACATTTGTTGTACAAGAATTGGGTCTCTTTGACTTATTCAACCCCCTTTCTAAATTCTCAATCCTTAAGAAGCACCAAAATCTAAAATTCATAAATTTTAAGTGGATTATTGAGAAACATTTTTCTCATCAAAAGTAGCAGTCATGATTCTAGCTTATTCACTTTCCACATTGAGGCTTTAGGCTCATCCAAGATCTTGATTTGGTTTTTGTTATTGTTCTCTTTTATTATTATCAACTTCCTTCCTTTTATTCTTATCTTTTAACTTACAAAAATCTTTGATATGATGTCCCTTTTTCATGCAACACCTACATTTAATATTCTTTCCAATGGATCTTCCTCTACTTCTACTTTGTTTATAGCCTCCTCTTGAGAGTGGCATCTATCTACATTAAGAGTCTTACTAAAGCATAAAAGATACATTTTTTATCTACATGTAACAATTTTGCAAAAACCATATTTAAAGTAGAAATAGAAAATGTAGTAATCATAAAAGGTATAAGGACATCTTTCAAAGAGTAATAACTCTTAAATTTTTAGAGAAAGTACTTATAAATAATCTCATCACAATCTTAGCCTTGTCTAAACAAAATAGGATCAGCTACAAGAGTTTTTTTTTTTTTTTTTTTATCATACACCTCTATGAAGAGCCTTTAAATAATCCTTAATTATTTTCCTATGCTTTGATTGTTGCACATCGTAATTGGGGAATGCCTTAGCATCTACAAAATCTAAAAAAGAAGTCATCCATAAGATTTGGCAAGGTTTTACAATCGACTACCAACCAAATGCTAACCCTCCTCCTACTTATAGATCATCTAAGTAAATAAACCACTCATCTCATCCAAATAAATTTGCAAAGAAAAGTCTTTTTTCATTTTCATCATGAAAACTTTATTAACAATGTAATATTAATTTATAATAATGGGCTAATTATACCTTTGCTTCAGCATCTCCCATAATTCATAGGTAGTTGCTAACTTGGTATGATATTGTCAAATGGCATTGCTAAGACATGGATGAACGAGAGAAAGAACCTTCCCATCCATTTTAGTCCAATCTTTCATCAAATATGGTAGTAAGCTTGGTGATGCATTTGTCTTCCAAGGCTAGTTCATAATCTCTTTAGCACAAAACATCTTACATCAAGATTTTCCAAACTCCCCACTTCTTAGCTCTAATCAATTTGTTAGTAGTTTGTAATCTCTCTATAATAAAAACAAATAAGAATTTCTAATACCACTATTGATGAATATGAAATTAAAATATATGAAACAACTTTTTTCTTTTGCAACAAGGTCTAGGGGGTGGGGAAGAGGGAGGTGTTGTTAGATCCTAAAAAATGAATACTAATATTTTAAAAAAAAATTTCAAAATACCTTAGATCAACAAAGAGAGAGTCAAAAGAAAAAGCCCAATAGCATTAGGATTGACTTTTTAGGTTTTCATCATTGCAACCAATCCTGAAAAACCTCTTCTCTAAGGTAAGAAAAGGATCATGCCTTGCCCTCATTAAGAAGTACCCTCATGGGGTTTGGCTTCTTAATAAAAGGTGCAAAAAATCTCCATAAAGACAAAAAAAAAAGGCTTTAATCATAAAAAAATGAATAAATAATGACAAAAGCTAAAAGCTTCCCATCTTTAAGCCTCCAAAATAAAAAGAAAGATACTATAGAAAACAAATTAATTGTTAACCTTTCACTGAAAGCTTTTTTACTAGAAGTTATAATTGAAAAGAGACATCTTTGAGAATCTGACATTTAACTCCTAAAGAAATATTTTTAGTTTTGCTCTTACTATTGGAACTTAACAGCACATTGAAGCTTCTAATTAGAATAAAGAATAAATAGTCAAAGACACTTTCAAATGCAAAGAAAAGAAGTTGATAAAGCAAGTTAATCACCAAGAATGATATCATTGATGCTTGGTTGAAAGTTACAAATTCTAGATGTCCATTTTCAAGGATGCTATGCAACTAAGACACTAAAAAAACATGAGAAAATCATTCTTCACTTTTACTAAGAAGACATTGAGGAGAAATAATTCCCATATGTTGAACACAAGTGTTAATAGAAAGAACTTGATAAATAAGACAATAAAAAATACAAATTTTTGAAAATAGATACTTTCTAAATATCTTCCATTTTCCTTATCCAAAAGTGTAGTGAAAATTGCTTTTTCCAAGCCTTATTGAATTTATTATAAATAAAAACATTCTTTGTAATAAGCTTGTAAGCAACTTTGAAGTTAAAAAAGAAAAACAAATCTATTATCTTTCTAAAAAATGTTTTAAGAAGTTTGATGCAAATTATTGTCAATTTTAAATAAATTCTCAATGTCGATTTAAATTTTCAAAAACTTTTTTTTTAGCCTTCTATTCAACCCATAAAGGCTAGAAGCCTACTCCCATATAATCCATCATGCATATATAGATAGGAAACTACAATTATACCAAATTTGCTCAAGTGGTATACAATCTAAATAAATTAGTAGCTCAAATTCCTTCATTAAAAGGAAGGCACCATTGGCTAATTTGCATAAGCATACTTTCTAAAACTATAATATAACTGTAATTTCAATATTTACTAAGTTTGCACCATGTCTTTCAAATTTGGTTAAGAATTGAAAAACTAGGAATGGAAATAGCCTGAGGAAAAAGGAGATAGTGAAGAAAGTTATTAAAAGACTAATTGTTATCATTTTTAAGTTTTCCTTGTATAAGTTTACTTTTTAAAAGGAACATCCACATATCAAGCAATTAGAGTAATAAATATGAGATTAAAATATCTGCTTAATAACTAAAACTTTTCAAGCAAGGATGAGCTTTTTTGCTTTCTATTTATCAAATTTCTATTCAATTTTTTCAACCACATAATTCCACGAAATATTCATATTCAGCTCAAAAGAAAAAGGTATTTCTAAAATTTTAAAGACAACATCTTTATTTAAGATTTTTAAGACAATTTTTATTTAAGATTTTTCAAGGCTTAAGAGTAACCCACTCATCAATATTGCCAGCTCTAACTAATAGAATACTAATGTTAAAGAGAACTGTCGTAAAAAGAATCATCCACAAAGTGCATGTTAAACAATTGCATAGCTTGTTCATCAATTGAAATTTCCTTAATCATATTTCTTTGTAAATCATAATGCAAATTATGTAAAAGAAAGTCTACCACAATAATAACAATATAGAGCTATATTAAAGATAAGAAATTAGAAGACAACCTTGTGAATTGATTGGTGAAGATAAAAGAAAGAACTCAATCTAAACTTTATAACTTAAGCATTAGCATCAATCAACCTTGCTGAGTGCTGATTGCTAAAGATAAATGAGTGAGAAGGGTATAAACAAAACAAATAAAATAATTACCAAATCCTAATTTCGAAAAAGAAAAGATAATGAAATTCCATTGGGACTTGTGCCGTAAAATTTATGGAATGAAGCAAACCAGATAACGAAAAAGAACAAGCATCCAAAATTTTTTTGACAAAACTTGAAGCAAAGATTCAAATAAACAGAGTACATATTCTTTGCTAAAATGAAAAATAAATAAATAACAGATTTTTCCGCAACAGACTGAAACAAAACCAAAAAAAGAGAACCTGGTCCTCAAGAAGAGCTAGGGACTTAATGCCGGAAGCACAAGAGAAGTGGAGAACGGTTGGCTAATGGATGCCCGCAACCCACACTAGATTTATATAAAATAAAAGTAGAGAGGAGAGGCTGGCTCGATCATGTCACCTCCAATAATTCAGTGTGAATAATGCTCTCAATAATTTCCCTAAATATTTAAAGAATAAGGATTAATAATAATTAATCCTTATGAACCACACTGATGACATTTTAAAATCATTCTAACTAATTTTTTTGACGAAAAGTGAAAGTTTACGCTCAGTAATAATTAAAGAAAGAAAAAGAAAAGAAAAGCCATTGATCGGAAGAGCATTACCTAAGCTATATATATATAAATAAATGTGTGCCTTACACCGGGCATATTAAACATGATTGATGGATGGTGGTGATGGTTTATGGTCCTAGTCCTGGTCCTCCTCATTCTGTGTTCGAGGGAGTGGGAGTGGGAGCGGAAGCGGAAGAAGAAGATGATGAAGATGGTTATGGTTTATGAACGCTCTTGGTATGGGGCACTTCATTTGCATTGACAGCGTTGGCATCATGCTGTTGAATTACGAGCACGGAAGCCTTGATGAATGGATCCGATGCTGCAAGCATGTCACCAACAGGTCCCAACTCCGGATTGTCTCCTCCTGTTCCATCAGCAACATCTGCCAACAAAACGTTGCTGCTAGGAAATCGACCTCGACCCACCAAAAACAAATGAAACTTACCACCCTTTGCAACCTCCCTCACTGCATCTACTGCATTATCAACCTCCCTTTCCACGTAACATATGGATGAAGATGAAGATGAAGATGAAGAGACCTGTGCTCCTGCTTCTGCTTCTGCTTCTGCTCTCACCTTCAGCTTTTGTAATGCAGACTCATCAAGCTCCTCCTGCTTGTCCTTCGTGGCAGCCGTCACAGCCGGGTATTTATACGTGTTTGCCACGTGTCCATCGTCCGACTCATCCGGGTGCAGCCTGATGGACACGTGTGCAAAGTTCTTGCCAGGTGTAAACCTGAAAACCGTGAGGCGGATCCCCGGGTGCTCCGCCATTCGTTGGCCGAACGCCAGGGCCTCGCGGTCGTCGGGCCCACCAAAGAAGAGCACTGCCACGCGGCCGTCCACGTTGGAGGGCGCCAGCTGGGCGTGTCCACCGAGGCCACGATCGACGAGCAACGCAACGGAGCAGGGCGCATGCTTGAGGATGCCCATGGACACGTGGCGCATTCCCGGGTTGGCGGACTCGAGGACGCCGTCAACCCTGACGTGCTTGTGGAAGGGCAGGATGATGATGGCCGCACGTTTTTGGTGTGCGATGTTGCACACGTCCTCGTGCATGGTCTGCATGGCTGAGATGCCCGTCATAGGCCGAACCGCCACCTTGCTAAGCTGGGCGTAGGCTTGAAAGGCTACCACGATTCGATCCTGTTGCGCCCTGTTTCGATTAAAGAAGGGGAGGCCGTTTCTCCTGGCCTTGTGAACCATCATTATGGCCGATGATCTTTCTGAAAGCTCTACCAGATGCATGATGTACAGGCGCAGGCCTCTTTTCCTGTTGCTGCCTCTGGAACCTTCGATGAGGTTGATCATGGCGGGGATGTTGCGCGTTCCGTGAATGCATGCCACGATTCTGAGCTCCTCGTCTGCTTTGTCGCTCTGCATCTTTCGCTGCTTGTAAGGTGCCTGCCGCCGCGCGGGTTTGTAGATTGCCATTACTACTGGAGTTGTAATGAATGTGGTTATTAGGGCCATCAGGACTAGGATTGCGAACACCTCGTCATTTAGGACCTGCAGAGAAAGAAAAAACATGATGCATCGGTGTTAGTGATGTTGCAACTTTTGAGAAAATTTGAAGAATCAAATCTTTAAACAAACTAACCCTAGGAACCGAAAATGCGAATTAGTCCATGCAAGAAAATTTTGTAAAACAAAAATTTCAGACGGTTAACATCCTGATTCTACCCCAGTTTGAGAGTTTATTTTCAAAACTATAATAGTGATACATACCCCCCGATCTTTGCCGATGTTGAGAACAATAAGTTCGACAAGCCCCTTTGTATTCATCAAAAACCCTAAGGTCAGCCCCTCTCTAAAGGGCACTGCAAACAGCATCGCCACCAAGAGGGTCCCAAAAATCTTCCCAAAACAAGCACAAGTCACAACCAGCACAAGAAGGCCCCAAGAAGTAGCCCCTTTAATAGTAGTCACATTAGTCTTCAGCCCACTCGAAGCAAAATACAGAGGCAGAAGAAGACAAGAAACGAAATCCTCAATCTTCTCAATCAACATCCCTGGAGAAGTAATTCATGAATCAATGCTGGTATAAAATGATGCATCTGTTTTACTTACCAAATAGACTAAAACATTTCGTTTCATAAGTTTTCTTTTCTTTTCTTTTTTTCAGTTACCAGAAAGAGTAAGAAACGAAGCAAGAAATTCCAAAAACCAGGACTTAATTCCCTTCTGAAATACGGGAAATTGAAAATGAGATCCAGTAGATTGCAGTAAATGCAAAATAGCAATTACAATTTTCAGATTGGTGCATCGAACTTGATATAAATCAGTGACTCGAAGTTTGCTTGTTGAATGGGATGCATTCACTAAGAAATTTACTAAATATATATATTAAGGATAAAAGACAAAATACATACCTGCAAAGGGCCCATCTTTTGGAATCGTTATACCCAGAACGAAAGCCCCAAATATGCCATGAATTCCAATAATATCAGTGATAAGCCCGCAAGCTAGAACAGCCGTGAGAGTGATGCACACATAAATTTCACTGACCTGCATTAGAAAACTCTCCCATCCTCATTATTTCAAACGAAATTTTGCAAAATTCACACCAGAACCGTAAATACCCATGTATAAACCATGCCAGGAAAAGCTAATCCAAATTATAATATATTATAGCTATGTGTTAGTCAAATTGAAATTTCTGACCTGCTCACCCTCCTCGCAGCGCCGCCCTATCCAGGCCATCAGGGGCTTAACACAGATTATCATGAATAGAACAAAGCCAAGCCCACATAACATGATATAGACAGAAACCACAGGACTTGTGTTTCCTGTCAATGCTATGGCAAGAGCCAGCAAAATCCAGGCCACAATATCGTTAACTGCAGCTGCGGCCATGGCAATCTGGCCCACATCTGTGGTGAGAAGTTTGAGTTCTGCAAGAATTCTGGCCAGCACTGGAAAAGCTGTAATGGACATTGACACGCCCATGAACACTATGAACTCTCTCAGGCCTACGTTCCCCGATATGGTGGCTCTCAGTACAAATGCCAGTCCTATGCCGGCTGCAAAAGGCAAAGAAATGCCGGCTGCGGCGATTGAGAGCGCCTTATTTCCTGTGCGTTTAAGAGAATTTAAGTCCAGCTCCAGCCCTACCATGAACAGAAAGTAGAGCAAGCCCATGTTTGCTACTGATTCCAGTACTGGGTTGGCCCTCTGTGGAAAGATGTGTTGCTGGAAGGCCTTGCTCCTTCCAAGGGCTGATGGCCCCAGAAGTACTCCCCCCTGCAAAATTGACATGTGTTAACAAGGTCATGGCATTGAAGGAAATTGGTTTGGTTATTGAGTCATGAAATTGCAGAAATGGATAGGATTTATACATTGTTCCAACTGCACACAGACAGAGGTCCCAAGTCGAATATGATCCTGAATTTCACGTTTAAAATAATATTACCTAAACCTATGAAAAAAATTTCCTTTCAAGAGCCAAGTTTCCAAGCCCAGGAAGATTCCATACACTCCACGGTGCCGCCCCAGAAATTAAAGATTGAGAATTAATAGTTATAAAATCAATATAGATGAGATACTCTGCTGTAAATCTTTCTAACACCGAATTTATCAAAGCTAAAACTACACTTCGTAAGGGCAGTTCCCGACTTCAAAGGGCCTCCTCCGCATTTGTAGGAATGGGAGGCGTCCTCGCTATCTGCAGGGTATGCTAGAACCTTAACGAAAGGCATGCCACAATAATTAGAGCTTGTTATCGACTCAAAACCATGACTGCTTCTGGTCAATGACTTTAAGCATCCCTGAAGCATCTGCAGAAAGGGCAATGCCTTAAGGCATCCCTGAAGCATCTTCAGAAAAGAACACGTGGCGGTGACGGTACAAGGAAATTCATGTTACAGAAACTAAAAGATATTAATGCAAAGGCAGAAACATTCAAAGTTGATGGGCAGTCAAAAGGCAACATAGCTTGGTCAGGAAAGCCGCCAACCAAATTTGACAAAATGGGTTATCATGAAAGGGGCGTTTTGTAAAGGCAGACGGATGATTGGGTTATCATGAAAGGGGCGTTTTGTAAAGGCAGACGGTAGAAATCATCCCGTGACGTTTCAAACGACCCTGGCGTATGCAGATGAAGGTAGAATGCGTGCATTGTACGGTTTAAAATGGCACATCAAAAATTTCAAAGGGCGCAGTAGCAAAACTGTGTGTTATGTGCGCAGTAGCCAAACTCTGTATTCTGTGTGTGCACGAGAGTTACAGAAATTACATAAAAATGCAACAGAATAAGAAAATTGATGTTAATTTGGCCAGCTTTTTTTGGTACCAGTACTTCACACTACTTCTCACGGTATTTTATATTGGGCTCTTGTTTTTTATGAATTGTAAATGTCAATGAAAAACCATTGAAACTTGGATTTCCCAGTTGGAGACCTCAGAGAGTCAAAGATGGATGGCAGCTAATGACAAATGGCTTCGATTTGTATTAAAATTTAACTCATGCTGCAAAGCTGCATTTCCTGTTGTTGTGTGAAACCCAAACCTAAAAAAAATTCCATGTTTTTCGGCATGTATTTTAGTAGTTTCCCGCGATTACAGCACAAAACGCACTCCACTGCCATGTACGTAGGACATGTGTCAAAGACGAGTTCACGGAAGAACGTCATTCAATGTTTTGCCCAGATGTCGACAAATTCTGACGCGGTTTGCATGACAACGTGATGCCAGTTCTGCACCATCCTTGCCGTCAAATCTGTTGACCTCATTGGCAAAAAAAACGAAATGTCGATTGCGATGAGCAATGATTCCAACCATTCTCGGTGAAAACCGAGAGATACATGAAACAACTTTTCCAAGCTTTTCTACAAGGCATTGCCGGTTTGACTGAATCGAACAGCCCGGCTGCGAGCCTGTGATTTCGCAGAAGGACCGCCATTCAGCAAAACTATGCATCTTGAAAATTGAAAACGATCGATAGCTGTAATAGACACGAGCAATCTCCAGAGTTTGGCACCCAGAAATCGGTGTTACAGGTGATCGGCTCTCAGGTCGTCGCAGGAAAAAATATCCAAAATTAAAAAAGAGATAACAACCTGCAGCAGCGTGAAGGAACAGCGTCCTCGAATATAGGACTGCATTAAAAACACACTAAATCTCTGAAGCGGCTTCTGAAATTCAAGGGAAATCTAAAATCACATTAAAAGCCCATTAAGAATCTGCTCCTGGGGCCATTCCTGTGCTGTCTTTGGACATTTTTCTGAGAACACAGCTTGAAGCGCAAGGTAAGAGTGTTTCTGTTTATGGAAAATCAACTGCATTGGTGTTACTTAATCTAGTTAAGCGTTCAGTAGAACAATGGTCCATGCAAAGCAAAAGCATAATAGTTATAAAACAATCAAACACCATGAATTTTAATATAAGATTCGTCAAGAAAAAGGCGTAAGTAAAATCGACAAATGTTCGAGGTAAAGAAGGAAAAAGACGGTGACAGCAGAAGGACGATTCAAACCGAAGACTTCACCTTGTCTCATGTTTTAAATAATGGCTCCTAAAACATTCTGCGTTTCATGCAGCAATTTTCTACCAAACCGCGAGGATTACTGAATTATACCGAGAAAAGCAATCATTCTATCTACTGATGCAAATTGCAACCGAAATATAGCAAAATGCTCAGTTCTAGTAACAAATTCCACTCTAAACACGCCGTAAAATGCGATCAGGAGTTAAAACAGAACAGAGTTTCGGTCAGAGACAGAATGAATAAAATAACAAATGGAGGCTTACGATGATTTCAGCGATGACACGGGGCTGGCGGATGGGCCGAAAAATGAAGGCCAGCGACCTGGTAACCACAATCACGACGCAAATCTGGATCACCAACAGCGAAAACGCAAAGTGCAGAGGATTATCCTTCTGAAACACCCCATTTGACGTTGCTTTCATCACCGGGGCACAGCTCGTAGCATTTGCCATTGCTGCTTCAGAAATGATGCACAGAGAAAACCAAAAAAAGAACCTTTTCCTGCCAAAGAAGTGCAGAATTCCTGTCACTTTTCTAACAAAAATCCACCATCAACATGAACCTTCTGAAAGAGTTTGCACAATGTTCTTTCTTTCACAAAGGAAATTGCAGTGAGATCAAATAAGGGAACATGAGAGCAAATCCGGCGGAGAAATAACATGGTTTGTTAACCATGTGAATGCCATGGCTGCGTCCCCTCTATTCGAGACATTCAGAAATTTGTGAGATGTGGAATCCGTTTGCTGTTGGGTTCCTAGGTTCCTTTTAATGGTGGCACAATTGCCGTTTTATAGACGCTCCTCGCTTTGCGGTTTTGCGGTTGTCTGTGACATGACGGAAACAGCAGTACCCAGAGACGTGGACTGTCACAGATCCACCGCCTCTGGCGGGCAAATTCTTGCGCTTTATCCGTGAACGATTTTCAATATGTTTTCTTGGCTTCCTGCTAAAATTTGTGAGTATCGGGTTTTATAGACGCTCCTCGCTTTGCGGTTTTGCAGTTGTCCGTGACATGATAGCAAACAGGCGTACCCAGAGACGTGCACTGTCACGGATCCGGAACCTCTGGCGGTCAAACTCTGCTGCCAATTTTGCTTAGAACGTTTATCCGTGAATGATTTTCGATATGTTTTCTTGGTAGTAAAATTTGTGGAGTATCGGAGGTTGAAATAAAAGACCACAAGTAGAAAAGCTTTGACTTTTATTAATCTCTGCTGTAATTCCATTTTTATTAAACAGAAACTCTAAATTAATCTTTGGCTTTATTAACATCGGCTGTAATCCCATTTTTATTAAACAGAAACTGCTCTAAATTTCGGTCCAATTTCTGTACAATTTCCTCGGTTGCTTACCTTTCTGGTTCTTGTTAAGCATGAGGAAAGAAATGTCTTTTCTTTTTCTCTTGGAAAGACCAACCTAACTGATTCATGTTAAGCCGCTTTGGACGATTATGAAACTCAATAATACTTTTATTAAATTTTTAAATCATAACTACTGTTAAGCTAACATTTCATTATTTAATTCTTTGGAAACAAACCGTTTTTATGGTAGAGCGATTTGAGATATTCCACGAAATTCCTGGAACAACACCACCGTGCTCAGCGCTTGAGCATCGACACTCTTTTCAAGAAAAATTTTACGAGAACATAATGAAAAGAATTTTGAACGGCCAGATTATTTTACCTGCCACTGCCAGTCATTGGAAGTCATAAATTTATGCGCTGGATTTAAAGCTACAGTTGGTCATTTTTTTAAAGGATTTACGGATCCAAAGTTGATGTAATGTAATTTTTAACAAACACATGACAGGTTGTAAATGCAATATATGTCATAGATGACCAAACCTAATTTCCATTTACTAAATATCCATAGACTGCAAAGAAACTTTTATATTTTCACGGCTACATTTCCGGAATCTCTATATCCAAGCTTCAAATTTTATAATTAATTTTAATTAAAGATTGATATTCAACTGCAGCTTTTTAATTAGACAAATTTAGTTGAATTGGGAAGCGAAGTATTCAAACCCGGTTCACGGGCAACAAAATGCATGTGAAGGTCCACCTTCCTTGTGTCTCTCTCTCTCTTATCTTTGCTAGCAGCTGAAGGCCCCTGGTTTTAGGACCTGTCTTTTTTTCCCGTCCTTGACACAAAAATGACGCTGCATGTTTTAAGCCGTCCAATAGACATCACTTACCAATTAGCAGGAGTCCATGCCGTTCGCGCCTCCACAATGTCATGATTGCGTCTACGGAAATTAGGAGTCCGTGAGCTGCCCTGGTTAGAGCTCAGAAAATCTGTTGAACCAAGATAGAGACAGCTAACCTTAAAGAACATGATAGTCGCTGCACGTGCTTGAGAATCCTTAAAGAACATGATAGTCGCTGCACATGCTTGAGAATCCCGGGATTCGATGGTGAAAGTTCGGAGGATATTCAGTTGATTCGCCAAACCTGGCTCACATGAGTTGCGCTTTCCTCATTTTGCCTCATCTGATAAGTACACGAGCAGTCACCGCTTAGCAGAGTTTTGGCGTGATGATACAGACGTTTGTGAACATTTTTGAAATTTCTCGCCCATGAAAGGTAGAAGAAGGAAATTTGCATTGCACGACCTTACCGGTTACGTGGGAGGGTCGCAAACGTGAGGGTCCGATCATTGCCATTGACTTGTCGAAGCTCGTCGCAGATACCAAATGGCTCAAGCCAGGAAGACCGTAAACTGCGTGATTTCATCCATACCAGGGGCCTACTAACTAATAGGTTCGTGGTTGGAAATCATATTTAAAACAGCTCGCAAACTTGGGGAGCAACTAGAAATGTGACATAAATTATGAAGATATTGAATGAGTTTCTTTGAACCTATTTGACTAGCCTAGTAGTTCGTTAAACAAGAGAAGAGAGCTGCCAATTGCCAAATTCATTTTATGATACCACCACCCTCTCATGGAGCAATGTGTTCATCAAAATGAGCGTTTTGTTAGCAGGTCATGAAACATTGCTACCTTACGAGTACAATCTATATCTTATAATTCATATGAGAAAGAAGAATTCCTCCAAATATAAGATGTCAAAATGTTTGGTCTCTGTATTAGTAAGGGCTTATGTATTTTTAGGACACTTGATTTGTAAATTCCAAGTTAGGGATTCAATTCCAATTCCAATTCCAATGGGTAAAACTAAGTTATACAGTTATTGATCACTACCTTCCTTGGGGATGGTAAGGTACTTGTTTCTCAAGTCTTAAGACCTGGATTCAAGCCTGGGCACAATCACTCAAAAGACGTTACACTTTTAGTCATCTACAACCCTTCAAGGATGCCACTAGTGGGATGAGCATTGAACCTTTTTAACAAATTTCCACGTAAATTGAACCTTTTTAACAAATTTCAACGTATTTCCACGTAAATAATCAACTGTGAATCCACTGGAGCCTCGCTGTGCTTCTGCAAACATTTTATAAAAAACTGAAAACTGGATAATACATCTAATGTTTGTTTTATCAATGATGGCATAGCTCATGTTTTATCAATCATGGCATAGCTCATTTGATAACTTGTTCGACGGAATCACAATAGTTGAAAACATCAACCCTGCTATCTCAGAGAACCATGATCTTAATAATAACAAAGATGAGAAAGAATTGTAATGCACCGTACAAACATGGCTGATTATACCAGCAAAATCTGAAAGTAAACATGGTTTGAATATCAATATATTTAACAGAATAAATGCTTGCTTTAAATAAGGGGGTGTTGAAACCTGAAATAAGTGAAATATAGGTAAACCCCAAAATTTATAGAAGTTCATAACTCAGTGTTACTTAGTAGAATTGAACCTGTGACCCAGGGTTACTAAGCCAAGACCCCTACCACTAGGCTAACACCTCATTGTCTAGTCCAAGACCTGTACCACTAAGCTAACACCTCATTGCTAGCCTTAAATAAGACTAGGTTGCAATGACTATTAACAAAATGCAAACACTCTTCAAAAAGTTATTCTTACAAACAAACTCAACCTTTGTTTGAATTCTTTTTAATGCCTGAGATATGCTAGTCAAAAATTCTCTAATCTCAAAGAAAACATAAAAGCACTGGTTTGTTTTTCATTAATGATATCATTCATCGATGTTTTCCATCAACTGCAACAATTTTTAGGGTAATTATTTCATCAGATGGGCCTGTACAGTTTCAAAGGACCCAGATGAACCGATCAGCAACAATTTCAATTGAATGGAAACATGTATATACAAGCTCATGTATATACAAGCAGTTTCGAATGTATGGTGAGCTGTACATCGACAACCATCAATAAACTGCAGTATACTGAATTGTTTGACTCGAACTTCCATAATACATTGGTGACGAACATCAAAGCATTTTACCTCGAAGGATTGCTTCAGCTTTCCTCACTTCTTTTGAAGCACCAATGATGAATATCTGAATGAATGAAAGTAGAAACTGTGAACCATCAAGAAGTAGCCATATTTCTCATGAAAAGACACAAGTCAAACAGACAACAGATCACAGTAATAGTCATTCAACTGGACATAAGCAAAACATATAATGCTAAAACCACCATGATCCAAATTCTATGGTAATTTACTTCGCCCAGTCTCTTCTAGAAGAAAAAACAAAATCTTTATCACAAATTCTGTTATGTTTTAGCCAAAACAAAATATTTTTGAAGCATTTCAATCTGGATTGAAGAATTCTCAATATAAGCCGAATATGGAACTAAATACATCCTTTCTTTGTGTGAAGACATATTAATGATAACTAAACGTTATCTTAATGCTAGTCTAGTTCCGTGATAAGACAAACATAAACGTTCATGTAGAATCACAACCGTTTATATTTACGAACTACCTAAACAAACCCATCCATGTTGATATTTCAACATTATTAACAACACACCATATCAAAGCATATCAATCTTAGCATCGGATACATCATCTCTGGCCATAAAAAGAAGGCGAAAAGGAATTACAAGATATGTATTCATGAAAATTTGAAGCAGCTGTACACCACGGAAGAATTATTGTTTCTGCATCAATGTATTTATCTTTGATTTTATCATATAAACTCTAAGTCTCCGCATCCCTAAATTTTCCACTCAATTCCAACAGTCGGTCCTTCTCTTACAAGAGGTAACAATATGAGTTAACTAATGAGAATTAACTCACATTATGTCAACCACTAGATTAACCAGGAAACATTATCAAGGAAACGCTAGATTTACAATTAACGTAAGAAACAAATAGTTGTGAAAATATTTAACGAAGTGGTCTATTCTTTTTAACCAGAATATATGATTTAAAATTTAATTTAAATTTTTAATGTAATCCTCTTTAAAATCATAGTTAACCAGAAACATGAACTTACCACTACATTTCAGAATTTCAAGCTTGCGAAACATGAAACATTTCAAACTTGCCACCACGTTTCTTTGCTTGATTCCTGCCGTTTCCGGTAACTATGTTTAATGTGTTTATTTTTAAGAATTCCCTATACATATGATTTTTAAGGAATGTTTAACAATCTTGAAATTTATGCTGATAACTTCTGATGATGGTTCGATTACAAGAAAATCTATTTTATTATATAAATTTATTAATAAGTAGAAGTTAAGCAACATTTGTGAACAGTAAAATCGAGGTGATTCAAAGCGTCAACCTTGATCTTGAATAAGCCTTATGACATAAAAGCTTGGCTATTAAATTCATTCAGTTACAAGCTAAGCGCTCAGAGCTAAAACCAAAACCATCAGAGATAAGATTGCGCTAGAACTTTACAAGGAACAACAGCTTGGAAGACACAAAGCAATTCAAAGGAAAAAGTAAGAAAGGTAAAAAGCTTTTGAGGGGGCTGAAACTAAGATAAGTGCTGCAGCAATTAGGAAAAAGGAAGAGAAGGAACGTTAACGTCAGCTTACGAAGTCAATGCCAAGAAAAAAGATGACCTGGGTGCATTAAGTTTCTTTCGGTGAGTTGGCTAACTGTGTATTGAATATGTTTCTCTTTCTTGCTGAATTATCTTTTTGGTCGACAACCTCTGAATTGGATAACATTTTCTATGACCAACCCACGACCTCTAAAAGACACATTTTGATAAAAAGAGCAAGTCAGTTCCCTTTAATTTTGATTTGCGTAAGCCTGTTGCTTGATGCTGTTATGCTAATATATATATACACAGACACGTTTATTGAATTCAGTTAATGTCAGTTTTTAGAACATGACCCAATCCAAAAACTGGCCATGAAAAGAGTAGTGTCTAAAAAACATATTTGCATACCTTGTCTGGAGGACCTTTATCACCTCCTATAAAAATCTCAGCTCTGCAATGAGACAATAATTATAGATTAGGTACCGCTCATCACTCTAGAAGAATTTAGAAAATAAAACACAAAACACAAAGAATTCTTACTTGCAACATTGCTTGACCGACATAATAAATGACCCTTTCTTTCCTATAACTCTTCCCATTCTGCCCTTCGGAACATCGACTACCGATAATATTTCCTCTTCAGGTATTTGATCATTTTTTATATTTCCTGAAAATATAGTAGTTGTTTTCATGTTTTTTAGCAAGACGGGATGTAAACCAATGAATGCTAATAAATATAAGTTATAACCAATGTTTTGCAGAAAATGAAAATAATTATTGCCTTAACAAGATGAACAAAAAATGAAATTATTTTCTTAAATTGTATAAATGGGAGCAATGGCTGCATTAATGATTCAACTAACACAAATGTATTATTTTAAATTGAAGAGGAAAATAATAGGCTGCATTTTAGAGAATTTAGCATCCTCAGAATGTAAACCAATATTATTATTTATGTTACAAAGTTTTTAAAAAGAAAGTACACTGCAGTATAGATGGGTGCCTCAAACATCTTGATAATACATGACAAGCAACGGGAATAATGGTACTACCAGACCACGGTGTTAAAATTTCAACACAGTTTGGATAGTAAGGGACATTCATCTATCATTTGGAGTATGCTGCAATGCTCATTCATTTTTTGTCTTTTTTATTAAACAATTATCCCTTACTTTTTACACAACCACATTTTGTTGGGACATGGGTAGGATGATGAAGATGAATAATAATTATCCCTTACTCTTACCTCAACTATTGATAACTGTTATACATGGATAAAATACAACATCAGATACACACTACTACAATCGGTTTTCCAGCAAGCAGGGAGAGAGAGAATCCGTATTATATATTTGTGAGGTTTCATTACACATATGACAATGCTTTCTAAGGTTCCAGTTGATGTTTGCTGCGTACTACTTATCACTTTATTATCTTTCTTTATGGTTCTCAACATTTGGTTCACGGTTAGACTTTTATTTTGGTCTGTGCAAGAATCACAGTGACAACTAGATTTGAAAAGTGCACTACTGTGTCTAATCACTCTTTTTGGTTAACTAGGTATGTCAGTTTCATTCTCCATGGAGCTGAGGCAGCAGTCTTTAAGTTCAACCATATAGGTTGAATCTATACATACAATTCTTCCAACATGTATTTCATCTCTCCATTTTGGAGCACACAAACTAACAATTTATGACTTTTAGGTAATCACCGCAGCAAACGGTATACACATCAGGTTTGAAAATGCAGCATCCTGTGCAGGAAAAGATTACATATATCATTCTTATTCATGAATAAGGTCATTATATTGGCCATAACAATAGGCAGTTAGCCATGCTGTGACTTTTGGGTAGAGCATGAGTCTTGTAAAATGAATTCAATCCTGTACAGAGGCATCTTATTTCGTAAGTAAAATCTTTGGAATAGTACCTGTCTAAAACTTTCTGTCCAATGGACCCATTGTGGTCTTCTAAGGACATGATAAAAAGTTGCAGTTCCAGAATTAGAGCCATATTAATGGCATATATGGTGGGCACCACAGTGATGTATGTGCCCAAGGCAATGTCTTCGACAAGATGATGGGCTATTGCTCTAGTTTATGCTTGCAAAACTAAATTAATTAGACTCACAGGAACTCCGCTTTTAAAATAAAGCAAAAACTCACTCTTCCAGCTTACATAAAATATAGAGTGCATCCATCAATTTTTTTTATTATTAAATATGTAAGTGTTCTTAAGAAATGTATCTGTCAACTGATATCATCCTATAATTAGCTCATGAATATACATTTAAACAATTCAATCCAAGCATTCATTTGTGCAAAAGCATAACTAAGATGACATTTCCTTGGGCAATTCCCACATCAGAATATTGCTTTCTCTCACAAGTACATTTGACATGTATCATTTGATGACAAATGCTTACAGGAAGCCTAAGAGGAGCAAGGATTTGCAGCCAAGAATGCTAAAAAAACATCAGTCAAATACTCAAGAAAATATTTGCAAATGTGAACTGCATTATGTAATAACAGCAGAGCTTAAATATTAATTTAAGGTAGAAGAATATGAACCACAGTATTCAACAGATCGGCATGTCTAACATTAGATTCATCAAACAAAACCATCATCATCCAGAAGCAGTGGCGGAGGCAGACAAATATGTTCTGTGCCTGGTGATCCTAGATAAGGCCCTCAAGACTCAAAAGCAGAACTTCTGTAATGAGTTGACTGGTACTTTCAATGGACGAGCACCACTGTTGAGATACATGTAGGATTGGATCCGGCGTGCTGAGCAAAATATGGGAGTTGAGGTCTCACCTATAAAGGGAAATGTTTTTTCTTCGATATCTCTGTGGAGGACAACATGCACAGTGGAAACAATGGCTAGAGAAAGCATTCAAGACCTAAAAGTAGAACTTTTGTAGTGTGCTTATCAGTACTTTCAATGGAAGAGCACCCCTTTAAGATACATGCAAGATTGGGTCCAGCGTGCTTAATTGAATATAGTGTGTTGATCAATACTTTCAATGGAAAAGCACCCCTGTTAAGATACATGCAGGATTGGGTCCACCGTGCTTAATTGAATATGGAAGTTGACGTCTCACCTATAAAAGGAAATGCTTTTTTCTTCAATTTCTCTAAGGAGGATAACATCCACACAGTGGAGACTATGGCCAGAGAAGGCACTCGAGACCCAAAAGCAAAACTTTCATGTGTTCATCAGTACTTTCAATGGACGAGCACCCCTATTGAGATACTTGCAAGATTGGATCCAGCCTGCTTAGACGAATATGGGAGTGGAGGTCTTACCTATACAGGGAAACGCTTCTCTTCAACTTCTCTGAGGACAACATGCACAGAGTGGGGACAATGGCAACATAAAAAGTGAAAGGCCTAATTATGCACACAGAAAAATGGGAACCCAATTTCATGCAGGCACAAAGGGTCAAGGATGTTCAACCACACCCAAGGCACTGGCTAGTTGTCTGGCTTCACCTACCAAACATGCTAGCAAAGTTTCCGTGAAAAGTAGCCCTGAAAGGCATTGCTAGTTTGTACTGAGAGTTCCTCATGATGAACAATCAGAGTACAAGAGGTGTTCCATGCATTGTCACACATATTTGCATTCACATACCGATGGATGCAAATGTGCTTTCACAAATCGTGGTCCATGGACTCCATAGGATCTTCTTGCAAACAGTCTTTTTCAAAAATTACCCTGATAAATGCAAATTTGTATGGTGGCATACCCAAGAAGGTAGACAATAGCCTAAAGACAAAACAAAGGCAACAGGAAAACAGTGTCAAACAAAAGAGGAAAGCGAAGGGTGATTGGTCGGTAGCCGGTTCATCCAATGGCAAAACCATAGGACTGGGCCAGTCACTGCATGAAAGGGGTGCCAAGGCTTGGATATTAAAAAGCGCACCAAGCCCCTCAACGACCCCTGCACACAAACTAAATGCAAACCAAAATAGCCATAGGGTAGAGGTTCAATAGGTAGCACAACAACAACTTGTTCAAGGAATATGACAGCCCCCTCAAAGACCCTTGCAAAGGAACTAAACGCCACCTGAAATTGGCATAGACTGGAGGTTCAATAGGTAACACAACAGCAGCCTGTTCAAGGAACATGAGAAACTAGCAACCCATATGCAACCCTCGTATTGGGCAGAAGGCAAATTACAACTTTGTAATCCACACATTAATGGAGAAGGCTATGCAGGTTAAGAAACGTAATCCTTGGGAAAATCCCTTCCAAAAGAAAAGCAAGCATTGGAAGTGCTCCCCATGCCACCCACAAAAGGAAACAGACCAAGTCAAAGCCTAAGAAAACACAAAGTTGGAGCCAATCAAGCAAAAAAGATAGCATTTGGCCAATCACTCTACCAAATCAACCACCGGTGCTGGCATGACAAATGCACAAGGTAGCAAACTATTAGAGAGACCTCTGTTGACCATGCTTTGCTCACAGATAGTGCATGAGCACGTGGTGGATAGTTAGTAGAACACACTAGACAAGTATCTCCAAACACTTCAGGAAGAGAACTCAAGCAGGGTTGGAGAACCACAAGAGGATAGGATAATAGAGGTCCAAATGGAAACAACCACTCAATGATTTTACTAATTTGGAACTGTGCAAGGCTTAACAACCCTGACAAATTCAATTACATGCAACATATGGTTAGGCAAGAAAGAGTAGATGTTGTTTTGCTATAACAAACTAAAGTTTGAGAGGTTTGATGCGATACCTAGTTGGGCTGGTATTACACAACCCAATTGGCAGAGAGCAAAAGCAAGGGCTTGATGGTGCTTTGGCCCAAATAGCTTAAATTCCACATTTGTCATTTGGCTCAATCCTACATTAGCCTTAATGGTAACAAGTTCAGTGTTCTTAACGTCTATGATCCTACAATGAAGGTTGGCAGATCTATGTTTTATGAACAGATTAGTAATTTGGTTTTAACTGTGAAGTGGGAAGTGGATGGTGATTGGAAAATGGTTAGGACTAGCTTGGACACATATGGGGCCACTCAAATGCATTGAAGACTACGTTCTTTGCCATGTTGGAAGCAGGTGGACAGTTGGTGGAGGTTCCTATGCTAACAGTGCGCTATACCTTGAAGAGACTAGATGGGATAATTGCTGGAAGATGTCTAAATTGGATCACATTTTTATGACGAAAGCCATGTACCTAGAGACCCAAGAAGTAGGCATTTCCTTACTGTGGATCTTCTGAGATAATAGACCATCTGTAAATGTGAGATAAGGATAATTCCAATGCGGGGTTCTATTTTGAAATCGTTTGGCTAGATGGCCAAATTCTAAGAGACGCAATTTCACAAATTTGGAGCAAAAGATAGAACAATTGCAGCTCTAGGACTTTCATGGAATACCTTGCTGCAATATGGATTGTATGTCATACACGCCCAAAACAACCTTGGATGATTGGAGCTCAAAGTATAATGGAACAACTGACAGAGGTGCAGAACAACGATCTCACACACAAGGAATTTACTCCAAAAAAAGGTTCAGTCCATTCAGAATGTAACACGGCAATCTTGCCAATGGTGGCATAAGAAACTTTTGTATTAGTAGCAACATGCCAAAAACAAGTAATTGTGAGCTAGCAACAAAAATACAAAATATTTCCATATGATTGCCACCCGGCCCAAATGGATTGAACTTCAACTTCATAGCAGCTTACTGGGATATTGTTGGATCAAACCTAACCAAGATCCTGCAAGATTGGTAACGTTTTAACTACTTTCCACAATCTTGAAATGGCACCCTTTGCTTCTTAAGACAGACTCAGTGTCCTCCCCTGCTAATTGTCATCCCT
Source organism: Gnetum montanum (assembly GCA_015680685.1). NCBI lineage: Eukaryota > Viridiplantae > Streptophyta > Gnetopsida > Gnetales > Gnetaceae > Gnetum > Gnetum montanum. Next base: position 34,541 of record MNCI01011140.1, on the reverse strand, counting down.
TCAATCTATGTAACTGCTTTTACAACATTCTCATGAAAACTTTGGTGGAACGTTTGTAGCCACTCGAGGTGATTGAGGAAGATCAAGCTAGTTTCATCCCTAGCAAGAACATAATAGATAGTGTTATTGTCACCCATGAAGCAGTCCACTAAGCCAAGGCCTCTCATAGTGCCATCTACATGATCAAATTGTACCTTGCAAAAGTGTATGATCAGGTGGATTGAAACGTGCTCATGATCACTCTTCAAGAGTTTGGATTTGAAAAACGATTCACAAGGTTTGTTAAGTTTCCTTTGCATATAATTTGATTTCAGATTCAATTATTGGGACAAAAGTTAATTCTCTTCACCCCCTTGCAAGGGTTACGGAAGGGCAATCCTCTTTCCGCCTACTTATTTGCATTGTTTGTTAAAAATTTGTACTAGTGTATGGATAAAATGGGTGTGGCTCAAACTTTCTCTTAAGATGTACCATCTAGAATAAAGACAACATCCTAATCTTTTTCAAAGCTTCCATGTTTGAGGCCCAAAAAAAACAGGTGTTCTTGTGGTTTAAGAAAACCACAAGGCTAGTGGTGAACTGGCACCCAAAAAAAAGGAATAAAAAACTCAACTTCACACCATGGAGAGGTCTCATCTTATAGCGCAAATTCTGAAATTCTCAAATTTCACCAAGGTTTCTTTTCCAACCCTTACTTGGGATAGCCTTTTGTGTGTTGGTGCTGTGAAGGCAAACTTATGGCAACGTATCCTCTACAAGGTGCAGAAAAACATTACCTTCTAAGATGGGAACACTCTCCTAAAACCTTATGAACTAATAGCCCATACTGAACATGTATCTACTAAACGCAAGAATCATATAGGCAAAAATGATACTCCAAAAATGAAAGGGAATGTTAACTGCTACAATAATGATAGCAACGGAATTAGTTTTCCCTTCTATTTGAGTACAGCTTGTTTACTTTACTCCAAGACTAGGGTCTATCCTATCCTAGAACTTTATTTACTTTCTCTTCCTGTTGACTGAAGGCAAACTAGTTTTTGTCAAATCTACCATTTCTAGTATTCTTGTTTACACATCCTTGATGCTCTTTCTACCCAAGGGAGTCCTGGTTATTATGGATAAAATTACTAGAGGTTTCCTCTAGAAAGGCAATAAGGATCAATGTTGCTTTCATCTGGTAGCTTAGGATCATGCTACTCATTCTAAACTAGTTAGAGATTATGGGTTACAAACTATGAGAACTCAAGCGTTCATTCATGTTGCAAAACTTGCTTGGACAATTTGGACTACGAAAGAAAAAGGTTGGGTGTGATACCTGACAATGAAATATAGATTGCTATGGGGTATTACTATTGGAGCCTTGACTATTTGGAATAACATAAAAAGCCAGGTGAATTTTCCTAACATCCCTTTAGCTTTGTTGCCAACCTACCCATTTCATCCCAACAATATAAGGAGGCTTTCCTACAGGCATAGCTGTCCTAACCTGGTACAACTGCCTTGAGGTTAAGGATCTATCTCAATAAGGACATTGGCTTTTTGATGAGCAATGCCCTAAGGATGAGATTAGGGAGGAGTTGGCTGTTCTTTTTGAGAGATTGACAACTTTTAACCCCTTGAAAGGCATAGCTAAGAAAACCTTCCTTGCTAACAAAGAGAAAAATTGGATCTCAATGTTTGTAGATTTCAAGTACAAATGGGATGTATAATAGAGGCAAATATGGCAAGCTAGGTACATGCCTGAGGTTTGTTTCTTCAAATGCCTATTGTCTAGACCGTTACCCAAGACAACCTAAGAAAAGATGGGTTTATTTTCATATCATAATGCTATCTTTAGGCAATCATGAGATGTCCTTGAAGTAAGGGGTTTTGACAAGAGGAGGACAATGCACATGAGAGGAAATGAGGGCTTTTAACATGAGAAGGACAAGGCATACGAGAGGAAGTAAAAGCCCTACAAATGAAGGCTATTTAAGAGAGACAAGGCTTGCTCATCGTTGCATGCAACCCTTAAGGCTGTCAAGTATTCAGAAAGGTAGAAAGAGTAAAATCTTTGCAAGATGAAAGCTTGGCTGGTCCACAAATCCACCCACCATGAACCATGCATGCATATGTATAGTTTCATATTGCATGGATGCCCTTGAAGTTGTGATTTAGGATGTTTCTACCTAGAATGGCAACTCTTGCACCGTTGAGGGAGTGAAGGTTCACTACAAGGCAGAGTCAATGATTACAACGATATCAATTTGAATGGGATGTGAGGCACTACTCCACATTGGATGATACAATATGCAAGATGCCACACATTTCCGCAAGAGTGATCCCATGCATTAAAATAGGCTAAAAGAGCAAGTTGTGCTCACTTGTAGGTGGCCCTAGGCCAAGCCTGTGTAGCAAATTATTGCTACCTAACCAATTACACAATTGGCTAGCACTTCGCCAAGCTTGCAGCTCTAGAACCCAATGAACCTTGGTGGATATGGGAGCCGAAAAGACAAAGTCCTTCACTTCTACTCCCAATACGTAGGATGTATTAACAGCCCATTCATGTGAACATAGAGGACTTAAGAAACTTTCCAAACTAACCTCATGTTTCTCCTGTTCAACCACACTCTGATGGTCCAACCTCCTATCTAGTCAACACCTCTACTAGACCCACAACCATTGATGTCCTTTCAACCCTAGCACTTTCTCATACAGAATTTGGTGTCACCGAGTCATGCCCTCCTACCAGCACTTTCAAGATTGACTATTATGCTTCACCTCCCTTGGATCCACCATCTAGTTTCTGACACATATTGTGCCTCAAGCTACACGCCACATGCCATGTTATCTGCTCCTAACACCCCTCCATAGTACTGGTGTTGTTCCATCAATGTGATGGGCAATTTTGTCACTAGTTGTCTAGGTTGCTTTTTTAGTAGTTTTTGTTTCTTTGGTTGAACCTTGTTCAACACCGAGGGCTTTCCCACACATGGGATACTATAATGTTTTTGGGTCTCGCTATCTTCAAGCACTACCAATTAGACGTAGCATCGTCAATCATAGTGGGGCTTATGGCCTGTTGTAATTTTGCATTGTCAATCATAGTGGGGCTTATGGCATTGTCAATCAGCAGTTCTATATACACATTAATCTTTTGATATGTTAATACAAACCCATTTTTGTTCTCCCCTCAATAAAAACAATACATGGGAGCCATGCATGACACAAGCCTACTTACATGCCCTTAGGCTTCTTAATATCAACCCATAACTATCATGGTGCCAAAGTTGTGGATCACAAAATAAAACACGATGAACACTCTAGCTATTTGTTCTATTATCCTCAGGTATAAAACAGGTCATTTTGTTTTTTAGCAAACAAAATGCATCATGATAACCTAATTAACATTTCCTGCTTTCATATTGACTTCACTTCAACTAGATGCCATTAAGCAAGCCATAAATTCCACACTATGAAACCATCGTATTTAGTGCTAACCCATTACATCATAAAGTCAACCCTCTCAAGCCTGATAACTTTGTACCCAATATCCTGCCAAATACGATAAAAATATAATCCACCCCCTTGATTCCACATGTTTAACCCATTAATTGTGACAGATGATATCTGATATATTCTCAGTAAAAAAAATACAAAGGTATTGAAGTCCAAAGGCAATGTTGGATTCAAAAGGTATACTTAATTTAACAGAAATTTAGCTTAGTTTCTCTTAAATATGGTATACTTAACTGTTAGTTTCCTAGAAGATAATTTTTTATGCTTATTTGTTATTTTTAGCTGCTTCTTCCTTCCTGGTGCAGATCTACCTCAATAGACCCCAAAAGGACCCATTCCACAATCTTTCTAAGCAAATTAAGCTTAGAAAACAAGAACACATAAAATTGGAAAAAATTCTCCCTTTATTAAAACAACTCTCAAGATTTAGAGACATATGTCAAAGATGAGGAGCCAAGCTCAACTCACACCTCTCCCAAGAATCTTAGACATCACACAAGTCCCTTTTCAATCCTCAATTGCTCACAATGGAGCTAAAGCTCAAGACAAGACATTTATAAGAGATTCTCCTAATCTCTCTCAAATGCTCTCCCTTGCCTCCCACTCAAATTCCTTTGCACAAGCTCGCTCCTTGAGACTAGCCTTCTCTTCCTTCAGATTAGCCTAGTCAAATTCAGGCCTTTGATATTTTTTGACCATTCATCTCCCCTAGCACCCGAAATCCAAATTAATATCCATTGGAGTCCATCAAAGAAGATGTCTTTCCCAAGCTGGACTACTGCAGAGAAGACAACTTTGGGCTCACGAAGACATCTTGACCGAGAGTCTATCAAACATAAAAGATGTCTTTTCAACTTGGAAGATGAATTTTAACTAGAAAAGATGTCTTTCAAGCCTGGAAGACATCTTTCCAGGTCTGCCCACAAACAATCTGCCATCCAAGCTGAAGTCCCAAATGCCTCCAACAAGCTCCCAAAAGCCCTAGAACATCCCAAATACATCTTGAACTTCTCAAGATACAAAGGTAATACACATAGAACAATGCATTGAAGATTACATGAAGAGTTGGGTGATGTACTCGTCACTTCCTATTTGTTCTTCCATGAGCTTTTCTATGTTCTGTTTAAGCTTTGTTTGAGCATCAATTAAACTTTCTACTTCCAAAACTGATAACTTGTCATAGTGAATAAAAATTTCTTCCAACAATACTAAAGGCTGTGACACAATTGACTGTACTAAAACTCACATTTTTGCTTTAAAAACCTATAAAAAATAGAAAATAAGCAGGCACTGCAGAACTTCTTGATCATTAAACTGGATTATGAAAATAACAAATCATAAGCTACATGAATTATCAGAATGTTTAACCCTCAGAACTACAAAAACACTATAATAGATTTAAACATATCAAATAGTCTCCTAAATAGATTTAAACATATCAAATAATCTCCTAAATACAAACATGAAAACACGAACAGTTGTCTATGTGTTGTCTATTTGTTTGGCAGATAAATTCACAGACATTAGCTAAATGAGATAAAAACAACCTGGCACCGGAGGCACTGGGGGCCAATCACTGAAATTGTTGTCATTCACACAGAAACAGCGACAATACAATGATCCTCTAACAGATAGTTGCCACAGTGAAAGCCCTTCTATTTTTTCCATCATCTTATAATATATATGAAGAAGGAAGCGAACGTCATCAGCAGCTGCCCTTTTCATCATTTCTGTCATAGGCCTACGTGCCCAGAACTCTTGATCCTGAAAAACTACTATACATCAGAAGCTGACTCTATAACATATATTTCATCTTGGCATAATTTAAATATTATCACTAGAGTACTTAATTAAAGCCATCTGAGCTAAAAATACTGAAATGAGGGTTGGCACATACACTAAAATTGTCTGATGAAACTGTATGTTACAGACCTCTTGCAACTATGATTTGACCTTTTTCAATAAATATCTACACAACTTTATTGCTAACAATCCCTTAAGCGTGGGATTGGATTGGCCTGGAAAATTTGAAATGGCCTTGAGTGGGAAGCTGAGTGGGAGCAGACAAGGGAGTGGGAGCAGGAGCACAAATGGTGCTCACGGCAAGGACAGCAGCGAATCCAGGGGTCCAAGGCTTGGGTCTAGGCCTGTTGAGGGCAGCATTACAAGGGGGCTTGAGGGTGCAAGGGATGGGGGCTTGAGTGGATGTGTTGGCGACCATGACGGGCTAGCTACAGGCGGGCCTGGGCTTCTAGGTGTTGAAGGTGTGGATGCTGTTGTGCAGGATGGGTCCACTATGTAGCTTAAAGTCAGCACCCCTCCATAGAAGGGCTTGCACACTATGGAGTTAAGCATTATTGGCCATTTTGTTTCGTCAGGGTCACAGCCCCCACTTGACTTGATCTGAAAGTGGGCATTGGCCACCTAGGCCTGGAGGAGGTTCAGGTGATGTCGCTAGCAGGTTGCCTTCTGCTGTTTGTTTTCCAATCGACAGATGATAGGGATAAGGTCCTTTTTGTGGGGGGGTGGGTGTGGGGAAGGCACCTTGGTTTTTCAGGAATCAGGGTTTGGACCTCACGTCCTGGCACCAAAGTGCTCATAAGGATACTTAGTTGTTATCCTGGGCTCCTACTTGGATCTAGGTGACCAGGTTTTCATGGAACCTCTAGACGGAGGATTTCCTCCATACTCTTGCGAGATAGTTTGGCAATTTTATCTCCTTTGACAAGTTAATCATGACAAAGGAGTGTATGGGCTATGCCCGGTTCTTTGTGTGGGGTTCTCTTTCCCCTAATCACCTACTTAAGCAAGTCATTTTGGATTTTCCATCTAGGGAAGAGTGACTCAATGTGGAGTATGAGAATGTGATACAACAGGAGCACCCGTCGGCTCTGGAAACCAAACTAAAGGCATGCACTAAATGTGGTAAATCCAGCCACCACTCCTAGGTCTGCAAGGTGCACTCCAAAACTCACCAAAAGGGGTTGACCAGGTGGAAGGGGTCTACGGAGGATGGTGGGTGGATGGTGGTGGGCAAATGGGGCAAGGTGTCGCCTGCCCCATTTGCCCCTGCAGGAAACACTGGCGCTTCCAAACAGGCGGGGAACTCGCAATGTGTTGGTGGTGGAGGGTGGGGATTGGGATCCTCGATTCTTTCTTCCCTTGCCCCCAGGCGCACAGTAGGTGCGGAAAGTGAGGTTGTGGAGACAAAAGGGATGGCCTCTCTAGGGGTGGTTTGGTTACTCCTCCCACTAGTGGTGCAACGCAGGACACTACGGGAGGACTTTCCCCGCTCGGTGATTGGGTGTCTATGATGCAAGGGTCAATGGCTAAGGACCTCTTCAAGAAAGACCCGATGGGGTTTCTTGTCACAAACGAACCTAAACGGCCAGGTTGGCCTTCCGATCAAAAGATGCAAACAAAGAGGACTCTGTTGGAGACAGACCTTGGGTCCCAAAAAATGCTTAAGGAGGTCTATACAAAACAATCTATTCCTAGACCATGAAAGTCTTGTCCTGGAATTGCAGGGGCCAAGGTACCCCATATAAGCAAAATACCCTAAAGGCTTTTGTGCATGAAGAGAATCGTATGTTGGTTTGCTTACAAGAAACCAAGCTAAATGCTTCTAACTATGCCCTTCTTCAATGGCAGGGTTGGTATTGTTCCTTTGTGCATTGTCAAGGCCAGGTGGATGGATTGGCCACTCTATCCCTACACCCTTTCCAGGTGTTCAATGAGTCCCCATGGAGTTTCATGTTGCACCTCCCTTCGAAGGGTTTGTGGGTTACACATTTCTACAAGCCCCAAAACTAGCAAGACAACCTACATGAAGTGGCATGGTTGTTCAGCAGATTCCAGATCAACGGAAGTGGGTTCTTATCGGGGACTTTAATCAATGACTTCATCCTTGGGAGAAGTCCAATGATGGTGCTAGTCCTGACTTGTGTTCTCCCCTTAGAAGTCAAGAATTTCTTTAGCTTTTACAATAGCATAAGTTGGTTGATCTTGAGCTTTAAGGTGGCCACTTTATGTGGAGCAATAGGAGGAGGGGCACAAGTAGGGTGTTGTCTCGTATCGATCGGGCCTAGGTTCATGTTGAGATGTTCAATGACTATGAGGTGCAACTCACATGTAAAGTGCGGTAGGCTCTTGATCATAGGCCTTTGGTTTGCTCCTTTCAACCATCTTGGAGGCCTCCTTCGACTTTGTTCAAGTTTGAGCAGGCTTGGTTGCTGAAACCTTGGCTACGGACGGCTGTGGAACAAATTTGGATAGGTTATGAGAATTCCTATCTTGATCTAAGGGAATGTCTCAAGTAGGGCCTCTTTTCTTTGAAAAAGATGATTAAAGGTTTGCCTCTGGATCATAAGTGCTCCTTCTAAGGGACTAGATGCAGGCTAAACAATCAATTAGCTTCTATCCAACTTAGATAGAAAAATGGGGAGTTTATGGAGGAGGAGTGCGACCTGCTGCTAGAGTTACACAGCCTAGCTGAGGAAGAAGGGTTGTACTGGAGGGAGCAATCTAGGTTTTTGTGGCTTAACGAGGGGGACCAAAACACACTTCTTTTTTGCAGCAACTAAGGCCAACTGCACAGGCAAGAGAATTAGCTCATTGAGCTACGAGTTGGTGCAGATTCATCAACCACATGAGATTGCCTATGAAATGCAAACTTTTTGGAATGCAATGTGGTCTGAAGGAGAGTCCTCCCCGCTTTCAATGGAGGTCCAACAAGTGCTTAATGAGAACGATAACACTCCTCTCATTGCTCCCATATCTGCTACAGAGTTGTTTGTTGCCTTGGCATCGATGAAGTTGAGTAGTACTTCAAGGCTAGATGGTTGGCCTATTGAACTTTTCAAAGAATTCTTTGATATTATGGGCCCTAATTTGCTGGACATGTTTAACCTCATGCTCAAGTGGGGACAAGTATGTAAGGAAATAAATTGTTCCAAGATTTTTCTGCTGCTAAAGATCTCCAACCCTAAGCTACCTGCTCACTACAAACTAATTAGGGTGTGTAATACACTCCTTAGCGTCGTCACTAAGATTCTGGTTCGGCGGCTTTAGCCTCTCATGCTAGTTCTAGTAGGGGCAAATCAAGCTAGTTTTGTTAAAGGCAACTTCATTCAAGACCATATTATCCTGTTGCAAGAAGTGGTTCACTCCATCCAAAGTGCTAATTTTCCGAGTATGTGTTAAAGTTAATATTGCGAAAGCATATGATACTGTTGATTGGCAGGCTCTTCGAGAAATTATGCTTCAAAAAGCTATTCATCCCCACTTCATGGANAATCATATACAAGCAATTCCCCCCTTTTCTTCCCGACCAAACGGAGTTTCTGATAATCTGATTGATTTTGTCTATCACCCCTCTAGGTGGTTTGGCCATTGAAGCCATGTATCGGGTAATTGCAAGCAACACTGAAGAAGCTAGCATAACCTTATTATGGTGCACTAAAGATTGAGTCGTCCAGTTCTCAATGTGCGCCGGAAACTGCTTCACCAACGGTGTCCAAGTAGCCCATCTATTCCAAGAAAACACAGGGATCCCAAGATATGCCTCTTTCCTTGCCCTTGATAGGATCNTGGTGAAGCAGTTTCCGGTGCACATTGAGAACTGGACGACTCAATCTTTAGTGCACCATAATAAGGTTATGCTAGCTTCTTCAGTGTTGCTTGCAATTACCCGATACATGGCTTCAATGGCCAAACCACCTAGAGGGGTGATAGACAAAATCAATCAGATTATCAGAAACTCCGTTTGGTCGGGAAGAAAAGGGGGGAATTGCTTGTATATGATTAACTAGGATATTGTGGCACAACCAAAGAGGGCCGAGGGTATGGGGATTTTAAAATTTGAGGATGTCCTATTGACGAGACATTAGCTTATCCTAAATCGCTTAATGGAAGAATCAGAACGCAAACTGCCATGGGCACAAATTATGAGCCAAAAGTATAGGCCTTGGATGTCAAGGCCCAGGGAATCCCACATGTGGCACAATATCTATGAGCATGCTCACAAGCTATTGCGTTAGGACGCATTGGATTTGAGGCCCAATGAGACTCTAAAAATCAAGTATCTACCCCAAGACAGTTGGCAACAATTATGGAAAGGAAGGTTGCCAAAGAACTCAAGTGTTTCGCCTGGTTACTGCAGCATGACGCCCTACCATTACAAGTGCAGCTTTCACATCGAGGTATTCTAAGTACTAATTGCTACCCCATCTGCAATGCTTATCAAGAAATTGCACAACATCTATTTGTGGATTGCCCTTTCGCAGTTGTAGTGTGGCAGCTCCTAAGGTCCCCTTCTCTATGAACCATGGAGTACAACTTCAGCATTCTTTGGCATATCTAGAAGGCATGGAACACCGCGGTCTTTTGACCAGGGCAAGCCCACGACTCGGTCTATATTGCTCGTTTGGCTATAAGACTACGGGCCAAAACTTCTATGGTCATGGGGGCCACCCTAACATCTGAACCAGATGCAAATAAATACCACCAGAAGCAACAACTGTGAGAGGTTGTTATAGCGATGGGTTGATTGGAGGTTTTGTCGCTATAGATGGATGACCCAAACCTCCCCAATGCTAGTTTTTACAAGAACTAGAGGGGTGATGTGACCACATTTCGCAGGTTTCTATTACCCTCACTAAACAAGCGCATGTAGGCTATTTGGAGGTGTTGGCATTCGGGGAGGTCATTTTTCCCACTAGAAGGGGGCTACATGATGTTGCAACCTTTTTCCCAGGCAATGTCCCCAAAACTACAAGTGGCCAGGTGCCAAGGTCTATGTTGCCACAACTGTGGTAGGAAGCCGCAAAACTCAGGAATAGATATTTCATCTAGTAGACCAACATCTAAAAGTTGTAAGGCATTCATTTTGCTTTTCTCCGGTGCATGAGGAAGTCATGTCCTATGAACTACCTAAGTCCTTTCTTTCATCTCTAACGTAGGAATGCTATGGTTGGCATTCTGGCCTCATTTTAGTGTTTTGGCAAGCTATGCAGCTGCAAAACCCACCATCATGGCCCATCATTCACCAATTTTATCAGCACAATGCATGGCCTATGGCTGGGGTGTCTGAGGATGCAAGGGCATCATCCTCTACACACCCTCAAGGACATGGGGAGATGCCTCATACAAATCATGAGGAAGTACTAACAAGGGTGAAGGACCCTTGGTTCTATTAGACACTGGAGGATACAATGGCTTGGATCCAAGAGGAAGAGCCAAGTTGATGGAAGGCAATTATCATCCAACAAATGAGGAACGTTTAGGCGAAAACTCAGGTCGAATGCCAGTGCAATAGGGAGGAGCTGGAGTAGCTTCAATGGCAATTGGAACATCGAGAAGCCTTGTGATGGAAAGAGAAGGAAGAGGAGCTCTACCAAGAAATTCGTGCAAAGATCCTGCAGGAGGAGGTCAAGCAGCGACGTCATGAAGAAGCGGAAAAGGAAGAAGCAAACAAGGCATTTGTTGAGGAACCACAAATGCAGCAACAATTTGACCAAGCGCATGAGGTGGAGGTTCAAAGGTGGCTACACACGGGTCAATGCCTATACATGCTTATGGGCATCAATAAGGAGGCTTCTTGGGCTACTCTCTGATGACATATCTAGTTAATGGCCACCAAATTTCATTTGGAGAAGACAAAAGATATGCCTAATCATGAGTGACAAGTGGAACAAGCTTTTCTTGAGTTTCAATAGGCAACTAATTTTGTTGCTTCTAAACCTTTGTGGATGATCTTGGACCAGGTTCACTTCAAACTAACCCATAGATGCCCATGTTTCACTCTACCTCACCATATGTAGGGGGTTGGGCTGTTGTTTGCTGTTCTGTGGCATTGGCTTGGCCTAGCTACGTTGGGTTCTTTCAGTTTGGGTTGGCTCTTGTGTGGGTTTTCCCCATGTGTCTCTCCTTTTGTGCTGGTTTAGGGGGTGTGGGTTGGGGGTCTTTGATGGGGCCATTTTGCTGTTGGGGTGCCTCTTTTTGGGGGAAGTTTTCTCCCCAATTTTTGGAAATGGGTTGTTTCTGTACATATGTTGAATTTAATTAAATTTACCTGACCTGTTTTCCAAAACAAAAAACAACCCCTTAAGCATATCATGGTTTCAGTAACCACAGTTATATAAGAGCAACACAAAGATATCATGAACTTGAAGCTAATGGATTTCATGATTTAGCCAATTTTAGCAGAAGTTCTTGTTGATTTCTCTTTGAATAGCCTTACTTGTTACCCTTTCAACCATTCTAGTTGTACGTGTTTATAAGAATTAATAATCTTCTCAATGTTTTTTAGAGGCAACTATAAAGGTCATGCGTTTTTGTTGGATTAAAGGCTACTACCCTTCATATTTGGCAGCTACCTAACAAAAAAATTCCTAGAGATGAAAGTTGACATCAAATCAGACAGAAACGAACTATATATATGCCTTTGAAGTAAAGAAAGCCTTTATGAAGATGGAAAATGGTAAAGCAATAGAAACAAATGGTCTCCCTACAGAGATATGGAAACTTATAGGAGATACAGGGATCACCTGATTCACAAATTTATTCAACAAGATCCAAGAGAAGGGGAAAATGCCAAATGACTAGGAAAACAATTATAGAGTATAGAACAAGGGAGGCCATCCAAACCTATGGAAATTATAAAGGTATCAAGCTTATGAGTCACACCATGAAGTTAGGGGAAAGAGTATAGAACAATAGTTAAAGCAAGAATCAACTGTTTCTGAAAATCAAGTTGATTTTATGCCTAGAAGGTCAACTACGGAAGCTATGTTCCTGCTAAGATAGTTGATGGAGAAATTTAGCAGTAAGAAGAGGAATCTACATATGATTTTCATTTGCTTAGAAAAATCTTATGATAGAGTTCCCTAAAAGATTATTGGTACACATTAAAGAGGAAGGATATTCCTATCAGGTACATAAAGGCTATCCAAAACATGTATCATGGAGCAACAATTAGAGTTCACACCATCTATGGAGAGACTACAAACTTTCTTGCGAAGGCAATGCTACACCAACAATTTGCTCTAAGCCCTTATTTCTTTGCCATTATTATGGATGAGCCTACAAACTTTCTTGCGAAGGCAATGCTACACCAACAATTTGCTCTAAGCCCTTATTTCTTTGCCATTATTATGGATGAGCTAACTGATGTGTCGCATCATGTGTGTGTGTTTAATGTTCTCTGATTGGTGGGCGGTAACCAGGTAGAAAGAACTGACATTCAGAATGATATCCCTTAGTGCATGCTCTTTGCTAATAATATTATTTTGGTGAATAAATATAAGAAAGTCCTAGCTATGAAAATGGACACTTGGAGAAACACCCTAAAATCAAATTGGACAGCAGAATAAAGTAAAGACAATTCAACAGTAGAATGATTAAAAAACAAAATAGAAGCATTCCAGCCAACCTTCTTACAGAAATGAAACTTGTCTAGATTCACCTAAATCTGGAGCAATTCTATTTATGGTATTCTTGAAAACATGAATTTGACTCCTTATTCTCTACACATCCCCACAACATCCCCAAAAAACACTCATATGCATTTGTGGACACATCCTTACATCGCCAAGACTTGTGAAACATATTTCTACCCAAGGTTTAAGGCACATTTCAGTCCTGAGCATGACTTAGTGCTAGATCCAATGTCATTGTGTGTTGTTATGGCCTTTGGTATGTCACTTATGGTATGCATATTTTATCTTGCAAAGATAAGTAATCCTTGTCACACTTGCATTCTTCATCTGTACTTGTTGCTTTCATAATCATTCTTTTCTGTATTTCGCATAATTATATTGAAACTCACCTGAATGCTGATTTTGTATTTGTGTACTCTAGCCTCCTTCTGAGACAAGTTGTTCATTGGCACTGAGGCATAATCCACTTGGAACCCACCCTTAGGTTGCAGGGACTCTTGGAAATATGAAGCAGTGCCAAAGGGCAGCACCGTTAGCAGCAAATCCATAAGTTTTGCAATGAAGATAAGGGCAGTTTTATATGTAGGAATAGTTGTATAGCCAATAAAGAAAACATAACAAACACAATCATGTGCAATGTCATTAGGAGTCAAAATTCAAAATCTATTCCAAACATGAACTTGAACCTACTAAGTTGAATACTGTGGGTTGTCTTATGGTTGATGTAATTATTCAGAAAAGTAGAGACTGAATTTTTATTCACCTGATTTTTGAGTGTTACAACGAGCCCATTTTATACATGAATATGGACACTATTTTTAGAAGGAATAATTAGAAATCCCTGATTATGGGGGAAAACAAATCACCATAAAATCAGGAAATTTGCCTAAAAAAAGCTGGATTTGGGATGACAACAAATCTCATTAAATTAGGAAACTACCAATAAGAATTACAGCTGTAAACAACCCTTAAATTGATCTGGATTTCCACTCCCCCTCAAGCTGGGCTGTAGATGTTGAGAAGACCAAGCTTGAATCAAAGTTCTCCAAAGGTAGTTCTAGGAAGAGCCTTGGTTAGGATGTCAACCGTTTGATTTGTGGTAGGAACATAATCAATTGAGATCATCCCCTCTTCTATCTTTTCTTTGATGAAGTGCACGTCTATCTCCACATGTTTTGTTCGCTCATGATGTACCAAGTTCTTGGCTATGCTAATAGCTACTTGATTGTCCCACAACAATCTAATGGAATCTGTAATTTGGATTTTGAGCTTATGCAATAGTCTCTTCAGCCACATTCCTTCACATATCCCTTTTGAGTTGGTTTCCTTCTTGAGTACACAATGAGCTCTTTGTTTATAGTCTCATGAGGAGGACTTGATAGTAGAATGAGACTTGGGCTCAAGCTAGATTGAGTGAGTGTCTCAATAGAAAAAGGATTTGGTTCTGGATCCCAAAAAAGGTATTCTTGATTTTCACTCTCCCCATGAATGTTGATTTGGGATAATAAGGCTGTGTTTTCATAAATGTAACATCCATTGAGTGGTAAAATTGTTTTGTATTGGGACAATAGCACTTATAGCCCTTTTGATTTGGTGAATATCCTAGGAAGACACATTTGGTGGCTTTGGGATCAAGTTTGCTACAAAATTGTTGGGGAATATGAAGAAAAACTGTACAACCAAATACTTTGAGAGGGATTGATGAGATAAGTCAAGTTGTGGGAAAAGCTTTCAGAAGGACTTGACAAGGATTTTGGAATTTAAGAACTCATGATGGCATTCGATTGATGAGATATGAAGTAGTAAGAACCGCTTCTCCCCAAAAGAAATTTGGAAATTGAGAGGAAAGTAGGAGGGCTCAGGCAACTTCCAATAAGTGTCTATTTTTCCTTTCAGCTATCCCATTTTGTTGTGGGGTATCAATACAAGAGCTTTGATGGACAATTCCCTCTTTAGACAGAAAACCTCCAAGAACAGAGTTGAAATATTCTTTTGCATTGTTGGTTCTCAAGATTTGGATATTTGTTTTAAATTGTGTCTGAATCATGTTCATGAAATTTTTAAAGATTTGGTTGACTCTAGATTTTTCTTTCATCAGAAATATCCAAGTGACTCTTGTATGATCATCAACAAAGGATACAACTCATCTCCCCCCTATCACATTTTTTTATTTTTGATGAACCCCAAACATCACTATGAACCATAGAAAAAGGATGAGATGCTTTGTATGGTTGTATTGGATAAGAGTTACAAACATGTTTTGAAAGCTAACAAATTTCATAATGAAGAACATTTGAATTTTTATTGAATAATGATGGAAAGAGTCTTTTGAGATACAAAAAACTAGGATGACCTAGTTTATAATGCCATAGTAGAATTTCATTTTCCCTCTTTGACTTAAATATAGAAAAAGATTGTTTCTCACTGACTATATGTGGAGATTGTCTCTCAAGTTGGTTGCCTTCTAAAGATAGAGAGTCCTGCACACACCTCAGCATTGCCAATCATTTGTCCCAAAGTCAAGTCCTAAAAAACACAATGATTGGGAAGAAATTTAGCAACACAATTCGTATCCTGAGTGAGTTTACTAATAAATAACAAATTGCAAGTCAGGTTAGCGACAAGGAGAACAGATTTGAGGGTTAACCCCCTGGGTAATACAATAGAACCTGTATTGGAGACCTTAGATAGAGAACCATCAGCAATACAAACAGTATGGTTCTTAGTGCATGGTGTGTAGTCTTGAAAAATTGTAAAATCTCCAGTCATGTGATTTGATGCTCCAAAGTCAACAATCCAAGTGCTCAACTTATTATCCTTTTGAACTTTTAGAGCAGTGAGAAAGTTACCTTTTTAAGCCATTGAACCAATCACTATGACCAGATTAGAAGTGTCGGGCATTTGCTAAGTGAACAACTTCTACAGTACTTCCATTTGTTCCTTACTGAAGGGATGTCTTGATGATTTCGAAGAAGAGGAAAGTCTTTCTTCCGTTGCTGCACTATTACCCTTGCTTTCTTTCTCAGATTGGGAGCACGATGGTTTCCAATCAACAGGTTTCCCGTGGATTTGCCAACAAGTTTCTCTAGTATGACTAGGCTTCTGAAAAGGCTGCCCTTTCTTCATCTAGGAACTAAAACCTTGTGCAACTAAAGCTGAACCTTCGTTGGTTGGATGGTTCAAACATAGCATAACTTTCTTCCTGCTTTCTTCTCATCGTACTTCAGAGGCAACCTCACGGAGACCTAGTAGTGGTTTGATTGCTAAAACACACCCACGAACTTCATCTAGGCTTTTGTTTAAACCTAGAAGAAACTTGTAGATTTGTTTCTTTTCAACAATTTTTTTATACTTGTTGGCATCATTTGAACAGTCCCATTTTGTGGTCTCAAATAGATCTAATTGTTGCCAATCTAGGTTTTTGTTTAAACCTAGAAGAAACTTGTAGATTTGTTTCTTTTCAACAATTTTTTTATACTTGTTGGCATCATTTGAACAGTCCCATTTTGTGGTCTCAAATAGATCTAATTGTTGCCAATATCAATTTAATCAACTGAAATATTGAGTCAAACAAGTCTCCTTGGCGTAAGTCATGAAGAATCCCTTCTATCTCAAACACCTCCACGGTGTCTTCTTTATCAAAGTAGGTTTCTCTTGCAGCCTCCCAGATCTCTTGGGCCATTTCATAGAGCATGAAATCTTCTCCAATGTCACTTGTCATCGAGTTTATCAACCAAGACATAATCATTTTATTTTAGCCTTCCAACTCCAGTACTTTGGATCTTCCTTTGCCAGTTGAGTAGCTACTCCAATGAGATAGTCGTCTTTGCCCTTGCCGCACACAAATATCATAACTAAATGGGACCATTGAAGATAATTCTATCCATTCAGCTTGTGACTTGTGATGAGGATAGCAGAATTTTCTGAACCACCATTAGTGCTCAAAATTAGGTTGCTAGTAGGAGCAGAGGTGACATCTGACGTTGTTGTGAATGTAGCCATGAGGACGGAAAGGGATATAACACGGAGAGAAACAAACCACTGTGATGGAAGAATGAGAGCCAATGTCTGCTTTTGCTAGAAGAGAGAGGGAAAGAAAATTCAAAGTCGTTGGTGATGAGCACAGGTCTAATGCCATCAGTGAGAAGGAAAAATTCCCCATTGCTGAAGGAAAAAAGAGCGAGATGAATGGAAGAGAGCTGAATAGGAAAGGACTGTATGGTTGAGGACAGAATTGCCTAGGAAATGCTTTGATACCATGTAGTTATTCAGAAAAGTAAAGAAACTAAATTTTTATTCACCTAATTTTTGAGTGTTACAATGAACCCTCTTTATACATGAATATGGACACTATTTGTAGAAGGAATAATCAGAAATCCCTGACTATGGGGAAAAACAAATCACCATAAAATCAGAAAATTTGCCTAAAAAAAGCTGGATTTGGGATGACAACAAATCCCATTAAATTAGGAAACTACCAATAAGAATTACAGTTGTAAACAACCCTTAAATTGATCTGGATTTCCACAGTTGCTATAGTTGAATGCTATGCCTTAAATGCAATATTGTAGATTCCACGACATTTAAGGACAGTGAAGTCCTTCCAAAAAAATTGATCATGGAAGATATTCATTTTTCATACTCAAAAATACTTTAAATCCAAGTTAGCGATCGGGGTTATGCCGGTGTTTTAAGTGCAGCTGCCCGTCTTGAGGCTGAGAATTCAGGAATCCATTTGCAAGCCATACGTTAACCTGCAATTGACATTAGAGGCTCCTGTTAATTAGAACAGGCATTGTGCATATATGTTATTCAGTAATCTGCAGATGATTTACTAAGACCTTAACCTTAACGGTAAATTATAAACATGCATGTTTATTCACCCTTGAATAGCCACCAATAGCGTGGCAAGTCAATCAGCAGCTGCAATTACACTAACACAGGTAGCGCTAGCTACTTAACTGGTTTAAGAACCAAATTTTTACTGAAAACTTCATTAACTAAATTTCTGTAACATCTATGGCATTAGCCTTTAACCACTATGTCATCTATGAGATCACTAAATTTGAAAAATGTTTATGAATCTATTATCTCTGAAAGGAGAGAGTTCGTCGTAAGTGTATATCATAGTCCAAAGCCATGATCCATGGTTAACACTATTACATGGGAAAGATAAATCCATAGTCTCCAAAATTACATGACTTAACAGACAACCAGTCCTTATTATGTAACAGTTAAAATGCTAAATATATGCCATATATTGTATGTTTAAAACAGGTCCATTTACGTTAATAAAATAAAACGTGAATTCTTAATCACAAATGTTGCAAACACTCCCCGAAGTCATTTTATTACCTGCCTCATTAGATTCCGCACTTCCTCTTTTTCAGCATATGCCACGCCTGCAGGATTCACCAATCAGAAATTTCAAACAAAAAAACATGCTCAAACAATTTCTTGCAAACATCAGAGTAGAAAAGAAAATAATCAGATGGAGAAATATTAATAAATTCATGTGATATCTACCCCACCGTATTGAAATAAAAGCCAACCCAACTTGGCTCAACCTGGTCAATTTTTGGGCAACTTTTGGAAGAAAGCCAACCCGAGGACTAGTCGCTAAATCAGGTTTTATGAAAGTGAAAGGTTCGTTTACAAAGTGAAAAATAAATAAGAAACATGGTCGCGGGAGAGTTCTTTCTAAGCAACAGCTTGCTCAAAAATATGTACACTGATTGGCGTTTGGCCTGATTCTAACTTTATCTTCAGCCTGGGCTTGGAATTGGAATTGCAATGGGGATACCGAGGAATTCGGCACAATGGGGTTTTAAATGCATCAATTTGGAGGCGAGCACGAGCACATCTTTGCTCAATGACAAATGCGATTGACAGCATCAGACTCGTGCTAGCAACTGCAGCAGCCCTTTCCTTCCTGATCCAGCACAGAATATCAAGCAGTAAGAGTCAATCAAGTACACAAAGGCAGAGCTGACTAGTCTCCTGCGAGTACAAACTGAACGTCGTGGCAGAGCCACTACACTTTGGTCCTTTACCAATGGCAGCATAAGTATAAGCATTAGCAAGCCCAAAATGAATATGGTAATAAAGTCATTTTGCAGGGCAAAGCAAGCAGTAGTAACGTTATTTCACAGCTTCGTCATGACTTCCGCATGTATTGGATTGATTGATGCCTGGTCCATGCATGCACCCTTGTTGCCTGCATTGTTGTATCTCTTGCTTTTATGCATGCATCGTCATTGGTGATGTGAGGAGACTGTGGCATAGCTCTGGCATGAATTTCCATGCTCTCACTGTCCTGAGTGCCCTCACATTGTTGAACAGCCATCGCTTCGGGAAACAAAGCGAAGCGCAGGTTCTGTTGATGGAGAACGGCCTACACAATCCAGAGTGGGAAAGGCATCTTGGATTGCTTCACATGTGTCGCAGTCCTGGTAATGCTGCTGGAACAGTGAGATCTCTTTTTATGATGAACTGCATCTCACATATTCGAATGGTGGACCTAGCTAGACAAAGATGATTTTTAAAATGAGGCTATGAGACGTTTCTTTCCAGAATATGACACGTGCGCATCATTCGCAGCTTAACCTCTATTTAATTTCGTTTGTCCCAACTCCATTCCAACCGTTCATCCCTGTGTAATTTGCCTCTAGCGAGGAGGTGAAAAACAGAAGACACTGATGCAGGACAAGATTGCTAACTCGCATCTTTCTACATACGGATTCTCAGTCTCAGTTTCACCAGATTTAATGCCACAAGCATTGTGGTGGTAACTTAATGCGCTTTGTTTTACCTTTTCATGCACGCATGATGATTATATACAGTTTCCAAATGTTAATAAATTGATGATTTAAATATGGGGTTTTGATGTAGTTTTGTCTATATTATTGTTTTTTTTTTCCCGCCAACTCATCCGCACCCGCCTCGCCTGACTTTTTTCAATTCGTTTTTCCCCGGCCTTTTAATCAGTGATAAACTGACTCTAAATGGTTCAAAGACAAATACATTCATAAGAAATATGTAACGGTATAAACTAAACAAAAAAAACCATTGAAATAGATAACAATTTATAAGAACATGTTAAGCAACTGCAGAAGCAAAACGTATAATGGAAAGTGAGATTAAGATTGGTAATCTGAATACATTCAAATTAGGGAATAATATAAAAATAAAGTACAATTCATTGGAATTGTGTGCTTAAGATAACAATCAAGTAACCTCTGCAATTAGGGTCCACATCACTATGATACAAAGCCCCACTCTAACTTAAAGTAAAATAAAACACTTCTGAATAATTTGACCCTCGCTCTTAGCGATTCGCACATCCAACAGTTTGCACATACATGCGACAAGTATTCACCTTTAATTTGAGATGTCATGTTTGCACCATAGACCACAACAGGTAAGACCAGTAGAACAGAATTCATAGAGCTGATCGTAAATAGATGGGCATATTAACCTGATCTAACAAATAAATTGGATAGTTGAGACATATAATTTAACACACATCAATATGGTAAAGCATTAAAAGAAAATAAAGTATAAACAATGTAGGCGACAGCAAATTTAATTGATAGACAGATCAGCAGCCCACAGATCCTTGCTCTGTCAGATTGGTAGAGAACCATACGTTGCTGTTTCTGGCTTCCGTTTTGAACAGACCTGGCTCATGAAACCTTGGTTAAGGCCTCTGGTCGTGGTCGCGGCTATCTGGGAGGGCTACCCTTCAGCCAAAGATGCACATGATTTCCTTACCAATGGGCTTAATACACTAAAGAAGGAAATTCGCTCTAAGAGGAAGGACAAGAAATAGACTTTTGGCTTCCACCGTGGCATGCTGGAACAACGGCTCCTGGCCACCCAAGTGTGAAAGGAGGCAGGGGAATCTTTAGTGCAGGAGGAGCAAGGGACCCTTTTTGCCCTCCAGCAGCTGGATCAGTTGGATCAAGAAGAAACAGAGTACTGGCAGCAAAGGTCCTGAATCAAATGGCTGAAAGATGGTGATTGGCCTACAAGATTTTTCTTTGCGGCAGCCCAAGCCAACCGGCAAGCAAAACGGGTGCCTTGTTTGGCCCAACAGGGACAGGTGTTGGAGCAGATGAATGAGATTGCACAGGAATTCCAAAATTGTTGGGCCAATCTTTGGAGGAGAAGGGAGAGGGAGCCCCTATCAATGCTAGTACAGCACAGCGGGTACTCACTGCCAATGACAACCAAAAATTACTTGAACCTTTCTCCAGACAAGAATTAGAGTGGGCCATGGGAGCCCTTAAACTGAGCAGGCCCCTGGTCTGGATGGTTGGCCAATCGAATTCTTCTGAGAATTCATGGATGTGTTGGGGGATAACATTTTGGATGCATTCAACAGCTTGCTTAGCCAGAGATAGGTCCATTGGGAAATAAATTGCTCACAGATCCTCCTTATTCCTAAGATTGCTTACCCTTCTGAGCGGTCACACTATAGGCCTATTGGGGTGTGCAATACACTCCTGCGTCTTTTTACCAAGATGCTCATCAGAAGGATGGCACCTTTGATGCCAAAGCTGGTTTAGAATAATCAGGCTAGTTTTGTGAAAGATAGCCTACTCCAGGATCAGGTCATCCTACTTCAAGAAACTTTTCACTCCCTAAGATTGACACAGTTCTCTGGACTGTGTTTAAAATTAGACATCATGAAAGCTTATGATAAGGTTTCCTCCTCGAAGGTGCTGGCTGAGGTCATGTAGAGGACAGGTTTCAGCCAGGCTTCTATTAATTTATGCCTTCACATTCAATCTTTAGCTGCCTATTCTATTGACCTCAATGGGGTTCTTTGGGGTTTCTCCTCTACTGGGCGGGGACTAAGGCAGGGAGACCCTCCGTTGCTGTACCTGTCCATTCTTGTGATGGATATTTTCCAGGATTATTGCAAAATGGAAGGGGTCTAGGGCTTGGACGTTCATGGGGTGGAATGCTTGACTAGGCTCTTGCTGACAATACCATTATATTTACACGTGCTTCAGTCCCACAGGCCAAGGCACTAGATAGGGCTTTAATTCGATTGGCTAAGGATGTGGGTCTCAAGGTCAATAGAGCTAAGTCTACACTTTATATGACTCAAACAAATGGAAGAGTAAAAGTCAGGATTACACAAATCCTAGGGGTCCTGCTTGGGACTGAGAAAGATACATACTCTGGTTTCCCCATGTACAGATGGAACCATCGGTGGACAGGGGTGGGTTTGTATGGTCTGGAAAGAAAGGTGGACAATGGCTACAATTACTGGCTTGGGACACGGTTGCTAGATCTAGAGATGCAGGTGGAATGGGAATTTTCAAATTCTCAGACCTCATTATGGTGGGGCAACAACAATTGATGCACAAACTGACACACAATGGTTCAGCTACAACGCCCTAGATACGCCTCATGCGAAATAAATATCAACAATGGACAGCAATGTGTTTGGATTGTCCTGTGGCATGCCATCTATCGACACGCTTTGAGGATGAATCAACTTGCATTACACACTTGGCTACCATGTATGCTCATTAGTCACCATTATCTGGCCGTTTCTAGATGGACAACGGTTTGGAAGGGAAGCTTGCCAAAAAAGCTCAAGGTATTTCTTTGGCTTATTAATCATGGGGCTCTTTCAGTGCGTGTGGCACTACGACACAGAGGTTTACACATGGAGGACATGTGTCCCTCATGCACACAAACGATAAAGATGTCGAATCATTTTGCCTTTGAGTGCCCTTTCAGTAGGGCAACATGGTTGGCTGCCAAGTTATCTCTCCCCATCATTTTAACCAAGGACTCTCAAGCCACCGCATTCTCTGGTGCTTGTGGCGTGTGCATAATAGATTGATCTTCCAATAGGTGCTTCTTCCCTAGCCGACACATATTGTTGCAGAGGGATTCAAATTGTGGCAGGAAGCTTCAGTTGCAATGGGGGCTATGCTAACTTTTGAGCCATCATGTGCGTGATACCAGGGCAGAACCAAGCCATGGGACCTAGTTCAATTCATTGGATGGGACGGTCTGCTTCCCACACTGTTGGGGGATCCAATGCTGCCAGATGGCGAATTTTTTGCCAACTAGCATGACAACTCGACGATGTTCCGTGAGGTCAGGATTGACCTCATGGAAGATGCTTTGGCCAGAACCCTAGGTGTGCTTGTGACTGGTGAAGAGATTCTACCTATTACACGTGGGCTATAGAATGTGCAAAGTTTCTTTGTTGGTCTTGTGCCGAGGATGGCTAGCAATCAGGTGCCACGGTTTGCCCTCCCAAATTTATGGCAATTAGCAGCCGATCTTGTGGAACGCTTCTTTATTCAGTCTGGGAATGGGTGGAAACTTTAGGGTACACATTTTGCATTTCTGGAGTGCCTTCAAATGGGACACCAAGTTAATGTTCTGGGTTTTTTGCTAGCGTCTTTAAGACGTCAGTGATCAGGGAGACACTCGAGGTTCATTTTGGCTTTGTGGTGCACAGCTAGGCCAGCTCACATCATGCATCCTATGGGATCCTTTGGTCATTTCATTTATTACAGACAAAGGAAAACTGAGGCTAGTATAGAGGAACTTCCGCCTAACTCTGTGGTTTTGGTGCTTATGGCGGTTGGAGGGTCAAGTACCAGCGTTGTTGCCAACATCGACACTATTTAGGCACTAGTGGCCTTGGCTCATGAGGAGGCGACGTTAGAGGCTCGGGCCCAGGAACGCCACATTTGGGAAGCAAAATGGGCTGCATGAGGAATATTTCTAGCAGCATCTACACAATTTGTAGGTACAACACCGGGAAGAACTAGACAAGCTCCGACAACAACATGTTGCCACAGAGGCCAAGGCACAAGCCAAAATGGAAGACCAACTCAAGAAGGATATCAAGGAGGAAATGCAGGAGGAATGACGTCAACAAGTGCTGAAACAAGAAATGGAAGAACGGCGCACTCGAGAATGTCAAGAGGATAGCAAGCTGCAGCAGCATTTATCATGGGCTCATAGGCTAAATTCCACTACATGGTTGCGGGCAAGGAAATGCCCATATGCACGCATGCAAATTAACCAGGCACTGTCATGGCAGGAATTACGTCGTGATATCCAGCTCATCTCTACCAAACTGCACCCACCTCTACCAAACTGCACCCAAACAAGGTTGGGTCTGCTACAGCACAAGCCAAAAAGGTAAAAGCTTTCAAAATCTTCCAAGAAGCAGTAGCCTTTGTTGACACTAAGGAACATTGTGCATAGCTAGATGCTCTATGTTCTCGGCTACAACCAAACTATCATTGTGGACAGATGCCCCAACACCCTTAGGGGTAGGGTTGGGCCAGGCTCTCTTTTTGTGTTTGGGGTTCTGCTGCTTTGGTTTCACTGTTTCTGTTTCTCCAAGTTGTTGGGTTTTTGGACATGGCCTACTTTTTCCTTTGGTGTTTCTTGGTTTTAGTGCAATTGTCCTTGTGGGCCGGTTTTGGCACTGCCATGGGTGACAAACAGACCAAAATTTTTGTTGTGAGGGATGCCCACCCTATTTCTTGGGCTCCTGTCTCTTTGTCAAGACTCTTTCACGATAATTCAATACCAAAAGTTTTCAAAAAAAAATTGATAGACAGATAAAACTTTTCAAAGAAGAATGATTACCACAATATCGTGGGTCTGCTAAAAGACCAACAAAAGAGATGTAGTCATCAGGAGTCCACTGTCTGCCACCTTGTTCCTCAATGATTGAGTATGCAATCTAATATAGTAGGACAGAAAAAATAAATTTCAATAATATTTTCAAACCAGCAACAAGGAAACTTGCAGTTAAATTAAGCAAAACCATTTATTTAGAGCTGAATGTTCGGTAAAATTTTGCTTCGGGTTATGAGATCAGAACTAGTTGGGAAAGTTTTTCTAATCAATGCAATGAATCTTCACTTATTGTAATTATTCTTTTACTTCTTCCCAAAGTGATGTGGTCAAGGGTCAGGCATAGAGAAACAGAGCAAGATTCATTTTATGAACAAGGGAAAAGTTTTTTTTTTTTTTTTGCCTTCATAGCTTCCTATTCATTCTTTGTCGT
The DNA here is from genome assembly GCA_015680685.1 of Gnetum montanum. Classification (NCBI taxonomy): domain Eukaryota; kingdom Viridiplantae; phylum Streptophyta; class Gnetopsida; order Gnetales; family Gnetaceae; genus Gnetum; species Gnetum montanum. The sequence continues at coordinate 9,533 of MNCI01011140.1, read as the reverse complement.
TTTTAAAAGATAGCATTGCCAAGGTTATTCTTCTTCTTTCGGTAGACATTTGTAAGTTTGTTTTGGGTCCAGTCCATTCAAACAATGGGGTGTTAGCTTAGTGGTAAGAGTCTTGCCTTGGTAACCACAAGTCACAGGTTCAATTCCACTAGACAGCACTGAATTTTTTAAAAACAAATCCATAAAAGGAATTCTAAAACTGGTCCAATGGATCAAGGGGTCTCAGTAGACATAAGTAAAAAATTTCAGTATTAGTTTACAGCAAGACCAAACGCTAACTTGTCTGTTACTTGCAATTGATGGAATGAATAACCAAAGACATGATAACTCAAGAGTAGCCAGTGGCCATGAAAAACACAGATTACAGGTTCAAACCATGACAGGAGATTAGGGTAGGATTCGTGTACAGTGTGCACAAGATGTACAGCTTTGGGTATTGTCAGTGCTGACCATTGATTGTATTCTGAGGGGAACACCAGATGCCATTGAATTATAAGGACAGATACTGTCCTACAAGATGCCATATTTCAAATGCAACTCCAAAAAAAATTCAATGTAATTCATAATTGAATATAATTCACAATCAGTCACCTGAGTATCAACCACATTGTTTAACTTGATCCCAAACTGAAAATACAATGCCTGTACAAAGACACAGAGAAGTTCTCAAAATATAAATATTTCAAGAAAAATCTGCCAAAAACTATGTTCAATCCCAATTTGCAATATCTAAATGCATACCTCACTGTCACGCTTGCAATCATGAACTACTTTAGTAACATGCACTGATTCTAAAGCAGGCTTGCAAGCTCGCAGAAGTGATTCTCCACCATCAACTGCATCAACAAGGTAAACAGCATCCTCAAATGCAAGCTGCAAATGCAAGGTTAAAAAGATGTGTGTTAGCTGTAGCAAATATTTGGACAACAAAAAAGGTTCAATGATAAACCACACATTACCATGATGCAAATGGCACAGACAGAACCACGTTAAATGGTTTCACACAATGCTATGAATAGACGAAGGTAGGAAAAGAAATGTAGAGGAAATAACAGAAAAGAACCATCAATCTACCAAATCAACTGTTAGCTCACAATTTTCCTTATTTCCAAAATACTTTCCAAGAATGCAGCAATTGGATAAGTCAGCCATATAAATTAGATTACACAAATAAAAACAAAGGCCTTGGAAGATAAATATAGGCCATGATTATTTTCTAAAATCATGGATACTTCCAGGCTATGATCATACCTGCATTACACATAGCCGTCCTTCTCGAGCTAGATCAACACCTTCACAATCAAAGCCAATCACTAAATGTTTTTCAGATGAAGGTTCAAGAAAGTTGGATGGAAGTTGACTAGGTTCTGTCACAACATGCACAGCCATATTCATTGAATGCTCAGCTGGTTCATCCATAGGTGGTTCAACCATGGCATAACCTACACCCACAACAATGTTCTGTCATTCACTCATTTGCTGACGTTTCCATGGAATTGGCCAAAAGCAAATAGAGAAATCGAAGTGAACAGGAAGTAACAAATTAGAGCTTTAGCAAAACAACTAAATGAATAATATGAAACGGTATTTTTTAGATATCCTAACTAATCTCATAACACAACTATACGATGATTAAAACAAGGAAGTTCTTCATGGTCAATAAAATTGAGAAAGCTTTGTCAAAGCAAACACACAACAAGTTAAGAAGGTAAACCTGATAGATAAAGAGAAAGATAATATAATTCCACGACATAATTCAGTCTAAAGGTGTTTTCCTGGAATTGAATCTTCATAACAAAAACAAAAAAGTTTCATTTGTTTCAGTATTTAACTCATCCACCCTTAATGAGACAACTATACCATGAAAACCAAATAAAATTATGTGCATTTGATCACCAACGTATTATATCATGAAAACCAACAAAATTATGTGCATTTGATCATCAACGTATTACATTATTCAAATGATTCCTTGGGAAATGGATTCATTTTACTCATTTCAGAAGCTGACTAATATTTATCGTAAAAAATTGCATTTAAGAGAATTAGGTAGGTAAATACCTACGGATAGAGGCACAATACCAAGATAGTTTCCAACAAAAAGGGATAGATCTTATCAAATATCATAAAATAAAGCACAAACCTTCTAGACGCAGTTCCAATTTATATTCACCCATTCCTAAAAATTTTGAAAACAGAAGCCACTGTAACTACTTTTCGTTAAAAAGATTTGAGAAAACAAGAAGCATACTATATATACAATTATAGTGCTTTAAAGTCCAAACATTATAAGCCCTTTTCCACCTATTGTACATAGTTACATACTAACTAGTTCTTAAAATTGATTTCACGATGCCTGTATAGACAGACCTGGTCTCGTCATCCTATTATTTTTGACATATAAAAGAGGAGAGATTAATTTTCCTATTACAGTTTACTTGCATTAACTGGAGCCACATAACATGCATGTATCTTCTATGGCTTAAGAGTGCTCTATGTAAAATCTCATCAAGTTTATAGCAAAAAATTTTAGCCAAACGAAAAGGGGATTGAATGCAGAAATGTCTAAGAGTATAAACAAACAAAAAAATTATAAGACAGAATTACAATCCTCACACAGAAGGCAGAATCATTTTTTTAAAAAAAAAGGATTTGAAAGAGCTTAAGTTCAAGCCAAAATGGAAGAGAGAGGACAAATCCTCAACTTACAAGAGGAAATTTAGCAAGAATACTAGAAGTGAGAACAGAGTTATGCCCTTTTATATAATCTTTTATAAAGATTGTACTTTCGTGTAGCATACTTATTTCCATAACTTTAACCTTAATTTTAAGCTCCTCTTTATTGGCATAGGACTAACAACTAGATTGACTAATAATAATTGCTTGTCTGTTGTAGCATCTGACCTACAATACCAAGTATTGAATATGTCTGTGCATAATGGCTTGTCCAGACCTGAAAATAACAGCATGGATCTAATTAGATGCAACATACACTTGTTCCCTTTTTGCAATGATATTGTATGCCTAATTTCAACTGACTAATGAATATCCATGGCACTCTTGTTATAACACTCAGGAATTTACTATTCATTTATCCAGGTGCACATCTACACATTCTTATGCATTAGCATCTCCTATGCCAAGGAATTAGGACTAATAGCCACTGAGTCATGCCTATATCAGAAATGCCTTAACTTAATGCAGGAGATGTTACTGCTTACAGTTTGGCCTAGCAGTGGATTACCAATTCCAACCATTAGTAGCCTAGCAGCAGGTTACCAATTCCAACCACTGGTAGCTGGATGCCTCCAGTCTTGAGTTTTGTTTTCCTTCACTGTGTTACGTGTCCAAGAAAAGATATGCAGAATGTTTTTTTTTTTTCCTGATTTGTATCATTAGTGTAACAGTTAGCAGTACTGGCCGGCACTAATATTCCAGATAGTGCAAATTTAAAAACCCCATGGCTCCCACTACATCTAAAAACCCAACCCTGCGCTTAACACAGAAACACAATAGAGAGCAAATCAGCCTATAGAAACTCCAGTAAATATATGAGAGTGTTTCTACTAGTACCAATTTAGAACAAAACACTGGCCACAGAGTTGCAATCATCTATTCAAAATATAATTGATATATCTAGGATCTCCAGGTTAATTATAGAAAAAAGAAAAGTCAAACTTCGTACACACAACAATTCATCTATATTTGGAATGCTATGGTCATGTACACGTGAAGAAGCAGTAGAATCTTAAATGTGGGTTAAAAATTGCAAAACAAGAGCAATAAAGAAACATCATTCATAGGTTTCAACAATAATATATCCATATCATGGAATATAGATACGCACTGAAATGACAGCTCTAAGAAAGTTTAAACCGGACTGCTTATGCATTCAAGAATTAAGATGATTGACAATTAAAATGCCTTCAGACCCCTAGACCTCAATTATAACTTTTAAGATGGTTCGATTGGATATAACAATGTTGAACAGCCTAATTCAATAAAATATACAACTAAAAAAATTTTGAAATTAAACATGGACAGAATTAATAACTTCTTTTAAACTCCAAAGTTACCGCTTATAGGAATGAGTCATCTTGAACACACATGAAAGTTCATCCTCGATGTGTGATCTTTGTCAATGCTTCATTTCTATCTAATAAACCAATCACTTTAATACTTGAATTGACAAAGTTGAACCAAAAATATCTGAAAATTGCCTAGGGCCATAATAGCTCTGGCATAAAATCTCATTACTCAAAATCTTGCTTGATTTAAAAAACCTTTGTGAATTTCCAATTATCCTATGGGCCAACCAAGAGCTACAATTGCCCCAGATCACAAAAGTACCTATCATTTTCTTTATGATTAGATCACATAAATAAACATCCCCACTGTTCTAATTTTCTTTTCAAGTTGGATGATTGTAACCAAGTGAGGGCACAATGATAAATTCCTTTCCAAAATATTTGAAAAAAGACTCGTAGAATTCTTTGGGTTGATTTTTATATTTTCTTTGAACATAATAAATATGTGGCCAGTTTTCGTCTTCAACTGTTGAAGAATGCGTGATTATGCCATGTTAACATAGCAAGAAAAAGTAAATTGTTATGATTGTGACCTTGTAACCATGAAAAAACTACATGAAGTCTTCGGTTCTCAATTATGAGATATTTTTCGCCTCTGTAATCTAAATGACGGACTAACATCAGAAATATCATTAAGAAGTAATACTTAATTTTCATATCCGATAGAATCATGATATGTTAAAAGCAACCAATATCTAACCAGCCTCTTGCCATGTAAGTACAACATGCAAAAAAGCAAGCAACCAGGATTTAACTTATAAAAAGTGAGCTAAGACATGAAAGTATGGCGTCCAGGAGCTTAAACCTACGTTGTACAGAAGTGTGCAACATCGAAAAACCCAAGCAAAAATGCTAAAGCATGCTTAGAGTAATTGTGAAGCAGGTGTGGATGTACAGAGAACTTGAAGCAAGTGACCATTCCAGACTGCTAAAGAAAATAAAGAGAAAGAAGAATATGACTTGCAGGGCTCCAACGATCCTTCCAAGCAAAATGAAGCTCCAAAGAACACCGCAAATTGACTCTAGTATCTCTCATCATTTGATCACAAGAAAGAAATATGGATGGCCACCAATTCTTGCAAAGCAAATTTTGAATTATTTACACCGTTGAAACCCTAGCTGAATTTCGAAATACGCCACACCATAGCGGCTTTTCCAAACAAAATTTGAAAAAGCTAGAAAATGCTTTTAGATATGAAAGTGAAGGAAAGTTGACGATCAAATTATATGGACAACGAAAGAAACTGGAGTTGGAGATGCAAGTGATGAGTACGATCAGAACAACAAAAAAATAACCAAAAGAACCGATGTCCAGCACCTGAAACTGGCGCCGCACTTGTACTTCTGCAATTGCTTCAACCAACATGTATTGTGCAAACAGCGAGGGAAGAATCTTACGACTTGTCTTTATTCAATTTAAAGCTACTTTGGAACAGCTTTATTGCCTGCGGCTGTCACTTGTCCAAAGTGTAACCTTCTCAGTGTGTCGCGGAACCGAAAAACCACACCAAATGTCATTTTTATGTATTTCTTAGTGTGACAACAAAAGAAATAGCTTAACTTGGATAACTTTGAGAATGTTTTTATAAAATGCAGGTGAGAGCTGAGTTCTCATGCATTATTATGCAATATATCAACTTACATGATTCTTGGTTACAAGATTGTTAAAATCAATCTTGCCCCAAATACCCATTAAAAACTCATTTAAATGACTTTTTAATGGGTATTTGGGGCCATTTTCATTTAGACACGCCTATTAAACACTTTTATTTAATTTTTAATCAAATACAATTTTTAGGCTTTCACATCTAATTTTCTTTTACTTTTCTTAAATTTTTAATAGGAAAATTTATCAAAAATTTGTACCAAGGTTTATCACTTAGTTTTGAAATATTAACTAATGTTTAAAACACTTCTCTTGCACCCTAACTAATATCACCTTCATCTCTCTCAATCTCCCATTGCTATATTGTAAAGATTTTAGAATGTTTTCAATTTTATCCCAAATATAAATTATGAAACTAAAACTACTACTCTTCTTCCTCCTTATACTAACCTTATTCCAACTACATGCATCCAATTAAATTAGGAAACTTTCATGAATACTTTAGCCAAAGCAAACTTGGCCCCACTTAATGTACAATGGGGTCTATCTAATTCTATAAATAAGTGGCCATTGTGAAGAAAAAAGATAATGATTAATGAAGTTTTAATGAAACTTTGATGATTTTGATGAGCTAATAATTCTATGATATTGTCGTTAATACTTCATAATTAATTAATAATCAATTATAGCACTATTTCTCTTCTTCCTCTTTTATTTCACAATATTAAAGCTCTAATTATATCAAGTAGAGTCAAACATAATGATTTAAACAATCCAAGTAAACCCATGATCTATTTTGAGGCTTAGACAATTATTGCTCAACCATTTCAACAAGTTTTGAAGAAAACAAGAATTAAATTCAAGTCACTCAAGGAAAAATTAAGTATTTGGGTGTTAGTTCTAAGTAAACTACAAGTCACAATAGTCATTGCAACCCCATCATAAGTCGTGGTCATTCCAAAAATCAATTAACACAATTCATAATCAAGTCACATCAACTAATAATAAACCACCACTAGTCATAGTTACATTGCAATCATACTTATTCCCTTCACTACAAGTTGCAACTTGATTATAGTCACCTCATGCTAGAAAAACTCAAATACTACAAGTTGTGGCCTAATCATGGTTGCATCACAAAACAGTGCATTGATTCAAAAGACCATTGGAATCCCATCATAAGTTACAATCAAATCGTGGTTCACACATGATTTAATAAGAGACTAATTTCCAAATAATTAAAGCTCAAATTAGATCTTAAGCTTTGTTGTTACACCCACTCTACATTATTATCGAACCTCGTGTTTACTTTCTTTATAAACCTTGGTGTTGACAAAGAATAATATATAGAATGATAAGGTTTTGTAGGTAAGAATTTACCAATTTAAGTTACACTTGAGGCACCATTATATTCATCTATAATTCTTCCAATATATCATATTAGCTAAATGTCTTGGAATGTACTTATAGTCAAATTGTTTTATGTTCTAACACTTGACTCTTCACCCTCCCCAAAGAGTAGTGCATAGAATGGCAATAAGAAAAGGAAAACCATCAAATGAATATAACATAGATCATGAGTAAATTGATAACTTGAATTAGGCTTAGTAACTGATGAGTGGCGAGGTACCCCTACGCCCAACCATATGAATATGAACATTCACGCATGATCCGGTTGAACTCCAAGGATTAAGTGCTTATGCACCTATGCAGAACAAGGATGAGTTATGTAGTCATTGTCTTCCCAAGTGATGAGTGGTGAGATACCCCTACACTCAACCATACAAATAAGAGTGTAGCACATGCGATCCAGTCGAACTCCATAGACTAAGTGCCTACACACCTCATGGAACACTTAAGGTTAACCATTCGTTGTCTTCCCAGACTTACTTGTAGTTGTCATGGTGTATGGTTAAGTAAGTTCGAGGTATATGATTTTTATATCTTTTTATGTTTTTCTCCTATGCNGCTTGAAGTGGTCATACTGAGGCACTTAACTAGGAGGAAAGGGTTGAGAGAATCTAATCTAGCCCAAGTGCGATGAGTAGCCGATTCCTTGATTATCTGTACACATCTTGGTGAACGACTACCACTGGGATTACCAAGCGCAGATCCTAGATACGCCACTGGGTTACCAAGTAGTCACACTAAGATGCTCGTAATTAAGTCATACTCATTCCACGTTCTAGGAGATAAGGGTGAGAAAGAAAGCAATAAATAACATTAATGTAAAATCCTATTCCATACATTGCAAGGTTTATCCAGGAAATTCATCTTTATTGCCATATACAACTTGTGTTCAAGTACAATGTTGCTCGAATAAAGATCTGTTCACTTTAGGACTCCTACTACAGGCACATGGAAAATATTCTATCTCTGGAGTGATCAATTTGCCAGAGTTTCCCTACTTCTAGCCTAGGATGAGGAAATAAGGGAGAGTCGCCTCTTATTTATAGATATTGCGGCGCACCGCGATATTGCGTACAAGATATCGCAGGGGACGATGCAATATCGCATATGCGATATCGCGGCCCATGCAAATCGCGTCTCATCATACGCCCATGACTGAATGAAAACTCGTCATCGAGTTCCTCACAAAATATTGGGAAGGTATGGGATTATTGAGGGGAATGGAACTAATGGGATAACATGTGAACGAATCATCATTACAAGACTTGACAAAACTGGTGTTCATGACAACAAGGGTGAATACCTTATTACATTGACATCTCACTTTAGTTGGCAGCTTGAGAGAAAGAGAAAGAGAGAAAAGTGTTGCTGCTGCCAACGCCAAGATTGCGCCTTCCGTTGTCCATCAATAAGTGCGCCATCGATCTTGTTCCTTGAAAAGCTGCTTCTAGCATTGCTCCATTCCATGTGTTCCTTCTAGATCCAATCCATTGTTACATGATTGTCATTTGCACACACAACGTAATCTTATATTAGTAAGGGTAAATGAATTGCAATGTAGTTAATACCTTGCTTCGGTGTAAGTTCATTGGTTAGGTTGTGGTATGGTTGATATGGATTGGGAGATATATTAATGATGACTATCAAAAGTGTAGGGGTTAGGAAGAAAATTAAAAAAATTCCGGGCTAGGAGAAAATCAAAAAAATCGGGCCCCATACCCCCATGACTAATCGCGAACCTCCGGTAGCGTTAGAATGGAGAAAGGAAAGGAGAAAGAAAGATAGATAAAAAGGGACAACTAAAAACATCAATGAAATGGATGTCAAGATGGAAATGAATAAAATAAAATCAATTGCAAAAATTTTTAAAGGAAAGAATTTAATGGGTGCCCCAAAGAGGAATGTCAGTGGGTCCTCCCCAAAGCAGGCTCATGCCCCTAATGCCCTAACAAATCCACATTCAAAGAGTCCGTAGGCTTTAGGAATATCATTTGGAACAAGAGTTAAAGTCTTAACCGCAAGAATTTACCAAAAAGAAAACAATGCATCAACCAAAATATGTACACTAATGATACAACCGACAATGAGGTGAATAATGGAGAGAAGAATGGAGAGAAGAAAATGGAATGGAATCCCAAGAACAAGGTGGTGTACAACCCCTTATGTGATTTATGATTAATGTGACTTGGCAAATCTCATTCCAACTCCGGCCTCAAACCAACCACATCCAGTGACTTCGCATCAATGCATTTGGCCAATCCATCCACTTGGGTAACAGGAATGCCTTCTCCAGGAGTCACCACCATTGCGACGAAACAAAGGAGGAGAGAATAGGAAGCGAGAAGGGCCTTAGTTAGAGGAAACATTTTTAGTTCCATAACTAATTCTTGTAGCCCAAGGAATTATTTTGTCTAAGGGGTGTGCTTTGA